>OV815289.1:6048908-6510824 GCA_929108145.2 Limnephilus rhombicus
AAAAAAGATATGTAAAAGAATAGCTGTAATTATGGCAGCTTATAATTTCAGTATATGCCTCGATATCGATATGCCTCGTTTAGAGCACCTTGCAGATACCGAGGTGTTTCGTTTGTGGTAGCTGTCTGTGGTCACACGGCTGTCATTTGTTAATTTAAAACTACGCCTGAGTTTGCAACAGAATTCATAAAAAACACTCACGTGGGTAACTTCGCACTTTTATTTTATTTTATTAGCGCGGCAATTACTGTACTACACTGCAATAAAAATACAATTTATTTTCTCAGAGATCACAATGACAGTTGTTGTTTTTTAATTGTCCATATCTAAGGCTCTTGGCACACACTCTCTGTGCTTCAGTCAATTCATACATCGTCTCGTACATGCTCTTCTGATTCTGAGTCTTAGCATGACCCCACTTAAGAAGTTGATTCATTTGATTTTGGTATGTCTTCCTTGGGTGTCACCGACTCTTAAATCATTCACATCCGCATGAAATGTTTTTCTGTTTCATCACGTTAATAATAACATTTACTTACCAATAAAAAATAACACGTGTATCTTAGAACGACCCTCCGAAGATTAATAGCAATAATTTCATTCCAACAATTCGATTCCGAAGATTAATAGCAATACATGGAAAAAGAAAACATTTTTATGCAATATGAGACAGCATGTGTTTTTTCAAATCTTCCTTTTGAGTGTATGAAAAGTTGCAGTTGAAACATGAAAAAGGTTTTTCTTCACTGTGAGTCAGCATGTGGCTATTCAAATATTTTTTTTTAGTGCATGAATAGTTGCAGTCCAAACAAGAAAAAGGTTTTTTTCCGGAGTGAGTTCTCATATGCACCGTTAAATATTTCTTTCGATAACATGAATAGTTGCAGTTCGAACACGAAAAAGGTTTTTCTTCACTGTGAGTCAGCATGTGGCTATTCAAATATTTTTTTTTAGAATATGAATAGTTGCAGTTCGAACACGAAAAATGTTTTTCTCCAGTGTGAGTTCTCATGTGCACCGTCAAACTTCCTTTTTGAGAACATGAATAACTGCAGTTGGAACAATAAAAAGGTTTTTCTCCACTGTGCTTCAACAAGTGTTTCGCAAAATCTCCCTTTCGAGAAGATAAATAATTGCATTTCGAACATGAAAAAGTATGGGTGCACAAGTGCAGTTCTAACTGATACGGATAAGAGCAGCAGTAGTTACAATGGGGACAAGAGATTAAAGGGACTAATCGTTTTTCCGGAGGATCCTTCTTTAGATCTGTCAGTAAGTCTGAAAATGAGAAAAAGCAACGCTGAACAATTATAAGCATAGTTAAATTACTTGTAAATTACGAAAAATAAAGGTACCACGCAATGTTGAATATAACAAAGTTAATTCGATTTACCTGTTCTCTGGGAAATTATTATAGAGCGTTTAAAGCACTCCTTTTTAACATCCGGCTGGTTATTGTCAATTTTCGTATTAGAAATGCCCTCTTCATGAACTTGTCGGGGTTCAGGTTCGGACTTAATGGTAACAGTCTCCACTTTAATGTTACCTGGAAAAACAAAACAACAACACTTACATCGATCGTTTACATGAAAAGAAGAACAGCGTAACTTTTCAAAATCATCCCCTCTCTCCGAAAGTTCTACAACATCAACATATATTTTATTAAAATATCAACGATTAAACATACAATTAATAAACATATAGATGCGGGAAGATAGATAATATAAAATAAAAATGTAAAAAGCATTTTTAATGGATTATATCAGAGGTAAAGAACCTTTTTATCGTCGAGGACCATTTTAAAGGTAGTTGAATCACCCGCGGGCCGCACTGCGTTTATCTGGAGCGGGAGGAGGGGGTGTGGAGGGGGTGTCAGACACTTCCATATATTATTATGACCTCATTTTACCAAACAATTTCACCAACAATTTGGAAGGCGGATACAATTTGGGAGGCGGATATGGGTACCGCCGCCCCGGAATTTTTCAATTTCGTCGCTTTAGTTCGTATTTGTCCAATAGACCATTAGAAAATTTTACATAAGAAGAAGGTTTTCTTTCATTGTTTCAATGAAACATTATGATAGGTGTTTATGATAAAGATTTCCGTAAAGGTAAAGATGTCATTAGTTTAAATAGTTCTTAGTTAAATGATTAACTATCATTTTCGATACTTTATTTTTAATTTTTAAATGGAGATTGAACAAAAACTAAAATGGTCTGTTGGACAAATAAGAACCTAGGCGACGGTTTATTGGAAAACTAACACCCCTGCCATAGGTCACCCCAAGTGGTTCGCGACATTTGGTGACTTAGCAGGGGTGCGGGGGTTCATTTTGTGAGGTTTAATTAAGCCTTGGCGGCCAATACAATAATATACATATATATATATATATTATTTTATTTTTTTTAATTACATATAAATCTTATTTTTTTAATTCATATATAATTCATTGACGTGATGTAAAACTAGCTTTTATACCCCACTCACAACATAAGAACGGCTTCCTTCGAAATGAGTCAGCAGATGAAATAACCGCAACTGGAATGTTAACTGTGCATCCGGAACACAGAATGTGTCCCGTGTCTGAAGGTAATTTTTTGCGGTTATTTCATCACGATACACCAAAAGTTCTCGTGAGCCGTAGTTTCCCTACCCCTGGATTAAATATATTTAACTTATATCTTGTCTTAATATACTGAAGCGAAAAATTGAGGAATCGGGAGCTTTTTGTAACAAATTAAAATTTAGGCAGTTTTCTGTAAGGATACATTTAAAGGTACCTATCTACAAAACTTATGAATGGCAAAGAGAACTTCTAAATAAGCTTATTATGTCCTGCCTGTTAGACATTTCAAAACGGATATGGATTTCGAACATTTCAAATATTTATTTAACATTTTTTAGATATAAACAAAGTAATTTACTGGTTGTGGGAGAACTCTACGAATACCGCAAATATTCCTTTTTTACATTTGGAAGGTCGAAATTTATATCCGCATCTCGTGTTTCACCTCCAACAACTTCATGGGGTCCTGGTTCTATCTTGATGGAAACAGTATTCGAATTTAATAGATCCATGACACTGCTGAAGGAACGTGCAGAAAATGGTTCAAGCCCAAAGGAATACACCTGAAACATAAGATTGTTACAACGGAACTTTAATTTGAATGTGCTTCAACCATATTTAATTTCGGTTGAAATATTCTGTCAAAACAATGAAGACGGAAATTTGCCCTTGTAATTGTGAGCTTGAAGTAAAGTCATTTGAAGTCACTCAAAATCCGCATAGCTGAATGCCTAGAAGCAATAACTCGTTGGATGTCTTCAAACAAGCTGAAGCTGAATCCATCTAAGACTGAGTTTCTATGGGCGGCCACAAACAAACGCCAACATTTCATAGACAATACACCTATTTCCATTTACGGCAACAATATTATTCCAAAGACAACAGTCAAACTTCTTGGCGTTAATTTAGATTCAGACTTTTCGTTAAAAAGTCAAATAAATAGGACAGTAAGCACCGGTTTTTTTCACCTAAGACAACTCAAGTCAGTTCGAAGAAACCTTCCTACAGAGGCGACCAAACTATTAATTAACTCTTACGTAGTCTCGCGGCTCGATTACTGTAACGGCATCTACGCTAGTCTTCCCAAATATCAAATTGACAAACTTCAATCCGTGTTTAATGCAGCGGCAAGGCTCATAACTGGGGTTTCTAAATATTCGCATATTTCAGAACACCTTCGTAACCTTCACTGGCTCAAGTGCCCTGAGAGAATCTAGTACAAATTGTGCTGGATGGTTTTTAAATCAATCTACGAAATGGCCCCACCTTACATCTCCGAATTATGCGTCCCGGAAAATACCGGTCCGAGACAATTAACCCTTAGATCAGCAACTTCATCTGCTAAAGGCAGACTAATAGAACCTAAACGAAAGCCAAATACTATGTTTGGAGATCGTGCTTTCGGAGTATCTGGGCCTAAGGCTTGGAATAGACTCCCTCCGGAATTAAGATGCATAACAAGCCCAACAGAGTTTAGGTCCAAACTAAAAACCTTCCTTTTTGGGCTCTCATACCCGTAATTTAAATATACCTATTTGAGAGTATCATACTTGTATTGTCTATGATATGTCTTAATCACACTTTTCTTACTGAATTAAAATTACTCGATTCCTTACACATCAATCTGTCTCTTGACGAATCACATTTAGAAAGATCAAATCCTTATTGGTACTACTGCACCTCTCACCTTTATATGTTGCTTTTACTTTCCAAAATACACTCGTCAAAGAATACATTACATATTAATATTAAAATATTTTTCAGGATTAAATAACATGTGTTCACAATAATATCCTCTGCGTGCGAACTCTATCTAAATTTCTTTAAATGGACAATATACAGTGTTAATTTCAAGCGACCTCCCAGGTAAGTATGGTCCTGTTTTCATTAAATTTTAGGCAGCATCGCGTTCATTGGTCAAAATATTGTACACATATTTTCATATCGGTGATCAATGAACCGATGTTTGCAATTTTTAGCCATAAGTTGTTTATAATTGTTTGTCTAGCTTGTAGTTTTTTAGATTTTAGAAATGTATTATAAGTTTGTACAGCGCCCTTGAGGTGATTTTTCACAAAAACGGCGCTATATAAGTCATCCAAATATTATTATTATTATTATTATTCAAAACGGGTGATAGAATAGTCGTCAATTATTGGGTTACTGTATATATATCTCCCTGTCAATCGGAATTACTGGATCCGGACCCTATTATCACATAATAATATTAAAAGGTTTTTTTTTTTTTTACTTGAGCTCCACACAGGAGGCCCTCAGGAAAATAGTTTCCCCCAGGGCCTATGTCATCATTTGAGGATGCTGTGTGGAGAGTTTTTTTAAGGAAAGGAAGGAGAGGAGAGTTCTGGGAAGGAAAGGGGTTTAAGGGGTGGGTAGGAATCTGGGGTTCAGTATGTCCTGGTCATCCACCTCCAAGACCTAGAACAACCTCACCCCATGAACTCTGGCACCCCTGCTAAATCACCAAACATAGCGAACCACTTGGAGTGACCTATAACACAGGTGTTGATTATCCAATAAAGGTTCCCGGGGCGGCGGTACCCATTGCCGAAATTACAATTTAACCCAAACTAAGAACTTATTTTTATAAATGAGAAATTCATCCATAAATAAACTGGAAGGCTGGTGCAGTTGGAGGGATGGATTCATATTGAGTCATCTGTCACTCCCGGACAAACTGACTCCCAGGTTCCTACCCACCCCTCATAACTTTTCACTGGCACAACTTCCTCTCCTTCCTTTCCTTAAAAAAAGCCTCCACAAAATATCCCTTAAAATAACGCCTCCTGTGCGGAGCTTAGATAAAAAAATGGCGGCCAAGTGAACAATCGATTTTAGTTACTTAAATAATTATTAAAATGAATTATTTTCCTTTTCTCGAAACTGAAATACTTCTCATTATTATCTAACTGAAGTGTTTTTTTTAACAGTATCCGACTTTATTTTCAAATACCGCATTTAACGATAGAGCTGGACAAATAACGTAATATTTAAACAATATAACACATTATGGCTTTAAAAAAAAATTGTTACTAAATCCATTTTTTTTTTAATAATTTGCGATTAATTAATAAATTAATCAATCAACACGAAATACTTGTCCAAAAATAGGTCGACGTCAAAATGACAGTTTAATCACTCCTCAAACCAAACGCTAAATGGATTCCCTAATTTACCTGTTGAGCGCTTTTATAATTACGGTGACGGCATAAGAAAGGCAATAAACATACGTTCCTTACCACAATAATGCTGCAGCTCTTTCAAAAGATGAGATACACAATGTACGTAGGTCTGTTTCCTACAAAGGAAAAAGTCATATTTTTCTTGCATCTCTCTCACACACCGCACCGTGACGTCTCCGTGGACCCCTACAATAGTTCTTGCCGAGACGGTAATTTTGAAAGATGGAATATAATTACAAGAATAATATTGGAGTGAGTGAATTCCTAAAATTCAAAAACTGCAATGCGCTGACAGTTTTGCTTTTGTTCTTAGACATATAATGCTGCCGATCTTTCTATAACATAATATAACATTCGAAAACGAGACAAAATGTGAACGTTTGTCTGCACCTCCCGAAGAAAATATCCAATCATTATCATACATCTCCCTCATACGTATAAAGTAAATGAAATGCAATTCCTGTCACCATGGCCGAGCCGTAATAAAATATAAATGTTTCCTCCAAAGAAAAAAAAGTAGTATTTTGGAAGAAACAGACCACCAATTTTGTAAATCTCATATTTAGTCTCATTTGACTTTTTTGTCGTCACGGTACTGTAACCGTTAATCGTCACAATAATTATAAAACCATTTATTGGCGCAGGTTACGGTATGGACACACATGCTCGTAAATGATCAGACTCATGAGCACGCACATCAACTATACACATTTGCTCATAAATGAGCAAGCTTGGATTGAGCATACTCGTGAATGAGCGTGTTCAAAGCCAACAATTTAACATACGTTCTCTTTATGATCATGTTCATGTCAAACAAATGTGAACAAATGAAGTCAGTTCCATTCGCCCAGAATTAATCTTATTAAAGAAAATAAAACGGTTGATTTGTATCCAAGATGTCAGTAAATACGAAAATGACTAGATAATAAAAAAATAAATGCTAATTTCAATATAATGTGGGTTCATTTTGGAGTTAAAGGAGCTTTTGAGGAATATGGCAATCAATTGTGATTGGGATATTAGTATCACACAATATTATTCCAATGTTTCCAGTGCACCGTTGAAGTCGTGACACTTCCAGTTCAATATTGGCAAACAGATTCACGAACTTGTTGTAATTCATGTGAAGCTCGCGTTGGACACCGCGAAGTGTGCATTTAATTCAATGTTTCCCCTTGGCCGGGAGACCTTTCGGTCTTCGGCCCCTTACGTGGCTGCATAATTATTTGTAGTCGGAGGCCCTCTTAATATTTGGTTGCCGCCTCACTCACAGCACTCACTACCTTACACGCGCGGTAACAATATACGTGCCGGTAACATCGCGAATAGCGCGGCGGACACTACCTTTGCGTGCGGCGGTTGGCACACGACGTGTGAATGCGGTGCGGTGCAGACCACCGAACATGTGGTCAACGAATGCCCGCTCCATTCATTCCCCGGCGGGATTGATGAGGTCCACAGGGCAACGCCTGAGGCCCTAGACTGGCTCGCAGACCTAGATGTCCCCCTCTGACCCCCCACCATACGAAAGAAAAGAAAGAAGTGTGCATTTGAGATTTAATCTAGAATAAAACTCAACGGTTGTTCAGTTTAATTTGCAACAACGGCCGTCATAGTGGCGTTGAAAGCAATATGAATAGCGCGATTCATACTCGAGAAGAAAATGTCAGCATTACAACTTACCGACAATAATTATCACCAGTAGATTGAATTAACAGTGTGGGATGAACAGTGGGTATGATATCATGTAGAAATAGTCTGGAAACGGGACGGCAAGATTTAGCAAAATCATGCGTCAGCAATTAATGAGGTTATGTACAGACAATAATGGCAACATATAAAATGGTGGATTTTTTTTTCTAATAGGTACTGAGCGGGGTTATTTTAATTGATTCATTTTGCATAGAACGATCAATGAACTAAGAATTTCACACTATAAAACATGATTATCTTAGGGCCGGTATTTCAGATACTCTCAACGCAAGCCTCATCTTTTTTTTATTTTATTATTAAGTTAAAAGAAACATAGTATTTCGCTTTCTTAACTTAAATACAGAGCATATATATATATAGTACAGTAATCTTTATGTTCCTCAATAAAATCTCACATTCCAGTATAAAAATATATTTAATATTTGGTATTACACATAGTAAAATACCGGCCTGTTTTAAGTCCTCAGAGATATTGTCATATCAAAATGATGTATAAATATATGCAGGATCAAGTACGTTTAACTTATGTATCAACAGATGCAGTACCCAAATCGAGAGCCGTGATTATACGCATGCCATCAATACGTGTGGTCGTGGAAGACATTATAAATTATAAGTACATTCATCAGTGATCAAACAATTAGCTTCTTAGTTTATTGTCTAGTCACGCTTTGCAAGTTTCGTTATTGACTTGTTTGTAATAATATATCTTCATTGAAAATCTAGTTTTCATTGTGTTGTTGAAGATATAAGTTGGCAACACATGGACTTCATTATTAACTTGCGTTTTATCTATGGATATACTTACTCCGGATACTTGCTGTCACTTTTTTGCTGGTTATGTTATTAGGCTTTGATCCTTTTTTCTCAAGAATTCCTTCATCCTATAAAATTACCAGATCCTTTCAAAAACATGGATTCCACCGCCATCAAGATAGAACCAGGCACAAGTGCGGAAGATAGTGTTGCTGTGACATTTACGGAAATTGATATAGAATTTCCTCGTATAAAAAATGAATATTCTGAATCCATTTCTCAAAAAAATTCAGGTATTTTGTTGTCTTTTATTGGGCAAAACTGTTATACAGACGCTAATTGCTATCTAAATTAAAACTGTTGCTTTTTGCTTGGCTGTAGTTACATTATCATATCATACCTACTTATCGATCCTAAGTGCGCTCTTCTGCTAGGTTTTTATGGGATAATTCAAATGTCATGGAAGCCTCCTTTCTGTGCGGTCTGTGGGCAAGGGAACTATATCACTTCTAGGTTGGGCAAAGTTGAGAAGGTGGTCTAAGTCTAAGAAGAGGGTGCCGGGTGGGGATTTCCGTTATTCTTCATACGAGCCGTTTTTCACAAAAAACTAGAAGTTGGAACTATCCGTCCTATTGTGCTTGCACAATGCCACAGGGAGCACAATGCACAGGAAATTAAAGATTTTTTCGTAATACAGATACATAAAACTCTTTCGTTATATTTTATATGATGTTTTGCGACTGTGTTATCTCATTCAATGGTTCCATTTTATTACTATACCTACTAGCATTTTGTCTTTGCAGATGAAAGGAGTTCATCGGAATCTGGAAATCATCGGAATTTTAAGTCGGAGTTCATAGGATTCACCGGAAATTTAAATCCGGACGGAATCACCAACAAAGCAAGTGAAATTTCATTTACTGAAATTGAACTCGAGATTCCTAATATTAAAATGGAACACTTTGAGTCCTCTGATATAATTCATCAATCGCCAGGTATGCTGAATTTCATTGACAATATTTCTGTATACTCGCATATCCAGAACAGTCTACTGGTTTTCAATATAGGTAATCAAACAGACTGTTAACACCGTTCCGTGAGAATTGTGCAGTTATGAGGCAAGGTTCAACCAAAACCTCCTAGATCACATGTGATCTAGGAGGTTTTGGTTCAACGCGCTGGAACTATATTGCATGACAAGGCGCACACGAGCAACTTTAATTGCGGGCATCGGTTGCCTCGACGTTTTCCTTTTGAGCGCGCACAACAGGAGCGATTATCTCCTGTCGCCCTTCATTCTGGCAACGGATTTCGAAGAGGCGGCAGCTGTTTGTGTTACTGTATACATCCTATTAGTAGTGAGAGGCAACTCAACGGAAAGATTTATCCTTTATACAAGAACTTCTAAAAAGTTATTTGGATATCTTCGGATTAGTGCCCAGTGACGGACTACGCCCGTTAGAGACCCGGGGCGCTAAAGCTGAATGAGCCATGAGTTGATGTAATTTTACAAAAAAATTATTCAGTTCACACGGGCCTCTGGTCCTGGGGGGCCTCCAAGCGCCTTCGCCCTTGACTTAATTCTAAACAAGGCTTATTAAACGCAGCAGGGCATCGTAAAAAAAAACAACATTTTTTTTCCTTTTTTTGTGCATTTATAAGGTGATGTGTTTTAAAGTGTGTAAAGGGTGTGGTAAAGCAAATAAATAAGATGTCGGTACATTACTTAGAGGTTTATTGACAATTTACAACTTACACATAATTCCTCTATATTTCAATATTAACAATACCTAATAATAATGTAAAGGGCGAACAAACACGATATGCAAGTGATTCTTGACCGGTAGTTTAAAAAAGAATGATTGGTAATTTCCGATGCAGTGCGAGGAGAGTTCCGTGATTTGAGAATGAATTTGATTGGATGCTAGGGGACCAATCGAATAGCCAGCCGAATGCAATTCAGTGTTTTTGTTCGACCTTCACACATTTGTAATAATGCTATCACCTAATGTCTTCAGGAAATTCGTAAAATTTACGGAGATACAGTATTTTATATTAGACCGTTTTAAACAATTTGTATATTGAATTATCCTTCAGCAAAACTTTGAACGCGTTTTACTTGAAACTTTATTTTTCAACCTGGTTGACAACATAGGTTGATAGCATGCACCAAGTCTTAAACTATTAGAAAATCCAGTCACTGTGGCACCATATAGGGATTTTTTTTTATAAACGGCCTCCTTCTATTTTTTTTTACGAATGTTGAAAATTTTCCATAAAAAATCGAAAATAAAATTCGCCGGTCCACCATTTTTTTTTAGATATCAAAATTATCCTACGTTGTGCCATAGACACTGAATTTTCGAACAGTTTAAGACCTAGTACGGAGGCGTCTACTAATATCTACAGGAATTCCAAAAACTGAAAAAATCAAACTAATATCTATGAGAAGGAAAGTGTTGACGAATATCTACAGCTCAAACTGTTGACGAATATCTATGAGAACCAAAGTGTTGACGAATATCTACAGCACTGGCAGAGGTTGGATTTGAAATTATGTATAGCATATTGGAATAACGTAATATTGCGTATGCAGTTTAAAAAACTTAATTTATGCAAGTATGTATGTAAAAATCCCTAATATCTGACTATTGGACACATTTAGCTGATTAATCCAACCTACCCTCTGTAGATATTAGTTCAACCTACGCTCTGTAGATATAAGTCAACACTCTGAAGTTCGTAGATATTAGTTCAACATATGAGCTGTAGATATTCGTACGACATACAGGCTGTAGATATTAGTATATTTTTATTGCATTTGCATGTCTAGTCACCTAGTACATGCAAATGCAATAAAAATACAAACAGGTGGATATATGTATTTTTTAATATGTTGTCAACCAGGTTGAAAAACGAGTTAAAAAAGTTTCGAGAAAAACGCATTCAAAGTTTTGCTGAAGGATAATTCAACATACGATAATTAATCAAACGCTCACTATAGCCAGGGCCGTATTATCCATTAGACGTGTGGGCAACTGCCTAGGTGTATCGCATCGGGTAGGGGGGCCCAGGGTAAAGGGGCCTCGAGACCTGCATTGCCTAGGGGCCCTGACATGTTTAAGCCGAGCCTGACAGGGCCGTTTGGCCATAAGGCAGTGTCGGCCACTGCCTTCAAAATTCCAGTCACTATAGCCAGGGCCTTATTATCCATAAGAAGTGTAGGCAACTACCTAGATGGCCCGCATCGAGTAGGGGCCACTAGGGTACAGGGGCCCCGAGAAGAGCTTTGCCTAGGGCTTCTTCATGTTTAAGCCGGCCCTGGCAGGGCCGCATCGTCCACAAGGCAGTGTAGGCCACTGCCTAGGGGCCCCGCATCGGTTGGGGGCCCCTATGGTAAAGGTGCCCCGAGACGTGCATTGGCTAGGGGCCCCGACATGTTTAGTCTGGCTCTGACTATGACACCACGTAGGGATTGTTTTATAAAGGGCCCCCTTCTATTTTTATGAACGATGAAAATTTACTTCCAAAAAATGGAAAATAAAATTCGCTGGTCCGCCATTTTATCTTTTTTTTAGATATCGAAATTCCCCTACATGGTGCCATAGACACTGGATTTTCCAAAAGTTATAGTTAAAGAATAATGAATGCAAATCGGATTTAGAGTTTGTTTAATATGCTGTCAACCAGGTTGAAAAACGTGAAATGTTTCGAATAAAACGCATTCAAGTTTTTCTGAAGGATAATTCACCATACAAACTTTTTTAAATAGTTGCTGAGCTTTTATAACTTCTGAGGCCCGGAATATATTTTCAGAATACAGAAGTGCGTATAGCTATTCTCCCCAGGGCCGGCCATTATCCAAACGGCGCCTGAATTTATCCATCAGAGATATTGTCATTTCAATACGATATTCATAAATTTATCTTTGATCAAATTTAGCCTATATGTATGTAAGTATGCTGATTTAAGGTAGGCATATCAATACGTACAGTATCCATATGCAGAGCTGTAACTATACGTACGCCACCAATACGTTTGTTCGTGAAGACATTATAACTGATTAGTACCGTCATCGGTGATCAAACAATTAGCCACTTAGTTGTTTTCTAGTCACGCTTTACCAGTTTAGTCATAAACTTATTTGTAATATCTTCAGGATATATAAAATATGAAAATAATTCGATAGTAAGTTTTTAAAAAAATATAGGCATTTCTTTTGATGTTCAGAAACGTTGTCCGTTTTGAATTGTTGCTCAGGCAGGACATAATACGTTTGTCCATAATGTTCTCTCTTGCCGTACTTTGGCATTTATCTTTAAATGTATATTTACGGGAAACTTCCAAACAACAGTAAAGTTTTAACTTATCTTATTTGGTATGTAAACTAAGTTACATTATTACGTATTAGAAACAAATATAATATTGATAAAAACTTAATTTCTCTGGCGATACAAAACTTCAAACAGAATGTGCTTAAGGACAAAATGGTATTTCCTTCTTGAAGAATCGTTTATGAAACGGACATCTGGGTCCTTCACATTTCCGAAATAAACCTTAGAAGCCTGCTAACTAAATTCACATTATTACATGGTTAATTAACGGTATTTATATTCGTATATTTTTTTAAATCAAAACGAGTTTTATTGTAGTACTCTTTGGAAAGAAAAGACTGTGATGGAAGTATGAACGCCCTCTAGCTTTTGTTTTAGTGCACTGTCAGTTCTACCTACATTGTTTGTGCACTGTCATTTACGATCTTTTACGTTGTCTAATTATAAAATAAATAGTTCTAAAGTCTTAACTGCCTTTTCTTACATTTCATCAGGTTATGGGCCGCCCCAAGCCTGCCGTTTACAGTTATTTTTGTGTTTTGAGTGATAATTACAAAGAAAAAATAGTGAAAACTGCGAGTATAACCTCACTTTGGTAACCGCGCTCGCGAGTGATTTTTTCTTTTCAGACATCTATTACTTACTGTTGAATGTTTAAATATAAATATGGCTGGAAATAATTCAATGATGTCGATTGAGAAGTTGACTGGTCGTGACAATTGGGCAAGTTGGAGTTTTGCGGTCAAAGCATACCTACAACATGAAGATTTATATTGTTGTATTTTGAAAGAACCAGTGGCTACAGATTCTAATTCAGTTAAACAAGACATCAAAGCCAAGTCAAAGTTAATATTATTAGTAGACCCGATTTTATATGTACACATTCAAGAAGCCGAAAATGCAAAACAGGTATGGGAAAATTTGGCAAAGGCATTCGAGGACAGTGGATTGACTCGAAAAGTGGGTTTATTAAAAGAACTCATTAACACCAATTTAGAAAGTAGCATTTCAGTCGAAGACTACGTAAACAAAATTATGACGGCCGCGCACAAGTTAAGGAATATAAAATTCCATGTGGACGATGAGTGGTTGGGCACATTAATGCTGGCAGGTTTGCCAGAAATATATAGGCCCATGATAATGGGCTTAGAAAGTTCCGGTATAAAGATTAGTGCTGATTTAGTAAAAAACAAATTACTACAGGAAGTAAAGACATCAGACACTACCGCACTTTATACAAACACAAAAAATAATCAGCCCAAAAGTATTAAGAAAGGCCCAAGATGTTTTAATTGTAACAAGTACGGACATCTCAGTAAAAATTGTTGGCATAAGAAGACAAGTGATAATAATAAAAAAACAGATAAAAATACAGGGTATGTTGCAGCTTTTTCAGCATCTACAACAAACGACTCTCATTCTTGGCATATTGATTCAGGGGCATCTATGCATATGACCATGCACCGTGACTGGCTCACTGATATCATTCCCTCGTCTGTACCGAGCATCAGAATTGCTAATAACAAAGTATTAAAGGTTGAATGCTGCGGTAATGTATGTATCAAAATAAATGCAAACAATGGCAGCACCGATACAATACAGGTGAGGAATGTTTTATATGTACCAGAATTAAAAACAAATTTGTTGTCAGTTAGCAAAATAATTAAAGGTGGATGCAGAGTAATATTTACCGAACATGGCTGTCAAATTTACAATCCGAGTAACAAGTTAGTTGCAAAGGCCGAATTAATTAATGACACATATCTGTTAAATACTCGTGATAATCAAAATATGCAAGTCATGATGGCTAAGACTGATGATGATACTTATCTATGGCACCAGAGGATGGGTCACTTAAATTTCATTAGCCTTAATAAAATACCTAACTGTACAGAAGGTGTAAAGCTGTCACCAAGAACAGAAAATTCTATTTGTGTTACCTGTCTTGAAGGCAAGCAAACGAGAAAACCGTTCCCCAGTGAAGGCTCCCGTGCAACCAGCCTGCTAGAGCTTATTCACAGTGACGTGTGTGGACCTATGAAGCATACTTCAATTGGAGGGGCAAGGTATTTTGTTACCTTTATTGATGATTTTTCTCGGAGAGTACATGTATATTTTATTAAGAATAAGAATGAAGTATTTGAAAAATTTGTGGAATTTAAGAATAGAGTAGAAAATGAGTTAAGTACAAAAATGAAAATTTTGAGAAGCGATAATGGAACTGAATACAAAAATAAAACTTTTGAAGCCTACTTAAAAAAACATGGAATACTGCACCAGACATCTAATTCATACACACCAGAGCAAAACGGCCTCAGTGAAAGAATGAATAGAACTCTAATAGAGCGAGCTAAATGCATGATTTTAAATGCTGAGTTGCAGGTCACATTCTGGGCAGAAGCGGTAGCTACATCAGCATATATCGTGAACCGTTCTCCCACCTGTACCTTATCCGATGTGACGCCCTATGAAGTATGGACTGGTAAGAAACCAAATCTAAGTCACATGAGAATCTTTGGATGTCCTGCAATGGTGCATATTCCTAAAGAAAAAAGAACTAAGCTTGATGTGAAGTCACGTAAGTTAATTTTTGTTGGCTACAGCGACAATACCAAAGGTTACCGATTTATAGATCCTGAAACAAAAAAAGGAGTCTTGAGTAGAGATGTTGTATTCCTAGAAGCTTCTATTAAAAGAAATAAAGTGGACAATGTACCTGAAAAAGAAAAAGAAATTTGTAAAAAGGACATAGAGATAGAAGAAAATTCAAAGGAAAGGTATGATGAAGTAAAAGAAAAAAATTCTGTTTACTTACCTTTGTATGATGAACTCGAAGAACCTGTGGAAAGAAATATTGATGATGAAATTAATGACAGAAGAGAAACACAGGCTGAATCACAAAGTATTTATATTTCAGATGATTCTGATCAATATGAGGATGTTAATGATGACACATACGTACCAGACAGGACAGTTGACTCTCCACTGGAATCTAATATGACTCTGAGATCGCTGCCGAGGAGAATGAGATGTCAAAATAATGATGGAAATGATATTCATCCAAGTTCCTCATCCTTAATGTGTCAAAATTCTGAGTCAACTATTAATTTACTAAACAGTGATCCACAAAGTCTACAAGAAGCTCTTAACAGTGAAAAGGCTGATGATTGGAAGAGAGCTATGGCGGAAGAATATCAGTCATTAATAAAAAATAATACATGGACACTGGTTGACTTACCAGAAGGAAAATCAGTAATTCCCAGCAGATGGGTATATAAAACTAAGATGGATGGCAATGGATCTATTACACGCTATAAAGCTAGACTGGTGATCAAAGGATATAAACAAGTGAAGGGTATTGATTACAATGAGGTATACGCTCCAGTGGTCCGTTATACTTCCATAAGATACTTGATTGGTCTTGCTGTCAAATATCGACTTAAAATACACCAAATGGACGCAGTCACAGCATTTCTACAGGGTGACATTGATGAAGAAATTTACATGTCCTTACCACCTGGCTATGAAGATGAAAATAAAGTATGTAGACTGAACAAGTCAATATACGGACTTAAACAAGCGAGCAGACAGTGGAATAAAAAATTAAACACTGCTCTGTTAGAAATTGGAATGACTCGTTCAAACATAGATCCATGTGTTTACTACCGTATTTTGAATGAAAATGATATGCTTTTTATAGCAGTATATGTAGATGATATAATTTACTTATTTAATAATGAAGAAACCTCACGTATCATAAAATTGAAGTTAAAAGAAAAATTCTGCATGAAGGATTTAGGAACAGCCAAACATTGCATTGGTTTTAGAATTTCACAAGATGAAAATGTTGATGAGATCTCTATTGATCAATCCATTTACATAAAGATGATACTTACACGATTTGGAATGAATGATTGTAAGCCAAAGTGGACTCCCGCTGATGCTAATGTTAAAATGAAGAAGGCTGAAAGTCAACAAGAAATTTTAAATAACATTCCATATCAAGAAATAATTGGCTGCTTGTTGTACTTGTCACAGGGAACTCGTCCAGACATTACCTATGTAATAAATTCTCTGAGTAGATATAATAGTCAACCTACTAATGAACATTGGATGGCTCTGAAACGAGTCATGAAATACCTGAAAGCTACAATGAATATGAAACTGGTTTATAAACGGAATGTTAATGAAAAAATTTCAGGCTATTGCGATTCAGATTGGGCAAATGACATTGAAGATAGAAAATCCTGCACAGGATATATATTTTTATTTCAGGGTGCCGCAATAAGCTGGAATTCCAAGAAACAGCAGACCATAGCCCTTTCTACAACTGAGGCTGAATATATGGCTCTATCGTCGGCTATTCAGGAAGCTCTTTGGTTGAAACAACTGGCAGACGAGTTTCAACCTGAACTTAAAGGTGCACCTATAACCCTTTACTGTGATAATCAGAGTGCGATTAGTCTTTCAGGAAATGCTGTTTACCACGCGCGCAGTAAACATATAGACGTCCGCTATCACATTGTGCGCGAGAAAGTTGCTGCCAAACAAATCATGGTTCAATATAGATGCACTGGAGATATGATCGCAGATATTTTGACGAAAGCACTCCACCGACCGAAGCATGAAAACTTCACCTCATCAATGGGTTTAATTTTAAAGCGTGTGCGTTCAGGAGAGGATGATGGAAGTATGAACGCCCTCTAGCTTTTGTTTTAGTGCACTGTCAGTTCTACCTACATTGTTTGTGCACTGTCATTTACGATCTTTTACGTTGTCTAATTATAAAATAAATAGTTCTAAAGTCTTAACTGCCTTTTCTTACATTTCATCAGACTGTAATTTCAAATGTAACAAGCTCTATATCTAGACACTTCAATATAGATAATGTTGTTTGGTTTTTATAGGTAGTTTTAATGTGGAGACTGTTAGCTTCAATGCAGAACCAGGACCACGAGAAGTAGATGGACGGGGAATGCCTGATATGGAAGTTGACATAGAGCTGCCGGATATTAAAAAGGAATGTCTAAAACACTTTAAAAGGTTTGCCCAGACAACAGGTAAATAAGAATTCGTGCTTTCTATTTTTCACATTTTCTTTGAATAACAGTGCTTAAACTTATATCTTTTTTGTGTTATTTTTCAGACTCATTGATGGATCTGACTTACACCGGAGAAAAACCTTTTTCATGTTCCGACTGCAAATATTCATGTTCTCGAAAGTGTGATTTGGTGCGACACTTGCGGACTCACAGTGGTGAAAAACCTTTTTCGTGTTCTGACTGCAATTATTCATGTTCTGAAAGTGGAAATTTGAGGAAACACATGCTGACTCATAGTGGAGCAAAGCCTTTTTCGTGTTCCGACTGCAGTTATTCATGTTTTCAAAGGAGTCATTTGATGACTCATATAATGACTCACAGTAGAGAAAAACCTTTTTTGTGTATCAACTGCAGTTATTCATGTTCTAATCAGAGTAATTTGAAGAGACACATGCGTACTCACAGTAGAGAGAAAGCCTTTTCATGTTGCTGCAGTTATTCATGTTCCGATAAGAGTAGTTTGAAGACACACATGCTGACTCACAGTGGAGAAAAACCTTTTTTGTGTTCCGACTGCAATTATTCATGTTCTCGCAAGAGTAGTTTGAAGAGGCACAAGCTTACTCACAATGGGGAAAAACCTTAGTCTTGCCCCGACTGCAGTTATGTCAGTGGCGTAGAGTGGGTGTTAGCCGCACGGGGCGAAGGAAAACTTCGCCGCCCCATTATTTAGGTACTTCAAGCGCTGGGGGAGGGGAGTGGGGGTAGAATTTCTATTTATGACCTTATTTTATTGTCGATTTTTTACTATACACATTTGACGAGTATTCTTTCAATGAAAATCATGATTATAAATTCTACAAATTAAAAAAGGCAGGTTTAATCTTGTGATAGGTTCTGCGTAAGAGTCCAAAATAATAGTAACACACGGAATAGTCAATTTCTCAGACTTTTGCACCATTTGGTATGCAACTCAAAAGTAAAGCTAAACTTGGTACATGATGAATCTGCAACCTGTTATTTAATTAATCGTTATATTCTGAAAACAAAACTAGTTAAATTTCATCTGTACGCGGTGAATTCAAACTACATTTTGAACATTAAAATGGGTTTTCTTTGATTCTGGCAACAGTTTGCAACTACAATTTTATAAATGCACTTCGAATAAGATTATGTTTTCCTTTGAATTGTGTCAGCAAATATGATTGTACATAATGGGCGCAGTTTATATTTTTTTTAAATCTTGTCATGTTATTTGTATGTAAACATCTTGTATTAGGTCTGTGTATTTTTGAGCCCGTACCTTTTATTGTATTTTCCTGATTTTGTTTGTTTTTATGCATTTCTATAGTCCATCATGGAGGATACTTTATTTTAACTTTTTGACACCAACAGTACATAGATCAAATGATTGGTTATAATAATTATTCATAAAATCTTATAAGACATGTTTCTGTGAAATATTTGTAAAGTGATTCTTCATTTGTTGTGTCTGTATGTTGCTACTGTGAAATTTTTTGTAAATTTTTTCTCCATTTATTGTGTCTGCATATTGGGTTGGGTTGGGTTCAACTTTTCAAAAGTACCAATTGGCGATCCCTTAATAAGTTTTGATAACTAATGGGAATGCAACTTCGTTGTATGTTTTATTTAAATAAAAAAATAAATAAAAATATATACAACTATAAATTTACATTCTGAACACAAAACTGTTTAAATTAAATCTCTATTTGACGAATTAAAACTACACTCAGAACATTTAAATGAGTTTTCTTTGGTTCTGGCAGCACAAGCAAAGCCTGTAACTAGAATATTTTAATTTCACTTCGAATAAGATAATGTTTTTCTTCGAAATGTTTGGGCAGGTGAAACCACAATAGAAATTTTACATTCTGAACACAAAACTGGTTTAAATTATACCTGCACGCAGCGAATTAAAAGTACACTCAGAACATTGAAATGGCTCCTCTTTGATTCTGGAAACACACACATAGTCTTCAGCGAGAATTTTATAACTGCACTTCGAATATTTGCCTTCATATTATCTTTTTTATTTATTTATTAAGGAGAAAATACAGATACAGATTTCTTTTAACAAGAATATACAAACAACAACTAGAGAACTCACCTTCATCCGAACTATTTCTTACGAATTGACTTACAGCAGATAAAAACATGTACAACTATTTTTTCTTATTTAGGGAAGAAAGGAATGTATACAAGAATATTATTTTACAAACATAGAGGTGAGAGAAATGCGCAATATCCCTATAAGAGTTTTAAATTATTTTTGGAAAAAATTAGATGGCAAAATAAAAAGAAGTATATATACGTAGATACAACATAATGTTTTACAGAAATTTAAAAGAAAGAAGATTACTTAAAATTATAAACGAATTGCATGTTGTACTTTGTAGGAAAACCGCCTTCAATTTTCTACTAAAAGTACTGCATGTGTCAAAATAAGTCCCTGACACCAGCATTTGTACGCGTCCAGCTAATGTGGAATAAATCGTTGAGCCTTGTCACTCTGGGTCGTATTTTGAAGTTTATTAGTTTCAATCAGGTCAGGACAGACAATAACGTTGTTGCAGATTTTATATAGAGACATGAGGTCAAGGTATATTCACCGGTTAGTTTAAGTGGAGACGTTTTAATTCGAGAGCATGATAAGAGAATATTTTCCTTCGAAATGTGTCAGCAGATGAATCCACAACTGGAGTTTTACATTCTGTACGCAAAACTGGTTTAAATTATATTTGTATGCGGTGAATTAAAAGTACACCCAGAACATGAAAATAGTTTCTCTTTGATTCTGGCAGCACATACAGAGTTGGCAAATAGTATTTTATAACTACACTTTGAATTAAAGAATGGTTTCCTTTGAAATGTTAGCAGTTGAATACACAACTGAAATCCAATCGTTTAACTTTGAACACAATTCTGGTTTTTATTAAAAGTGAATCTGCTTGCGTCTCCCCTGCTTTGTAATATTACTCTCTTAATATGCGAATGTTTTCCTACTGCTGTGGCTACATTAGCGTACGAAGATACGTGTCGCGTTGGCGCGCTAAAAACATCGTATGTTCTTGGCTACATTAGATCCATGTCGCGATGGCGCTTACATCGTGCCGGGTGGCGTTCGATGCCTTTTGTGCGGCCGACGTACTGACGTTACTCAGATGTAGCCACGCAAGCGAAACAAAACCCTTTGATGTGTGCCAGTTTACCGACAGTGCCCCGATGGGAATTCGTCATTGGCCGTTTACTAGGCGATGCTACGATCTTTCCGACCACACTTATCGCGATAACGCAAATATTCGCCATAGCTCACTAATGTAGCCAGAGCATACGAAATTTGCAGCGTTAAATAATATTATTATTAACGTTTATAATAAATAATGATAGAAATGATAAAGTTGTATTCTTAAACGAAAGTATCGTAGAACTTTTTATAATATATAAATGAATTTTTTTTTAAAGTTGATTTACTGAAATTGTATCAGCTAGCGGCATGATAATTTACAGCAAAATTTGTTTATGCATTTGACGATGATAATATTGCAAAGTAGGTATTTGGATTTACTCACAGGAGAGTCTGGAAATGGTTTCTTCAGAACACTTTGGCACTTGGTATTAACTTGTTCCATTGAACAATTGCGATGCGAATCTTAGTATTAATAAAACTAAATTGAATTGTATAAACTTTCACGTGAATTGGAAATTCCTCCGGCTTGTACACTGCGTATTTCGGAACAGACCGGTCGGTAGACGGGGGGGGGGGGGGGAAGACGGGAAGACAAGAGGGCACAATAATTATCACGGAAAACAATATTCTGGTTCCAAAATACACGCACAATAGATCGCTGAGCGCAGCTAAATTCTAAATGGCGCTAATATGCCCCCGGCCTTGACATAATGGTCAAAACAAACCAACAATGCGACCAGCAACGAAACTTAAAAAGAAATAAAATAAAAAAAAGTAAATAGGAAAAACCCATAAATACTATAAAACACTCACGACATCGTGTTTCATTGCTCATCGCGTTAATGTGTACCCCTAATGCGAGTAAGATGAAAAGAAAATAATAAATTATAAGCGATTAGAACGAAAACAATAATAGGTTGGTGTTTGCCAAAATAAACTAAACTTAACTAAACTAAAGAATCTAATTAATATAATATTGGCTTATTGATTTGGTAAAGGACAAACCTTTAGAACAGGACGCTTATAAGATCCTGTTTTTATTCGGACAAGTACTACTCTAACGACACCATCTTTTCCTGGATAAACTTCATCTATAATCCCTAATGGCCAATGCAGAGGCGGCGACATGTCGGTTTTTAATACAACTATCATACCCTTTTGGACAGGATTAACCGGAGTGTTCCATTTCAACCGCGTTTGTAAAGAGTTCAGGTACTCAATCTTCCAACGTTTCCAATAGTTCTGAACCATGTGATCTAACATAGATTTTCTTTTAAGTAATCCGATGGGTTCGTTAGACACGTCGGCGGAAGGTAATGTCGTTAAGGGAGTTAGGGTGAGAAAATGCGCTGGGGTAAGTGCCAATGGCTCTGATGGATCAGAACTCAGTTGAGATAAAGGACGAGAGTTTAACAAGGCTTCAATCTGGATCAAGATAGTGGACAATTCCTCATAGGTAAGGAGCTGCTCTCCTATAACTCGGTATAAGTGCGTTTCCACACTTTTCACATTAGCTTCCCTAATACCGCCAAAATGGGGCGCGCTAGGTGGGTTAAATTTCCAATCGACTCGATATTCGGACAAAGTACGCAAAAATGCGTCTTTGAATTGTTCAGAGCGCAGGAAACGATTCAGATCATCTAAGTATGACCTTGCACCGATGAAAGCAGTTCCATTATCTGAATATAGTGTGCCACAAGGTCCCCGTCGTGCAATAAAACGTTTAAAAGCATTTAGAAAGCAAACCGTGCTGAGATCAGAAACGAGTTCAATATGCACTGCTCGAGTAACGAGACATATAAATAAACATATGTAAGCTTTTAGCTGACGGGTTCCTCTTTGTCGGTTCATTGTTATTGCGATAGGTCCTGCATGGTCTACACCCGTATGTAAAAATGGCCTGGATTCTTTAACACGGCACTCAGGCAAATCTCCCATCATGGGAAAATTGGATTTTGGATTATTTTTAAAAAACGTATTGCAAAGGTGTACACGTTTCCTAATCATGTTTCTAGCGGAAAGTATCCAATAATTCTGCCAAATTAAGGACATTAAAAGCTGTGGTCCAGCATGTAGATATTTCTTATGGTAATAGTCGACTATGACGGTTGTGACGTGTTCTTTACTTGGTAACAAAATCGGATGTTGAGAATTATAGCTGAGATCAGAATTTTTTAATCTGCCTCCAACACGAATAAGATTATTGTCTAAAAATGGACGCAACTTTCTTAATACTGGTGACACATTACGTTTCCCTTGTAAGTGTCATACTTCATTCTTAAAATGAACCACTTGTACAGCATAAAGTTTTGTCCGTTCAGCCATTTTAAGGTGATTCGATGTTATTTGAACGTATCTAGGTATTTTTCGTACAAACCGTAGTACGTAGACTGTGATGCGTAATAATTTTGACCACGATGAAATTCTATTCGCCAATAGATATAAAGGAGAGTATTCACTGGTAGTTATTGGAAACGCTAAAACTTTCGGTTCTGGTATATTTGATACATCGCGATTACAGAAGGGCTCAATTGGCCAATTTTCTACATTGAGATGCGTCCACGGCGGGCCTTGGTACTATAATGGATGCGTAAGTAATTGGGCTGGTGTTAACCCTCGCGACAAACACTGTGAATGTCCTGTCCTGCAATGTGATAAAAATTATGCGGTTCTAGACTGTCTTGAATTTTACTAATACGATTTGCAACGAACGTTTGCCATCGATGCGGGGAAGAATGAATCCAACTTAATGCAACGGTTGAGTCGGAAAATGCGAAAATGGATTTTATTCGGTGTCGAGATGATAGCGTATTATATACTTCTCTGCATAATTTTGATAACAGCAGAGCGGTGCACAGCTCTAACCTTGCCAGAGAAACTGTTTTAACAGGAGCTAATTTCGACTTCGCGCAAATTAAATGTACAGGGTTCTGATTGCCCCCTGACTTATTCGAAACGTGAACGTAAACCACTCCACCATAAGCATTTTCACTGGCATCTGCGAACCCCAATATAGTGATTACAGAATCATTATTGTTAACTACTATATGTCGAGGGATGCGGATATTCTGTAGTGAGGGTAGTTCGGTGTAAAATTGCTCCCAAGCGTTGCTGATGCTTGGTGGAGGGGTATCATCCCAGTCTATTTTCAGTAACCAGAGCGACCTAATTAGTAACTTTGCATACAAAATGACAGGTGCTGCAAACCCCATTACATCCCACAGGCGTGCGATTGTTGATAACATATTGCGTTTAGTACATTCGCTGGATTCCAAGTTGACGCTTAGAGTAAAAATGTCTTGTGACAGAAGCCACCGAAGCCCCAGTATCTTGTGATAATTTTCATCATGGAATTCGACAACACTAGAGAGACGGTTAAATTCTGGAACATTTAGCAATACTTTGGAAGAATTGCTAGAAAATTTAACTAAATCAAAGCCTCCGGCTTTAAACAAATTTATCAACTGACGAGAATATTCAACGGTGAGCGGTTCGGACATCACACTAGTAGCAATGTCGTCCATGTAAATATCTCTGGAGATTATCTCTGCGGCAAGGGGATACGAATCTTGTTCGTCTTTAGCAAGTTGGCGGATTGTGCGTAAGGCTAAATAAGGACTACATCGCATTCCGAAGCAAACGCGCGAGAATTCAAATACTTGCAAGGGTCATCAGCGTGAAATCTATATACGATTCTTTGGAATCTTCGATGATCTTCTGTAACTAATATTTGTAGATACATTTGTCGAATATCAGTGGAAAGTACAATGGGAAATAATCGAACATTCATTAAAACCTTGAATAAGTCAGCTTGTAAGTTATCGCCGGAATGTAAAATATCGTTTAAAGAATACGAAGTACTAGTTTTACAACTTGCATCTAAAACTATTCGTAGCTTTGTGGTTGTTTTATCGTCTCGGATTATGCAGTGATGAGGAATATAATAACCTTGATCTAGAGTCCTGTCGGGATTAACCTGAGATAAATAACCCATTTTGAGGTACTCCAGCATCACGTTATTATAATTTTGTCTCAAGGATGGTGATGCGGTTAATCGCCTTTCTAGCATAAAAAAGCGACGTGATGCTACTTGATAAGAATCTCCTAGTACTTTTGGAGGATCTTTAAAAGGGAGGCTAACTATATATCTACCGGACTGATCTCTGATGGTAGATTGATCGTACATTGCATCACATTCCTTTTCTTCCGGTGATTGTAGCTCACACTCCGTGACCCCTTCCAACTGCCAAAATTTTGCAAGGAGTTCCTCAACCGATGGCTCTGTGATTGTACAAAATGTTTTACCAAGTGAGTAAGAACTTTCGTGAGTAGGTGCTTTTCCTATTATTATATACCCCAAGCTAGTTTCGATTGCACTTGGTAATAATTGAGAGCCCTTTACCTTACCCGGTAGTATTATTTGTCCAAATAAATTGGCACCGATGATTGCATCGATGACACCTGGAAGGTGGACTTTGTCATCGGCTAGTGGTAATTCGTTTAAGTAAGATAAAGCATTTATATCTATAGAAGATGCCGGCAACTGGGTTGTAATGCGATCCACGACTAACGGTCGAATGGAGAAAGATGTTTTATTAATTAAACGCGATTCAAACTTTAAATTTGCAATTCCTTTAATACTTTGAGAAATATCTCCTATGCCTCTAATAGTTGCTTGATTGCGATTTGGGAATAAACGCAAACCGAGACGCTTGCAACATTCCGTTGTAATAAAATCGTTTTGCGATGCACTATCAATTAAAACGCGTATTTTCTGATAATTATTCCTAGAATCGAGAACGTTAATAGATGCGGTACCTAATAATATTGTTTGATTTTGAGAAAAAGCGTTTGAATCTCTATTATTCAGAGTACATAATGCGACATTATCTGACTGATTTTCCGATTCATTTTCTGGATTTTCCGATAAATCCTCTTCGTTATCGTAAGTGGAATTGTGCGAGGTGATATCAAAATGTAATAAAGAGTGGTGTTTTTGATTACAATACTTGCACCTATTTTCCGATTTACACGTTTTGGAAAAGTGCATTTTACTAAGGCAATTTCTACATAAGTTTTGTTTTTGAGATATTTCAAACCTATTTTTAGGCGACGCTTTTAAAAATGTTGGGCATTTATAAATTAATGTGTGGTCCGAAAGGTTACATACAGCGCAGTTGTACTGTTTTGTTTTGTTATTTGTTAAACTAACAAATGCCTGGCTGTACTGTTTCTTAAGGGAATTTTTCTCAATACGCTGTTGTGATTTGTGACATTATGATAATGTTGATGTTCTTTGTAATATCTTAGCTTGTTCCCGCAAAAATGTTATGAACTCATGGTATGAAGGTGTCTCTGACTTTCTGATCGATGATTCGAATGCTACAGCTGTTTCTTTGTCTAGTTTTTGGGTCCCTATATAAAGGAAGAAACATTGTAATAAATTAGGAATTTTTAATTGTTGCAATGCTGAAATTTAGGAGTGAAATTCGTCTATGAAAGCTTCTAAATCCAATGCAGTCGGTATTGTTATTGGTTTTATGTTTATGTTTAAAATTTTATCAAAATAATAAATTGCGTTCGCCCTTGTGTCTTCGTATTTTTCAATTAATGTTTCCCAAATAAGATGGTAATTTTCGGCTGTGGTTGGAATTCCGGCACAGATGTTTAACGCTTTTCCCGACAAAGTACTTAGCAAATATTGAATTTTTTCCGTGTCGGAAAGGTCTGAATTTTCATGAATTAATTTTTTGAAGGTGTCGTGAATAATTCTCCATCCCATTATACTACCATCAAATAACGGCAAAGTTAATTTTGGCAACTTAACATTGCGATTTGATTTATCTATTTTTGACTGCGTGTCAGATAACTCACTTGTATTGTCACATGTCTGTTTTGCGGTTAATTTTATTACCGAGTATAAATCATCAAATGATTGTTCCATCTGAAAGTTGGGCGAAAATTCTGAATTTAAATGCAGTTTTAAATCATTAATTTTATTAACTAACTCAATAAACTCTTTCCTTATCTCCGATAACAATGCTGCATTGGCACAACATAAATATGTTTTTTGAATTAGAGGATTTCAAATCCTTTATACTGTCATATATTCTTTGACGTCTTGCAAATTGCGAACTCTGCCTAGCTTCTAATAACTTGACATCGCGTGCAATTTTAGAAACGGCTGATTCCTCCGGCATTTTGAAATGCGTTAGTTTGATAATAGGATGAAATTATTTCAAGCTGACGTACGTACGACCTACCTACGACGACCTACCTTTCTCAAACTACTCCCGATAAATTTATATGCAATGAAACACGTGCGAAAATATTCCAAATAAAAATGGGCGCTGGTTCTTTATTACACATCCAGGCTAGATTGGAAGAAATGTTTCAGCTAGCGGCATGATAATTTACAGCAAAATTTGTTTATGCATTGACAATGATAATATTGCATAGTAGGTATTGGGATTTACTCACAGGAGAGTCTGAAAATGGTATCTTCCGAACACTTTGCGGAATAAATTCCTAAAAAATAAAACTAGTTATTTTTATACTAATTTGGGGTCGGGGAATCCGAATCTGAAAGAATTAGGCGGCGGCAAGCAATATTAACTGAATTACAGGGCTTTAAAAAAATTTATACACATACTGGAAAAAAGCCATTTTGGAAGCATTTTGATTCCTAGAAAATCAAACTAGTTATTTTTATACTAACTATGGGCCGGGGAATCCGAATCTGAAAGAATTAGGCGGCGGCAAGCAATATTAACTGAATTAAACAACTTGAAAATTTTCTATACACACACACATGAAAATAATCATTTCGGAAGTATTTTGACACGCGTAGTACAAAGATCATAGAAAAACAAGAAATATACAAAAACATGTGCCGGCAGTGTTACCAGCTCTCAAAAATATTTATCCCTATATCAATATGAAAATAGATAACAGCAGAAAAACATACCTTATAAATCGACCAAGTCTTCTTCGTCCGTCGTATCCTTGTCAAACTCGCTTGTCTCGAAGGGTTCCTGTCGGATACGCGGATCATATAAGAGTCCAGCTAAGCGGTAAAACTCCAGCCCCTTTATACCGCCTGCTCGCGTCCCTAACCTAACCTAACCTAACGCTAGGTTTGTGTAATATGGTTTGTGCCCCTTTATACCGCCTGCTCGCGTCACGGCAAAAAAACATCCCTGTTTTCAAGTAGTTTAGCGGCTACGCTAGGTTTGTGTAACATGGTTTGTGCCCCTTTGTACCGCCTGCTCGCGTCACGGCAAAAAACATCCCTGTTTTCGAGTAGTTTAGCGGCTACGCTAGGTTTATGTAACATGGTTTGTGCCCCTTTATACCGCCTGCTCGCGTCACGGCAAAAAAACATCCCTGTTTTCGAGTAGTTTAACGGCTACGCTAGGTTTGTGTAACATGGTTTGTGCCCCTTTATACCGCCTGCTCGCGTCACGGCAAAAAAACATCCCTGTTTTCAAGTAGTTTAGCAGCTACGCCGGGTTTATGTAACATGGTTTGTGATACAAAAGTGAGTAAAATTTATAAAAAATAAGTACTTAAAATATAAACATGTTATTTTACGTTATTAATATTACTGCTTAATGGCAACACTTAATTTTGTGTGGTAAAAACATCTATGTTTTCTTGGTTTTCTATGATCTTTGTACTACGTGTGTCAAAATACTTCTGAAATGATTATTTTCATGTGTGTGTGTATAGAAAATTTTAAAGTCCTTTAATTCAGTTAATATTGCTTGCCGCCGCCTAATTCTTTCAGATTCGGATTCCCCGACCCCAAATTAGTATAAAAATAACTAGTTTTATTTTTTAGGAATTTAGCCCAAACACCGAACTTTAGCCCACTTTGCACTTAGTATTAACTTGTTCCATTGAACAATTGCGATGCGAATCTTAGTATTAATAAAATTAAATTGAATTGTATTAACTTTCACATGAATCGTAAATGATCGGCGTTGGCGCGGAAATGCCTCCGGCTTGTACACTGCGTATTTTGGAACTGACCGGTCGGTAGGCGGGAGGGGAAATAATTATCACGGAAACAGTATTCTGGTTCCAAAATACACGCACAATAGATCGCTGTGCGCAGCCAAATTCTAATTGGCGCTAACAACGTCTAAAGCCATTTTAAGCGACGTTTTGTTGAATGGTGGTTTTTCTCCAAGACAATAACAATAGAGCCTTCATATATTTATTTATTTATTTTTATTTAAGTACATAAAACAGGCATTATGCCCAAACATTTATATACATGGATGATTTAAATTACAAAAATTATAACAAAAATAATATCAGTAATAATTAGCTACTCGTAAATATGCAAAAGTGAATATGTAGGTAAAATGTATTATTTTTGTTTTTGAAGTAATTATTATGAACTTAATGAGTAAACAAGTTGAAACTGAACGTAAACAAAACAAAATATATGGAAATAGGCAATAAAACACGTAACACAGGGTTAAATTTGACAATTAATGGTGAAAAAATTGGAAAAGTAAGTGAAATCAAATACCTGGGTGTAATACTCGACTCAAAACTGACTTTCACAGCAAACTTTGAATATGTGCTAAAAAAGGTATCAAAAAAGGTAAATTTTCTTAGAATACTAAGATGTAAATTAAATAGAAACACTACGGAGCTTATTTATAAAACTTTCGTTGCTCCACATTTGGACTACTGCTCTACGATGTTATATTTGGCCAATGAAGGAAATTTGAACAAACTAGAAGTTATACAAAGCAAAGCTATGAGATGTATAGTGGGGAAAGGCAAATATGCAAGTATTAATCAAATGAGAGAGGAGCTTAATTGGATTCAAATAAAAAAGAGACTACTATTTAATGTGTTAATTTTTGTGCATAGAATTATGAAAAACCAAATGCCAAAATACTTTAAGGATGAAATTGTTTTTAATAGAGACATTCATAATTACGAAACAAGAAATATAAGGAGAGTTCGATTGCCACAAATGAAGAAATCAAAATCACAGAACTGCCTAATGTACAGAGGACTAAAGATGTATGATGAAATGCCTGAAAGTATGAAGAATGAAGAAAGAATGAATGTATTTAAAAAGAAATGTTATGCTTACTGTAAACATATTTAAATTTATCAAATGAAATGCTGTGCTTATTAGTTTATATTCATGTAGTATAAACTAACTCGATAAATAAAAAAATAAATAAAAAAAAAGTAAAATATTTTATTTTTACTATTTTTTTATTAATAATTTGCATCGCGTTTTGGTCCCACTAAGGCGCCGCATTTTTAATTCCTCGGTTGGCTAAGTACCTACTCCATCACGACACAAGCAACATTTTCCACTTACTGTGGAGGTAGGTATTACTAGATTTTCAAATAGTGTCAGGTCTTCGTAACCCGGGAATGTTTGCAAAAAAAAATTACTTTTTTATCATAATGTAATATTATTATTGTAATGACCTCCGTGGTTGATTGGTTAATATTCTTAAGTCCGAATCTAGAGGTCGTAGGTACAAATTTTAATGTATATTATGACACAATAACTCTTCGCTGAAGACAGACGACCTCAATCGATAATTTGCAACAGAAAAATCAGAAAAATATAGGGTCACATCTTGGGATTGAGCCCAGGACCCTCGCCTTTGCCGGGGCGATGCTCTACTGCTGAGCTAATGGCAGCTTACTGTTACTGGTAGTTACAGGGTTTATTTGTTGTTCTAAATGTTATTCCAACATTTATAAAAAAAAATATTAAATACATGCTGGCCCCCGGCATGCATTACAATGCCATTCAAATAAATAAATTGATTCTCCCTGCGTGTCCTTTCCCGTGCGTCCCCGTTCTCTTCCACCTTCCTCGCCTTCCCCCACCCTAGTCTCTTCACTCTCCGCGAATCCCAACTCCCCCCTTCCCCTTCCTCTTGCCTTTCCACCCTGTCGCTAAAATATATGAAATACCAACACACATTTTCATTTATACAAATTTCATAACGCCAGAGCTAACCACTATATATATACTATATGTTATTCTGATGAATGAGCCATATTATTGTAAGGTTTCATTAAAATCTATTGATTTGTTTTTGCGTGAAAGAGCAACAAACACACATACATCCATAGAAACTTTCACGTTTATAATATTAGTATTATTAGTATATGGTTCGCACATCTTTAACGTGTATAGAATGACCGTTGTACGTCAGTTGGATATGTCCAACGCTTTGCATTTCTTATCAATAATATTATCATTTATTGTCGACAACATCCTTCCTTTACCATTTTCTGCTTGTGACATTTTGGTATTATAAAACTGTTCTTGAGTATTTCTTATTAAATTTGTAAGCAAATGTCGATGTTTATTCCGAGAAGGGTATTTTTTAAATATTAAAACGAAATGATTTGTCTTTTCAAAGCATGAATAAACATTGTTTTTTGGGTTTTTCAAACTGTTTGAGGCTTTACTTATCATATAAAAATAAAAATTCGTCTTAAACTTGCAGAAACGTCAATGGATACGGTATGTTAAATAAAAATTGATTAAATTGTCCAAGATAATATCTACTCGTAGGCAGGCGCGGCTGGCCCAAACGTTCAATAGTGCGCCGAACCGCCAACAAAATTGAACATTTTACAGTTCAACGTGTTCCAACGTGTTCTTTTAAGATTTTTTAATTTAAATTACGCACAATGTTGAAAATAAAAACTAATAACGTATTTAAATGCATGAATTTTGCCAGAGATAATAATTATTGCAGCCGACTGGAGTTCTTTTCTCGCGCGCTAAGAACTAGAAACCTACGTACATACCATTCGGCGCGTTTCGGTCAAACGCCCCGTTTGGGAATTGTCATTTTGTATGGTGCTCCTACAAACCTGTCCAGACCGTCAGAATAACGAATAAATGGCCAAGATCACCCTTAATGGGTGAAAGCCAAATAAACAATTTTTAAAAATAACGAAATGTACCAAAAATCTGCTTCTGGCGACGCGGCGCACGGCGCTACGAAGTGCGTCGAAAACAGCCGACGTATTCCGAAGGGCTCCAGCAAAATAGGTTTGAACGGGATAGTAACATTTAGCTTGCAAAATTCAACCATAAGTCAACGACGGGTCTTGTTATGTTTGGGATTTAGGGAACCTATTTGACAACGACATTAGTTTTTCAGTTAAAAATGACTTTTTATGTGTGTGCGTTTTAAATGCGCTACACCGGGTACTGGGAAGAAGCTTGAAGTTTATTTATTTGATTATTAAGGACCGAAGAAGTTTATTTATTTATTCTCTATAAATATGGTAGCTAGGGTAGCTGGCTGTGTGACCTACCAACAATAAAATTACATTATACGTGTTTGATTTATTGATAGGTGAACCACCAAACATTTTAGGCACCAGCCGCGCCTGCTCGTAGGTAGTATTTAGTCTGAGGTGATTCTTGCAATTATACAAAAATATAGCAGCCAGTAAAAATATGCTTTAAGAAAATGAAGATAATGTTGGTTGTTTTTAGTCATAGTATGATACAGTAAAATATGACTTAATAGGAAAGGGTCCCATCAGCTCAGTGGTAGAGCAGAGCCCCAGTAAGGCTGAGGTTCTGGGTTCAATTCCTAGATATGACAAAATTTCGATGAATTATTGTGACAAAACACAAATTAAAATTAGATCCCACGATATCGGGATCGAGGAGAAGAAATTCCCTCACACCTCCAATTATATTTTTTCTACATTTTACAGTAAAGTGAATTGGGGTAAGTATCTTTTCATGGTAAGTGCATCTAGGCCTTCTACCTGCTTTGAATACAATATTCAAGTGCTGCCGTTTATGAAAATTTATTTTAATTAGCTGAATTCACACTCTGACACATGATGGAGCTGCTCCACAAACATAGCGAGTTTTTAAAAAACTTTGAATTTTTATCTATAAATTGACTCAATCTTGTACTGGGAAGCCACACATTGCTAAGTACTCTTTAAATATTCAGATTAATTTGATCGCCTGTCGGAACAACTCATAAAGGTCTCATAGAAATGAGCCCCGGCAAAGTTATGTTGCTGGATTCAATTCAAAGATGTGACCGTATTTTTATTCTTATTTTTATGCATCAAATGTTCGATTGAGAGTCACTTATAATGTCTTCAGTGATTAATTACTGTGACATAATATAAATTACAATTTGATCCTACGACATCTAGTTCCTAGAATTAATTTAGGAATCACTGCCAGTGATTGCAAGCCTCAAAAGTAAAAACCATGTTTCAGCGGTAAAAAAAACTTGGATAATGTAGGTAGAAGTGAAACCTTCGAAGGCTACGAAGCACCGCACAAAGAGGATTTGCACCGCACCGCAGTGAGAAGGATGGATTCAGACAAAACATAATATATCTCTATTTTCTAAATTAGCGGCATGTATGTACAAGATTATTTAGTATGATCTATATCTAACAACTCCTCAAATTTCTCATTTTATAATAATTCTCTAACTTCTCCATCTTCTTCTTGTAACCCAATCTAACTATAAGTAAATCATTTTCTTACTATAGAGCAGGCAAAACATAAAATATCTTTATTTACTATCTAAGCAGCATTATATGTATAAGACTGATTACTGTGAACTATATATATATATATATATCAATAATTCCTTAATTTACTAAAAATAACTTATATTTTCCAATAATTCTTTAACTTCTTCACCTTATTCTTGTAATCCAATATAACTACATAAACTCTCTTATTGTAGGAGAATTTGTGTTGATAGTATCAATTAGTGAAAAATTTCAATCTATACTAACGAATGTATATCCGCAAACTGTAAACTTCACCCGCCATAACACAGGGTCATCCCTAGCATGGAGGGTGAAATATCACAAAAAACTATATCTACTCTCTGTAAAAAAATTGTAGGTCTTCACTCAGGAGAATTTCTTTGGGTAGACTGGTTTTTTATAAATGAAGCACTTTTTGGTTTTCACTTTAGGTTCTTGATTTTTTATTGTTATGATTTGAATATTTACAAACTGACGACAATAACTTTCCCCACTCAACGGACAAGGGTTCAGTAGTATTTTAAATTCTTAGTGCAAGTTTTCGTAAAGAAGTAATTTAATTTTACTGATGCAAGCCTTTTTATAAAGGTTTCGTACATCTATATTTACCCTTGTTTGTAGTGTGAGAAAAGGACAAAGACAAAAAATGATTCTATCGACATCTAACGAACAAATCAGACAACTCTTGGATCGCAATCCAACCTTTGATGGTAACTCAACCTCATAATTGGTTTGAGTCCTGGGTTTAAATCTAAACATATTCCGCCCCAAAATGGGCAGATATTTATTTTGAAATATCGAATCCATTTTTCTGCAAACTAAACAAATAACATTATGTAAACCAATTATGAGCCTAAATTAAATATTGACCTTGCTCAAAATCAAATTCAAATTCATTAAATTAATTTTAAAGTTATTCAATAACATAACACACTAAGACAATTCCGAAAAACAAACTACATTTTTTCAAAAAACAAACAGAAACCATAACAATAATTACATATAAACATATAATATAGACAGCACAAACATGTCGCGGCAGGTTTCCTGGTCATCCTTCCTTCCTCGGGAAAAAATTAAATAAAGATAAATCATCCTTCCTTCCATAGTTCATTGTCACATTTGAATTATTACAATGTCTCTCCAGATATATCTATGCAGTTTGCAATTATAGCCAGCAGGCTATCCTGATTTATAAGCGTTCAGTTCAGTGTTTTCACCACTTTTTCTTAAATATATGGATCTACAATCCTTTTTTGTTTTATTATTTTTTATATCACTCCCTACCACACTCAAGTTTTTATTGCTATCCACATTTTAACACTGGTTTTTTGATACTGTTCAACGTAAAATTGTTATTGCACTTTTTTACTTTCAACGTACAAATTTTTATATTTTTTTCTTTTTACTATTTATTATTATTTATTATTTTTGTCCTTTTTTATGCACTCATTGTTTTATGCACTCATTGGGGATGTTGACATCTTCAGTTCCTCGTTATCGTCTATTGGCAATAGACACAGCTTTGAAATCGCCCTCTGAGTAGTTCCATGTGATGTTTTGAGAGTTGCCACACGCACTCTCCCGTCAGCTCCTGGATGGACTGCAATTACACGTCCGAGTTTCCACACACATGGTGGTAGGTTGTCTTCCTTCAAGACCACCATATCGCCTGGTTTTAGTTGCGCATTAGGTCCGCTGGTCCACTTCGTTCTGCCTTGGAGCTGAGCCAGGTATTCCAATCGCCACCTCGACCAAAAACATTGTATTAGTAAGGATAACTTTTGATAGTTATTCAGCCTGTTGACTGAAATATTTTGTAGATCTTGTTCTGGAATCGCCGCCAAGCTTTCACCAACAAGAAAGTGACCGGGACTGAGGGAGTTTAGGTCATTTGGATCATTTGACAATGGGGTAAGAGGTCTAAAATTTAAACAAGATTCAATCTGACACAAAACGGTATTAAATTCCTCATATGTTAATAAGGAGTTACTTGCTACTCGTTTCAAATGATATTTCACAGATTTTATCCCGGCTTCCCAAAGGCCTCCAAAGTGCGGCGCCCTTGGCGGAATGTACCCCCATTGAATTGATAGCTTTGATAATGATCTCTCGATTTCATCGCTAGAGCTTGACAAAAAATCATAAATATCCCGTAGCTGATTGTTCGCGCCTTTAAAATTAGTAGCATTATCCGAAAATAATTTACTCGGCCTTCCACCGCGCGCGATAAAACGTTTCAAGGCATTTAAAAAACTTTCTGTATTCAAAGACAGTACAAGTTCTAAGTGTATGGCTTTTGACACCATACATACAAATAAACATATATAAGCTTTTACGTTACTAGTTTTTCTGTGAGTACCCGACTAAATCAAAAAAGGTCCACAATAATCGATCCCGCTTATCGTAAAAGGTTTAGATTCCGTTATCCTTTCGGCTGGAAGGTCTGCCATTATTTGCTGCATCGTCTTTGGATTTGATCTATAACATATTATACATTTCCTTATAATCTTTTTCACTAAATTTTTTCCCATTATTGGCCAGAACTTCAATCTGATTATTGCCAATAAAGCTCGAGTACCTGCATGCAAATGTAAATGATGGTAGTTTTTTACAATTAATTCGGTTAAACTATGATGTGGTGGCAGCAAAATTGGATGTTGTTGATTTATTGACAGCAATTTTCCTTTAGAAAGCCTGCCGCCTACGCGAAGTAAATTATTATGCAAATAAGGATTTAGTGAGTACAAATTACTACTTTTTAGGACATCCTTGCCCGACTGCAAGGCACGTATCTCCTCCCTGAAGGAATAAGCTTGCGCTCTGGATATTAAAACATTCAAAGAATCATTTAATTCACTTACTTTTAATTGACCATAACGCCTGAGCGATGGGTTCCTACAATTAAATAAAAACCTAAGTAAATAACCTGTTACTCTTTGCAATTTGGTTAGAGATGAGTATTTCCTAAAAATGCCAACACTACAGTTTTTGTTTTCACCTCAGGTGGATCTATGTACGTAGATTCTCCGCATGGCCAACCGGATTCTGTAAGGGTTAGCCAATCGGGTCCGTGCCACCATATGGTGGATGTCAACAATTGAGAAGTCCTACTACCTCTGGATAGTACATCTGCAGCATTGTCCTCTGATTTCACATGCTTCCATTGTGCTGGTCGACTTGATTCTTGAATTTCGCTCACTCTGTTAGCAACAAAGGTGTTCCACCTAGCTGGTTGGTCCCTTATCCAACACAAGACTATCTGAGAATCAGACCAGTAAGTAGTAGATACATCTGGCGTACCAATAGCTCCCTTCACATAATTAATTAATCTTACTAACAATATAGCTCCACACAATTCTAGTTTAGGTAGAGATGTGCTTTTTAAGGGTGCCACCCTTGATTTAGAAATTATTAGATTGGAGTGGATTCCACCCGAGTCTTCGGTGGAGACCATATACACGCAGGCCCCGTAGGCTTTCTGTGATGCGTCACAAAATCCATGCAACTGCAAATTCACATGATTTTGACAAATGATTTTCCTAGGTACCTTTAAATTATTTATCTGCGGCAATTCTTCTATATAAGTTCTCCAAACTTTCAAAATTTCAGGGGGTATATCTTCATCCCACTGAGTTTTGCTCTGCCACAAACGTTGCATTAATAGCTTCGCTACTACCGTTACAGGTCCTATCAGACCCAGGGGATCAAAAATGGATGCTATGCAGGATAACATCTGACGCTTGCTTCTAATTGGTTTTGTTATGGGCTCTACAGTATATTTCCAATAATCCTGCTGATTATTCCAAGAAAGGCCTAATATCTTTCCTTCCTTTGAGTTATCCTTTATAATCATATCGCTAACCTCCTCCTGATTTGAGCATAGCGACGACAAATTTGACCGCCATTTTCTTAGGTTCATGCCAGCGGATGCTATAATAGCAGATAGTTGCTTCTTGATTAATAAGCAATCTTCTTCACCAATGTCGCCAGCTATTAAGTCATCCATGTAAAAATTTTCTTTAAGAATTTGACTGACCTTGAGATTTGTGTTTTGATTTTCATTTCCTAGCTGCTCCAAACATCTGGTGGCTAAGAATGATGATGGTCCCAAACCTTAGGTGACTGTATTCAGCTGATAATGTTGAATCCCCTCGCTGGGTGAGTCTCTCCAAAGGATACGTTGTAAGTCCCTATCCTCCGGCTGCACTAATATCTGCCGGTACATTTTTTCTATGTCGGCCGTTAACGCGTACTGATGTTTTCTGAAATTCAATAGATGTGCACATAAATCCTTTTGCAATATCGGCCCAATCATGAGGGCATCATTTAGGGTAATTCCAGTTGAGGATTTAGCCGATCCATCGAATACGACTCTGGTCTTAGTAGTTGTACTAGATTCTTTGATCACCGCATGGTGAGGCAGATAGTAGTGCATTTGATTTGGTGACGGTGGTTCACATTGCGTCATATGACCTAAGTCCTTGTACTCCTGCATAAAATTCTTGTAATCTTTCATTAATTCTGGGTTTGAGGCTAATTTTTTCTCCAAATTATACAATCTCTTCTCCGCCATAGGGAGAGTTTCGCCTAGCTGTTTCGCACAGGGGCGTTGTGGTAAACTTACTATGAAACGGCCTCTGCCATCTCTTTCATGAGTAGCTGTGAAGCTTTCTTCACATGCTCGTTCCTCGTGATTCCTATGTTTAATAGGACTTAGCTCCTCTAATTTCCAAAAATTTTCAATTTGCTTATGCATTAAGTTGAGTGAAAGATTACAAATTTTTACTGGCCTCTTTTCTGAAGTGAAGATGTGTCCCGAAACCAGCCATCCAAATTCGGTTCGTTGCAATATTGGTCCGGAATCTTGAATCTTCATCCGGTCAGAGTGCAGAGTCTCCCAGAAGGTGTCAGCCCCGATCAACATGTCTATCGGGCCGGTTTCATTAAAGTTTGGATCTGCCAATTGCAATCCTTGGGGGATGCCGGTGCCTTTTTTCTGAAATGAGATTTGCGGCAGATTACTGGTCACCTCCGACAATACTAGACATTCAATCCTCTTTGAATATGGTGAACAATTGGAAGATATTTCCAAATCCACAATGTTTTTAATATGCTGTATTTTATTATGAATTCCGGTAAAAGGGATATCAGTTTTTCTAATTTTTAATTGTAATTTAGAAGCGAATTCTTGGCCTATGAAATTAGACTGTGCTCCGGAGTCCAACAAAATTCTAGCTTTAATTGGATTTCCTTTATTATTTCTCACGTTAATCACTACCGTTGATAATAAAATGAAATTGTTGGATGTTTTCGATGCATGATTGTTAACAAGAGGTTCTTTTGAAGAAGTATCGCTTCCCTGATGACTTTGCATTTTATCTTCATTTTGTAAATGTAACAAAGTGTTGTGTGAGTTCGCACCACACTTGCGACAATTATATTTACTTTTACAATCTTGAAATTTATGTCCTACCGCCAAACATTTCAGACAAGCCTTCAAACGACGTATTGTTGTCATTCTATCCTTTATTCCTAGATTTAAAAACTTTTGACAATTATAAATTCTATGATTTTGATTACAATTAATACATTTTAAATGTTGCGATGATAACGAAACATAAGTTTCTTTTTTTAAATTAGAAGGAAATCCCTTGGCATGATTCTGTCGCTTGTCGTTTGGTGCTGAGAATTCTAAAACTTGCACTCGTTCGTATAGACATCTCATGAACTCTTCATAAGTGGGAATTTTATTTTTTATTGGATATTGTTCCCAGCGCATTCTGGTTTCGCTATCCAATTTATTTGACAAAATATGAATTAATAATATATCCCAACTTTCAGTGGGTAGATTTAAATTATTTAATGCCTTTAAGTGTAATTGGGCTTCATCTAATAATTTTCGTAATGCCACATGATTTTCTGATTTTATTTCTTGCAATTTAAACAATGCATTAACATGTTTATTTATTATTACCCTGTCATTCTGAAACCTATCCGTGATCATTTCCCACGCAATGAAATAATTATCTCGAGTTGTAGGTAAGGACGCAATCAGTCTTGCCGCATCATCATACAAACAAGATTTCAAATAATAGAATTTCCGAATAACATCTAATTCGTCGTTGTTGTCAATTAATGAAATGAATGCATCCCTGAAATGTAACCAATCTTCATAATTTCCGCTGAACTTTGGTAGTTCTAAAATTGGGAGCTTGACGCTTTTGGAACGGACGATTTTACCGGTTTCGTTTAATCTATCCTTGGCTTTTGCCAATACACTATAATATGAGTTTTCAAACATTTCTCGTTCGTTCCCTTTTTCTAATTCATCCTGCGATAATGTTTCAATTTTTTCTTGCAACGCTTCGAAGATGTCTAGTAATGGTTCGAATTTTTGAATGCGTATTTCGACCTCAGAAATTAATAACTCCCTGTTCTCTAAGTAATCTTTGAATCTGGTTAATTTGGCTTTACATATGCCGCGCTGGGCAATTAACACTTTTAAATCCATGATTTTCGTAAATAACAATCAATTTAACAATACTCACTGATCGTTCTGGAGTGGCCCAATCCTAACCACGGTTAAACACTAAAAACTTGCACTGTCTTTTACTCGAGATAGTTCCTTTTGTTTTAACAAAACACTAGAACACTAGATGCATGTATTCAACAACAAAGAAAATCTATTGTTATTATTTTGTTATGAAAGTTCGCGACGCGATCTGACTTTAAAGAAGCTGCTTTACCGACTGGAAAAAACACTTCGGAAGTCAAACCAACGCCCAACGATCGCGTTCAGATTGTTTGAATAATCAATTAATACATTTCATGTATTATAATAATTATCCTTCTGTTTTTTGCGGTAGCATAATCATATGACTAGCCACAAAAAACCTTGTTAGTTTCAGTTGCAAATAAATAACGACAGTACTTCGTACTCGTCGCCTGCTTTACTGACAGTATCGAAAAATCAACATCAAAAACAAAACAATGAAAACACAAAACTCCGATCTTTATGTTTTTTGCGACACTATAATCATAGCTAGCCACAAAAAATCTCGCCAATATCAATTGTAACAATCAGCCCGTTGCGATTTTTTATATCAACAACAATAAAATACCGAAGTGGTCTAACCGAATTTGTTTTTTCTATGGGATCAAATGGATAACTAAGGATGGTCACTTGCCCGTGTTGTGGATCCGCTTCATCAGAATTCTCCTGGTTTATTGCTGGTTCATGTCAGGCTTTCATTGATTTTTTGATCTGGTTCCCAGGATCGCATTCAGCCGAAAAAATCGTATCCGCTCGTGGGATCATACGGCTCGAAGGATCAAATGTAAAAAAATTGTAGGTCTTCACTCAGGAGAATTTCTTTGGGTAGACTGGTTTTTTATAAATGAAGCACTTTTTGGTTTTCACTTTAGGTTCTTGATTTTTTATTGTTATGATTTGAATATTTACAAACTGACGACAATAACTTTCCCCACCCAACGGACAAGGGTTCAGTAGTATTTTAAATTCTTAGTGCAAGTTTTCGTAAAGAAGTAATTTAATTTTACTGATGCAAGCCTTTTTATAAAGGTTTCGTACATCTATATTTACCCTTGTTTGTAGTGTGAGAAAAGGACAAAGACAAAAAATGATTCTATCGACATCTAACGAACAAATCAGACAACTCTTGGATCGCAATCCAACCTTTGATGGTAACTCAACCTCATAATTGGTTTGAGTCCTGGGTTTAAATCTAAACACTCTCGATAATTCATGTATTAAATAAATAAATAAATACATTTGTCACTCTTGGACACACTGACCCACTCCTCATAGCCTTTTCCTTCCCATAACTTCCTCTCCTTCATTTGGTCCTACGACTTCTAGATTCGCAGTCGAGAATATTAACCAATCATTAAAATGAAGAACATTAAAATGAAAATATTATATAGTGATATAAAAAAGTCATATTAAATATTATCACTATAAAGATAGTATTATCGGTTGCAACTCCTTCTGTCTGTCTGTAACTACATTTCAATGAACTCTGAAACTCGGATTTGCTTTGAATTTAAGTGTCATTTTCGAGAATGGAACTGATTGTGTGAAAAATTCAGACAATCGATTAAGTTAATGTCTCTGTGTAACTCCGCTTCAATGAACTCTACTAGTCAGATTTGCTTTGAATTTAAGTCGCAAATTAAAAATTGGAACTGATTTTGTAAAAAAATCAAATAATTGATATAGCCGAATGTCTGTCTGTAACTCCGGTTCAATAAACTCTACAAACTCGGATTTGCCATGAATTTGCTGTGATTTTCAAGATTGGAACTGATTTTCTGAAAAATTCAGACAATCGAACTGGGGCGTGATAAAAGAGTGCGATAATTGAATCACTACTTTTAAAAGATCGCTAAGTGATTTTTTTCTTTCTTTAAACCCAGGTACTCGTATACTTATTAACATAAAAATCAAAGAAAATATTTACAAAATAGGGAAAAAACACGGAGGTGTAAATACCAGAAATGACACAAAAACATGAATTTACTTTTGAGACTTCACTGGGAACTCCCTTGGGAATCACTGCCATTGATTCCAAGTCCCAAAAGTAAAAACCATGATTCAGGGGTAAAAACAACTTGGTTATTGATGTTTTGAAGGTTTAAAAAAAACATATTTTTCACAAGCTTTTGATTGAAAATTTAAATAAAAAAAAATATCAGAGTGGGCAGTAGAAGTGAAACCTTCAGTAAACTAAAGTAGATAAGATTGTGAAGGCTACGAAGCACCGCACAAAGAAGATTTTCACCGCACCACAGTGGGAAGGATGGATTCATATATTTGTCAATCCTGGATACACTGTCCCACCCCTCATACTCTTTTCCTTGCCAGAACTTCCTTTTCTAAAAACACCCTCCACACAGCATCCCCTAAGACGACATTTTTTTTATTTTTTTAAAAGTAAGACAAACACATTCCCGGGTTACGAATAACGCAACCATTTTTGATAATCTCCTACTACCACCACAGAAAGCCGAAAATGTTGCTTGTGTTGCGATGGAGGACTTAGCCAGCCGAGGAATCGAACACGCGACGCTCGGGCGGGACCCAAGCTCTATGCCCAATCAACCACTGACCAGTCTAATATGTAATAACATGGGCCCTGAGGAGAATTATTTTCGTCAGGACCTCCTGTGTGGAGCTAACGCATAAAAAAACGATTATACAATCTAATTTTATCGTAGGCTAAATCCTGTAGCTGTATGTGTTTGTCTCTTTTTAGTGTCGCCATTTTTCGTTTCATCCAATTTCAATTCACAATAGGGCTAATTGTGATTTATAAGGCTAGATTCACTTCCCCCACCAATTCACATGCTTGGATAAGTGCTACTATACCGCAGATCCACTTACCCTTGATATTTATTGTATAAAATTAAATGTTTCTCGTAATGTGCAAAACTAAAAAAAAATAAACGAAACTGATCCACTTACCCCGCCTTCAAGATAAGTGGATCTATACGGATTAAAAAAAATTAAACCTACTTAAAAATCCAATAAAAACAGTAGATTAACTTCTGACGATAAAACAATTAGAAAGGAATAGTTATTATTCCTTGTATACATAAATGTTTAGATGCGATGTGATAATCCTGTGAAGTATGGGTTTATTTTAAATTTCATTTATTCATTTTATATGGTGCACTTACCCCAACTCACCTAACCTGGTTTGTGTGGGTACCTAATTAGAGTTACATTTATGTACCTACTCATTGCATTTAATTAATGTATTCATATTACTTACTGATAAAGATAACAATAGGCCACTTGCATGGATTTCATAACGACTTGGTAAAAATCATGTGGATTGATTTTTTTACTAGGATTACGAAAATTTTTGTCAAATTTTTTTGAAATTTACAGTTTTTTATGTCATTATCATCATCATTACATAGTATAAAATGAAGTCGCTCAAAATATATGTGCGCGTTAATCTTTTAAACTACGCAACGGATTTTCATACGGTTTTCATCAATAGATAGAGTGATTGAAGAGGAATGTTTATATGTATAATACATGTAAATTATATTAGAGAAAAGCCGAGAAATTCAAAGAAAACATATTTTTGTGCGATTTAAAACGGCTGGCGGGTCGTACTATAGTCACTTTTGAAAATCGTTCTACGGAAGAAATTGTAAAATAGATGTCCTAGAGTAAGTAGGTATTTGATTCTCTTTTTTTAAATATCCAGTGTTGTATTGCAAGCATTGTATAATTAGTGGCGAGTTAATTAGTTTATATGTATAATACATGCTTATTATAGTAGAGAAAAGTCGAGAAATTCAAATATTCAATTCAGGCAGCGGGCAGCTGGTAAGCGGGTGGTGTGGATTTTATAAATGTTGGGTAATGGCGTTGTGTTTCGTTAGCCACAACAACGTGTGTCCGGGTCTGCTAGTTTTTAATAAATAAATCCATTATTTGGGCTCGTGACGTCACTACATGAAAGTGTCTCGTCTGATTTATTTTTTTACATAGCAACACTTTGATTTCAGGCGATTTTTTTAATTTGACATTAAAAATTCACTAGATTTATTGTTTGTTCTCGGCGAACTTACCATTAATGTAAAAAAAAAAAAAAATTTGGTTTGACGTTTTGACAGATGTTACGAAGAGAACCCCGTACATTTTATGCCTTCTTTACCTGTTTTAGAAGTGTAATGGTAATGTTGCTATTTTAACAAAATCAAATTTTTTTAATATTCTTATTATTTTTATAATTTACAAGTACAGATATAATACATTGGATTTGAACATTATAATGATTTATGATCAATAAGATGGATCAAGGAAAAAAATATTTATGATGTGTAATATTATTGGTATGCCTCGTTATTCTCCTGTGCAATTCGTGTGGAAAACGTTCTTTTTTAAAAAATGTTTTTCGGCTATGTAAATATCGTTTTTTCAAACCCATAAAATTATGTCCCGTTTTTTCCGGTTTATAAAAAACTCGCAGACCCGGCCACACGTTGCTGTGGCTAACGAAACACAACGCCATTACCCAACCTTTATAAAATCCACACCACCCGCTAGCCAATTCAATTCAGGCAGCGGGCAGCGGGCAGCTGCCCGCTGCCTGAATTGAATATTTGAATTTCTCGACTTTTCTCTACTATAATAAACACGTTTTTATACATATAAAACTTCCTCTTGAATCACTCTATCTATTGGTGAAAACCGCATGAATATCCGTTGCGCAGTTTAAAAGATCTATGCACACATACATTTTGAGCGACTTCATCAAATACAATAATTCAAATCAAATACCTACTTACTCTAGGACATCTATTTTCCAATTTCTTCCGTAGAACGAATTTCAAAAGTGACTATAGTACGGCCCGCCAGCCGTTTTAAATCACACAAAAATATGTTTTCTTTAAATTTCTCGGCTTTTCTCCAATATAATTTACATCGATTATACATATTAACATTCCTCTTCAATCACTCTATCTATTGGTGAAAACCGTATGAAAATCCGTTGCGTAGTTTAAAAGATTAACGCGCACATACATTTTGAGCGACTTCATTTTATACTATGTAATGATAATGATAATATGTAATGATGGTTTGATTTTCCCGATTGAAATTTTCAAAAAATCGCCAGTGTTTCAAAAAATACGATTAAAAAAACATACTGAATGTCTTAGAATATTTGCCTAAACCGGTTTTTTTTTTTAATGTGATGCAAGTGGCCTATTGGATAAAGAGACGTTGTGAGTTGTGAGCCAATAGTCCCGCACTGAAGTTCATGAACTGAATTCTTGAATTCGGGATTTCACTCAGGCGACTCATGCGAATGAATAATGCATAGGTAAATACGTACTTTTGGCGACTGTTATAAATGACTGAAGGTATAAATGATCCAAAAAACCATGAAAACTTTCAAAAGCGTGCATCTGGTAACACTGGTTAGTTCTGATCTAATCCAAACATATTATAATATACTTTTGAATATAGCTATAACTTTGTAGTATACATTTGCCCTGAAGAAGGAACAGTTGTTCCGAAACCACTCGGCTTTACTCAAATATATAAGTGGTTCAAACAAAGTAACATTGTTTCATTTATTAATATTATAATATACTCATGGAGTTGATACGAGATTGAATTTGCGTTCTAACTGACGACGGATGTTGCTTTATATAGGTGCCCCTACCAATGGGTAGCCCCACCCATACAGAATATTCCACTACATTGGAGAGTGTTCTGGAATGTTCCACAATGATCTGGGATGTTACGGGATATTCCCGAACGTTCCAGACTATTCCCGAACATTCCACAACATTCTAGAATGTTCCGGGATGTTCTGCAGTATTTTGGAATGCTCTGATCTGACTGATTTAGAAATGTATATAAATCGAAATCTCCATTCCTTTTTTCTTTAAAAGCACGCCCTTCAGGTAAAAACGGGAACCTTCTTCATGGATAGGGGATAGAGTGCTGGGACACCATATAACTCTCTTGATTGTACCGGGATCGGGGCTCGTTTCAGAGTTTTAGCGACAAGTACATTGTAAACTTTGTTTAATAATATATATACCTATATAGCTCGAAGTCCGAGCTAAGCACGATTGACTCGGTTTTCGGTTGCCTTCACTGTATAGTAAGGTGGGTCATTTAAAAAAAAATGATAATTTTAGATTCTGTTAGCGATAAAAGGGTGCCAAATGGGTTAAAACCGACGTGTTTAAAATTTTTTAAATTTCTGATACGATCTTCTTCCTCCGGATTCACTTCAAAGCTTTGAAAATTTTCATTTTTAGAGGTATTTTCTAGTGTGTATAAAAGTTACTACGAATCCTTTATACTATATTTTTTGTAATATTCTATGGCAAATATGGTATGTATTTACGAATTCATTTACAAAAAATTCGAGTTTTGATTATTAGTGGCGCGAGGTGAGGGCGGGGGAAGCACCGATTGCACTAAGCGCGGTGACTCTGCGCAACCGACGTCAGAGTTTGGAGAGCCGTAGCGATACATTCGCTACGGCTCTTTAAGCGGTAGGTCACGTTGCACAAGTTTTCGCAATGGAATGTACTCGGAATGCGTTAAAAAGTCCCATATTTAGTGAAATTTGCGACGTTAAAGACAATGTTTTACCAACTTATTGTGATGTTATGAAGTTTTTTGAGTGGACCAGGCATCAAATAAAATTAAATCAAGAGACCAAACTAGAACCCAAATTTCAGCAAATAGAGTGAACTGTGACAGCACAAATTGAAGAACTATGGAGAAGGCTTCTATTCCCATCGTTACACACTCACGAGTAGCACGCATGTTGAGGTCATATCATTTTAAATGCAAAAACCTTCTTAAGTCACATCCTAAAATACCGGAGAAAAAAATGGAGGAATTCCGTCGCAGAAGTAAAGTGCTGTTTGATATTTCGTCTTGCAAATGCAAAGATTTTAGTAAATGTTACTGTCCTAAAGATAAAAAAATACCTGTAAATGAACAGAGTTTCATTAGTGACCAACGTACTACACGAAAAATGATAATAGGAAATGTGGATACCGCTACAACAAAACGAATGAAAACTACGTTGAAAAGAAAACTTCTGAAGCAAAAATCCTTGCGTACGTCTAAAAAGGAAAGCACAGGTAAGCCAACTACCTCTCTAATCGATATTTCCACGTCTTCTTCATCAAATGAATCCGATTGCAATGATGTTTTCAAACCAAATGTTGTATCTCAAATGCCTCAGAAGCAGGCTGCGGTCACTATTGATTATTCTACACTGTCGAAAACTTGTTATAGATATGGAGTTTCGGATAGAGCAGCGGCAGCCATTGCCTCAGCAGTTCTGTACGACATCAAGTCTAATATTCCAGTTATTGACAAAAGTAAACTTCGCAGAGAACGAAAAAAAACAAGGGAAAATATTAAGGCACAACACATAGTTTTACAAATACCCGCATTATATTTTGATGGCCGGAAAGATAAAACATTAATTATCAGGAAAAAAGGGGGGAGGCATTACAGAGAACTAATCATTGAAGAGCATATTTCAATGATAAAAGAGCCAGACTCAATATATTTGGGTTATATTGCACCAAACTCTGGTACGTCGAAAGTTATAGAAAGAACAATTGTCGATTATTTTTTAAAGGAAGAAATACCATTTGAACCATTAATGGCTATTGGATGTGACGGAACGAACGTGAACGTTGGAAAACATGGAGGTATAATACGTTTGCTTGAAAAACGTTTGGATAAACCATTGCAATGGATAATTTGCTTGCTTCACATGAACGAGTTAGCATTTCGTCATTTGTTCACACATCTTGACGGTAAGACATCTGGACCTCAAACATATTCAGGAACAATAGGACTAGCTGTAGAAAACTGTGAAAAAAAGCCTATTGTTCATTTTCAGAAAATTGACGGAGAGTTGCCTGAATTATTAACTAAAGACCTAAGTACAGATCAGTTATATTTGTATAAAATCGTATCTGCAGTTACGGTGGGGGAATAACCTGAAGATTTAGGCCACAAATCTCCTGGAAAAATGTCTCATGCCAGATGGCTTACGCGTGCTAACCGAATTCTTCGTTTTTATGTTTCAACGGAAGCTCCTACAGAGAATCTTATTATTTTAGCAACGTACGTTGTTAAAGTTTATGCTCCGACTTGGTTCAGTATTAAAACTCATCCCACCTGTAAAGATGGAGCACGTCACCTATGGCAGCTAATTTCAGCGTCTAGATACTTATCCCCTGAACTAAAAACTATAATTGATCCAGTCATAGAAAGAAACAGTTACTTCGCACACCCCAAAAATTTACTACTTGCAATGTTAACTGACCCTCACAAGCATATCCGGGAATTAGCTGCGCGTCGTGTTCTAAAAGCACGCAGAAAGAAACTAAGTAAAACAAGGATGTTCCAACTTCCAAACATAAACCTCGATGCATCATATTACTACGACCTTATTAATTGGCAGCAAAATGTAACCGAACCCCCAGTACTGAAGAATATATCGGATAAAGATCTTCAATTATTTGTAGCACAGGGGGGAGAAGGTAAATTGCCTCTTCTGCGTCTGCCATGTCATACTAAAGCAGTTGAAAGAGCTGTAAAGACTGTTACTGAAGCCTCGACTACTTTATGTACGAAGTCTGCAAGAGAAGGTCTTATTAAGGCAAAGATTGAGTCTCGCAAAATAATGCCGAAATTTGAGAGTAAGAAGGATTTTGCTGGTATTTGAATACACTGTCTTGAGATAATGTTAATTATAATCATATATTTTTTTAATAAATAAGTCAGAATATTCTCTCTAATTTGTGTTTTATTGAAAAAAAGATCATTTTTAATTGTTTATCTAATATTTTTTAGAGATTTATCAAGGGTGGGTTTTTCTCTATTTTGTGAAATTTCAAACTCAATGCGGAGGAAGAAGATGATATCCAAATATTATTAAAAAAATTACGTGATTTAACATCTTCATTTAACACCCTTTTATCACTAACAGACAAACCAAAACAAGTTTTTTTTTCCCCCATACAATCGTGACCCGCCTTACTGTATAGTCACTGTGTAGGTACATACATACACCCAGTGATGTCATATCTTTCAAATAAATTACAATTTTCAGGGGTTTAAAACCATGTTTTAGCATGTTTCGTAGGATAAAACAGGGAGTAGGTAATAGCGACAGTTTACAGCAACAGTTTTGTAATGAACCTGTAGTACTAGAATTTCTATTATTCAAAAAAAAAAATCCTGAGAACCGATTTTTAAAAATGCGTTTGTTACATCGATATATATAGGTATATGAAAATCCAAATATGTTCGCATGGGTGAATATATACGAGAATGAGCATTAGTTGTCCATGCGTTGCTAAATCATTGATCCGATTGCGATGAAACTTTGGGGTTTTTTTTTTTTTACATTAATTCCACACAGGAGGCCCTGAGGAAAATAATTTCCCTCAGGGCCTATGTCATCTGGGATGCTGTGTGGAGGGTCTTTTTGAGGAGAGGAAGGAATGAACATTGGTCTTGAAGAGACCCATGTTGTAGGAAGGAGGAAACACAGAAGCCGGCAAATCATTCCACAGCCGAGCTGTTGAACACAAGAACGAGTCGAAGAAACGACCTGTTCTCATGTGACAAATGTCAACTGTGTACAAATGTTGGGCACGCGTTTGGCGTGTTTCCCGACTATGCACCGGTGCCGAAGGGATCAATGATGCTAGTTCCTCGGAGCATCTTCCATTGTAATACCGGTAGAACAAGGATAGCATTCCCACCCGACGCCTGTGCTCTAAAGATTGCAATCCGTCATTTAAGATGGGAGAATCTATCAAACGGACCGCCCGTTTCTGCACAGAGTCGAGGATATTTTTCAGGTATTTTGGAGCTCCAGACCAGAGGTGGCTGCCAAATTCAACCGTGGGGCGCACTTGTGATTTGTACAGGGTTAGCAGTTGTGTACTATTAAAGTATCTGCGGGCGCTGTACAGTACGCCCAGTTTTTGGGAGGCTAACTTTACTCTGGCTTCGATGGAGCCCCCATACCTGAGCTGGTCACTTCACCAAGCATATCAATGGAGGGCCTGTTCGGAATTTTGCTTCCGTTGAAAGAGACTAGATTTTCATTTGGATCCCTTTTAGACGTAATCATCATTTGATGTGCGCATGCCCGCGATGGTTTCTATATAGGTACAATTCACTTCCACATCATAAAATATTCTCCTTACACTCATTTCTTCGTTGATCCGCTCTACATTCCCAAACCACTAATATGTCCCTTTCTTAATCTTAAGCATCACGCGCCTTGCATTATTTGGAAAATAATCTCAGTATCGCCCCGGGGAAAACCACCATACAGAATTAGTAGACGTGTTTGGTGACTAGATCTGAATAGCCAGATACTTCCCCGCCTTGCTCTCCCTTATCTCCTTCTCCTCCCCGCTTACCTTCAGCCTCACAACACTCCCCTATTGGGGATGCCATAGTCCCACTGGTTCCTGACGGTTGGGAGTAGTTGGGACTCTTGTGTACCTGTCTCAGAGATCTCACTTGTACAGCATTCAGTTCACAATCTCCAAGGAATAATTAGAATATAGTCCCAGTAATTATGTAGGTAAGTATACAAGTTTTACTGTCAGTTCTCTAGTTGAATTCTCTCTTTGGTACAGAAGATAGAACTGTCTGCCAGGAGGTCTAGCACGGGCAAATAACTTGCTTCACTAACTTCTAGAATGTCATTCCTTTCCAATGCACTATAAAAGTTACTTTTTGTTGTCCACTATGATAATTTATTTCATACACTTAATCTCTGGGAATGCTGAACGGAGTGTCTTTTAAATGAAAGTGAGAGCAGAACCTGTTACAAACACTACCTGTTCTTTTGTGGAAAATATTGCCAGTCAAATGTTGGAAACATGTTTAGCGTGTCAATCGGTTGTACATCAGCATTGAAAGAATCAACGATGACAGCCTCCATTGAAATACCATTAGAAAAACATATAATTGCCTTCGTTTTGAAGATTAGAATGATTCTATTAAGAAATAAATAAAAGTTTTATGCTAAAATAGTTCACAAGTGAAACATTGCTTGAAATGATTTTATTCATGATAAGTGACTAGGTCTGAATATCTTGGTACCTTCAAACCTTCATCTCCCTCATCTCCCTCCTCTCCCCACATAACATAGGTATCCCAATCGGGGGCGGGGTTGCAATTGTTGTCAGTTACTACATTAAATCTATCATTGACGGCCAGCATAGTCCAGCGGTAAGGCATTACGAACGTCGCGGGTTCGAATCCCGGAGTGGTAAATAAATTTTATTTGATTATTTTGTGTTATTTCACAATTTATTCATTTAAAATTATATATAGTATATTTGCGGCACGTTCCAGAGTGGAAGATACTCTCAGTATCGTCCTGGTGTAAGACCACCATTCAGAATTAAAACGTTGCTTAAAATGGCGTTAGCCGAGTTTGGTGACCAGATCTGAACAGCCAGGTACTATCCCCACCTTCCTCTTCTCTATCTTCTTCCCCTCCCCTCTACCTTCAGCCTCACAACACGCCCCAATTGGGGATGCCATAGTCCCACTGGCTCCAGACGGGAACAGTTTGGACTCTTGGGTGGTATTCATGTAAAAAAAATTAAAATATATCAATTTGGAAGGCGCGTAGGTATAGGTACCTCCACCATTAAACAGGTAACCAACACCACTGCCTCAGGTCACCCCAAGTTTTGCTACGTTTGGTGACTGAGGTGCCCGTATTCATGGGTTGAGGTTTTTCTACGTTTTGTCTGCCGATGTGTTTGCCAACCTGCTGCGTAGCGGACCGGATCGGGAGACTGGTTGAGGGAGATCTTTTGACATCTCCAGCCGAACTCTCTCGGATCATCTCCTCGTACCACGGTGGGAAGGATGGATTCATACGTCCGTCACTCCTGGACACTCTGACCCCCAGATTCCTACACATCCCTCATACCTTTTTCCTTCACAGAACTTTCACTCCTTCCCTTCCATAAAAAGACCCTCCACACAGCATCTTTAAGATGACATAGGCCCTGAGGGAATCTTTTCCTCAAGGCTTCCTGTGTGGAGTAAAAGTATTATTTTCCCCTCAATGCTCTTCCTTTATAAGCTGCGTAGAATCTCTAGTATAATAATGTATATTTATGTATAATTAAGTAAAGAGAGGGGAGGTTATAAAACCATAATACGCTAATTAATACGCATACATTTAGTATCATCATCATCACCTGTATTGATCTACAGAGAATGAAGCCCTCGCTACTCGTACACTTGTTTTGTCTGTAGTACTTACATCTTATATTCATTAATGGCAGCTTTCCCATATTATATTTCATGTCTGATTACTAATACTTCTAAAAGGGATCCAAATGACAATTTGGTCTCCTTCAACGGAAGCAATCTTCCCAACAGGCCTTCCACTGATATGCTCGGTGTAGCTCTAAGTTACCAGCTCAAGCATGGGGGCTCCGTCGAAGCCAGAGTCAAGTTAGCCTCTCGGAAGCTGGGCGTCTAAGACACAAAATACCTACAAAAAAGTGCAAAATAGGGTGGTCTCTTTGACAGTACGATTGCAATCTTTATAGTATAGTCGTCAGATGGGAATGCTATCCTTGTTCTACCGGTATTTCAATGGAATATTCTCCAAGTCATATAAGAATCGGTGGCTTCTATAACAAGTTTTGTTAGTCTCTACAAGACCCAGGTTGAAATGAGATCAATTATTCCTTACTTTGGTTGAAATTGATTAAATATTTTCAAATATATTTTTGGAAGAGATATTCAATATCATTGACCTGTTTAGGGCCTACGAGTCGAAAAGTCTTTGACGCCATTGGTTTTACTAGAAATGGATCTAGATCATATTGCATTCAGTGTACTAAGGGAATGTGTTATCTTGAAATCTGAATTCTATAGTATATTTTATTTCTTTTTATCACAAAATAAATAAATAATAAATGTTATTAAATATGTGTTGTGCATTAACCAGTCATATGTTTTTATTTTTATTTTTTACAGTGAATACCGCACAAGAATCTCAACTGCTCCCGTCTGGAGCCAGTGAGACTATGGCATCCCCAATTGGGGTATGCTGTGAGGCTGAAGGTAGTGGGGAGGGGAAGGAGGTGGGGAAGAGGAAGGTTGGGAAGTACCTGGCTATTCAGATCTGGTCACCAAACACGGATTAAGCCATTTTCAAGCAACGTTTCAATTCTGAATGGTGGTCTTACACCAGGGCGATACTGATAGTATCTTCCACTCTGGAACATGCCGCAAATATACTTTATATTATTTTAAATGAATTAATTGTGAAATAACACAAATTAATCTAATAAAATTTATTTGTGCATGCCGGGTTCGAACCCGCGACCTCCGGATTGTGAGTCAAGAGTCTTACCCACTGGACTACGGAGGTCTATTGTATAGACCTTTGTAACTGTTTGAGTGGGATGTAAGTAGCACAGGTGTTGAGGTCAAACCCCTTTGTGAAAATAGTACTTTATTAAAATTAAATAGTCATAAATACATTGGGAATTCATATGTCAAATAATATTGTATACTTACCAAGTGCTTAAAATTACTTAACTCCATAAAATACTTACTTCGCCTTTGGGGATGCTGTGCAGGGCCAAGCCCAAGGTTTCCCACCTGAAATATGTGCTCCAAAGATTGCAGTCCGTTAGTTAAGATATGTTTTATCAAACATATCACCTGTTCATCCACAGTGTCATGAGATTGTCAGGTATATTGGAGCTGCAGACCAGAAGTGGCTGCTTATCCGCCTACAACGGGGGTGTACTTGCAATACTTGCTGTACAGGGTGATCAGTTGTATATTATGTTGTTTATCTGTGGGCCATGTATAGTACGCCCAGGTTCTGAGAGGCTAACTTGGCTCTGGCTTCGAAGGAGCCCATAGTCAGTTATATGACAGATAGTTGTGTTGGAAAATAGGAATAACAAAGGAACAAATACATAAATATAATAAAAACAAGATATTTCAAGAGACACATTTATTGTTTTACAGTCCAATACATATTTACAAATAATTGTTTACAATTTAATTATTTCGCCCTTTCACCTGGAAAATAATAATTTAGTTCCTCATCGCTAATATCATATTATTGATTTGATTTTAGAGCAATGGCAGCTAACCTAATAGCCTGTGATATTCTAAATAACTATCAAAACTGTGTTCAGATAATTCAATATTGTTACAGATATTACAACAGTAAAATAACAGCAGAATAGAGCAGTAGAATAAGAACAAATATGTAATAATAACAAAGGAAAGTAACATAATGTAAACAACTTCCAAAGTAAACAGATAACAGAAATTATATAAAATAAAACATAATGGCAGTTAACAAATTATAATAAGCATCAATATGTGCTTATGGAAGCGGTTGAAAGAAAAGTTGAATAGAAATGTAATTAATAATATGGCGAACAACAGGAAGAGTAACGGCAGTAATGCTAAAGTTAGGTCTGCAAAACTGTTGTTTGGTTCAGGAGTAAAACCTTATGTTATTTCAACACAGCCCCGAACAAGGGCATATTGACTATATTAGCATATGCTGCACCAACAGTGTCATCTATTTATAGCAGAATCACAATTAAAAGACACAAGCTTGTATTATTATCACAATAATAAAATTTGTATAATTTATATAGCGCCGTTTTCGTTAAAAATCAAGGGCGCTGATACAGACAACAATTTATTCCTAGTTAGTATCAACTATACACGATAAAACAATATTTACGTTATGATTTCAAGGCTGTGCAACAAATTATTTATACTTTAAAATAAACATGCAACATCAATTCATATTCTTCTCCCTTTATTAAAACAATTTCATTGAAGCAAAACAAAATTAAATGTTGATAATTTCAACAGAATTATAAATTTGAAATCAACACTTTTTCGTAAATTAGCGTTGAACTCTTTCAACAGTATTAATTATGGTTTCCATAAGGAGACAGATATTGGAGAAATATATTCTAGGAGGCTTGTAGTTAGAAACACTGACAATATTTATATTTTATATAAACTTTATAAATCCTTGGAGTGGTTTAGAATATAACTCAACAATTCCTTGGCTGTTTTAGCAATCCAAATATGTTAATTGATCTCATTTTAGGACATAAAAAACTACAAAATAAGGTACTACAATAACAATTTTACTTAAATCAAGTCAAGCCAAGTTAAACCTTACAATACGAAATAGGAAAGATATAAGGAAAATGATTTTTTACAATTTACGTAATACTCAAATTTAACATGTGTCGCTGCTAATTCCTCGGTGTGTAAAAAAGTAACTAGTTTGCGGCTTTTCAAGGATGAGCCTGCTTAAATTTGAGCGAGGAATCCCACATTTAGGGGTCGTCCATTAATCACGTGATGTTTTTTAGCAAGTTTTTACCCCCCCCCCCTGGTGATATATGGTGAGGTTTTAGACTAACACTCCCCCCCCAAAATCATGTGTATTTTTTAAAGTGGGTATATAAGTATTTTGAAATTTTCAGAATGTTATCACGAAAAATAAATACACGTGATATCTCATTATACCTCCCCCCCACGTGATATTTCGTGATTTTTGTCGAACCCCCCCCCCCCCCTTTCGAGGCTCACGTGATTAATGGATAACCTCTTAGCGAGGATATGCAGCTACCGATATACCGGGCTTGGTGGTTCGGATTATAGTGGGTTCAGATTACAGAGAATATACTGTACATAGAATTAAACAAAAGGGAACATTATTAAATACAAATAACAGTATTCATGTCTCAATAATACTTATTATCATCAGATGTAGGATAGGTACTACATTCATGTATTGAACAATGAATAAATAGAAAACATAAAACAAACAAAATAAATCACTAACTATTGACAATAAATTATAAAAATGCAGTAAATAAAAGAAGCGTGTAGTCATGTCTCGATAGTTATAACAGGCATATATATGAAACTCCATAGAAACAGAAATTTAATCTGAATAAAGAGTTATATTCAATTAAAGACTTATGTAATATTATATATTTAAATTTCTTAATATGTTAGCAGTTGTTCCAACACTTTATGTATGTGCTTCGTGTATTGTGTTTGATAAATTGGGCTGCGTTCAAATGTATGTATGTATGTCTCATTAAACATATTTCACAAGATCATTCCTTGTGCAAAGCTTGCTCAAATAACACATCCACATCTTAACTATTCATAAATAACTCTAAATAATTGTTTTGGGACAATGTTCATACAAACAAAATGAGATATTACCGAGCAGAAAAACAAGGGTCGGATGGTCCTAGTGCCGAGTGTTGAGTACCGAGTGCCGAATATTGAGGGGGTTATTACCCCTGTTAGTGTTTCAATTCTGTATCCGATTGTTTGATCTATGCGTCCATATAACCAGCGTTTGTTTAACAATGATTTGTTTATAAACTTATTAACACTGTATGCAATCTTACAAATATCTACTTTTTAACCTGAAGGGGTCGGGAAGAAACTTGGTTTGCCGTCCTTCTGGGACGGAGTATATTTTAACATTCGCGACACTACCGTCAAACTATTCATTGTTATTAAAATGCTATCTCTAGAATTAGGAAAACATATATATGATGAAGGAAACATGGAAACTTGATTTAATTTCTATAAAAAAAAAATAGTTTAATGAAATAGGTTTTATAGCAACAATTTCAAATAAAACGGAGTTTTCAAACAATTCACAGGCGGAAGAAGTGAAACCTTCAGACAACTAAAGTAGACAAGAGCAGGGAGACTACGAAACACCGCACAAAGAGGAGACCGATTCTACTATCTCATTCTCTCGCTATCAGAGTACACGCACCACGCACACTGTACGTATATAATAGGGTGACTAAACATTCAGATTATTGTATAGTAGGTACATACAATACTTTGATTGAACTGTCACTAAAGTAATTAATTGGCAGGAAACATTGACGCCGGTCAAATCCGTGGGAATAAAATGTCACTGCGTAAGTAAGAAAACTGAGTATTACGTTCTTCGTAAGTCAGATATTATGTTTGCCTTTGAGGTGATTTTTCATAAAAATGGCGCTAAACAAATTATCCAATTATTGTTTTTATTGGAATCACCTTCATACAAATCTCCGATATACTTCTAGTCTTGGTCAATAAACAAAATGCGGACACCCTGCGGATAACGGCTTACCTATATGTGAAACCCCTAGCCTAATGACAACACAACACTAATTCATTTAATGTGACTGTTTGTGTGTATGTGTGTATGTGTGCTGTCGTCAGCCGGACTATATTTACATTATCCAAATCTTACTAAAATATTTGTTTAAATTAAACCTTTGATAAAAAGATAAATTCTTTAAAGCCAACACCTATGTACTAGATCAGTGGTTTCCAAAATGGTACTTGTGGACCCCCAGGGTTCCTCAGGATCATGCAGGGGGTCCGTGGAAAATTAAAATTGAGTTGGGGGTCCATGAACAACGTCAGGGGGTCCGCGCAAGGTTTAATATAAAGTTTAAAAAAATGTGATGCGTGCGTGAAGTGCAAACAAAGAATTTTCCTAGTCTTGAATAAAAAGAAGTATAATTTTTGTATTGTTATATATGTTATTGGCGCATAAATCTTCTATGTAAATATATATATGTAAATAAAAATGGATCGCCGAAATGTATGTTCGCGCATAACTTCCGAACGACTGCACCAAATTGGATAATAATTAATTTTTTTTGTGTTTGTTATTGTCAGGACAAGGTTTGTATAAAAGTACTAGTGAGCTCTGGCATTGTGAAATTTGTATAAAAAATTACAAAAGGTGGTACGCGAGCTGTTGAAAACTGAATGTTCCTGGACAGAATGTATGGAATGAGGGAGGGAGGAGGGGAACTCGGGTAGTATGTTCGTGGGAGGGGGGAGAGGGGAACCAGGGAAGGGAACTCGGGAGGGGGGTCCGCGTGACGGGAAAAGGGGGAGGGAGTGAAGTGGGGAGAGGGAACTTGGAGGGGGTGGAGTGGGAACGCGAGAGGGGAAGGGAACGCGGGAGAGGAAGGGAAACGGGACGAATGGGAAAGGACACGCAGGGAGAAAAAATTCTTTATTAAGTATCATAGTAACGCATGCCGGGTACCAGCTAGTAATAATATAAATTAAAGTGTAATATCTGTGTTTGTTGTAAAATTGTTGCTGTACAAACAAACCTTGGGAAGAGGAGAATGTTCTCACTTTCTAAATATTTTAAAATTGCAAAAAAAAAGATGAAGACTTGTTTACTTATTGTCAACACTTAACGGCGCTTCATTGGGGGGGGGGGGACAATACTGTACTAGATGAAGTGAATGAATCAATTAAAAATTCTGTATGGTTAGCGGGCACTATGTTAGTTAAACTTATATCATCAAACATACTAATTCCGGTTGTGGGTCTGTCTGTAACTCTTGTTTAATGAACTCTACGATTTACATTACATTTAAGTGTCATTTTATAAATTGTAGCTCATTATTGTGAGGAATTCAGTTAAGTGATAAAGTAGCTACGTATTTAACTATAATATGAAATTTAAACAGATAATTATTTTTATTTTGTTTTCTACAATATTGGAATTATAATATCTGGTGATTTATACCGGGTTGCGCTATTTAAAATAACACAAATTCTTTAAAACACCAAAACATGGATAGACCGGTTAGTGATTGAGTTGGCATCGCGTCTGGTTCCCGACCGGGCGTCATAAGTTCAATCCCTCGACCGGCTAAGTCCTCCATCACGACACAAGCAACATTTTCCGCTTGCTGTGATGGTAGTAGACGATTTTCAAATATTGTCAGATTATGTATTGATAGATTTTTTGCTTCGTTATTTTTCATTTTATATTAAAAAAAAAAAAATGATTTTATATATTTAGTTTTTTGTGTTTTGTATAATTTTTGGATTCATTTTATTATTTTAATAAAATTATTTACTTATTCTTAAAGCTGTCTCAGCAGAAGTAAAGTCACAAGGAGGAAATCCGTAATTGGTTTTATTTTGGCTATTTAAGACTAAGTAAAAACTGAAATAAATGTAAACTGTCGATTTCCCGAAAACTAATAAATAAATAAATTATTCGTGACCCGGAAATGTATGTCTTTCGTTTCAAAGTTTTTAAAATGAATATCTAATCATTGTATGCAATATAATTCTAGCGGCATGTACGAGTGCGTGTAAAAAGAGAAATATTCTTAGTTTAGGTTAACAGCTGTAATGTGTTTAATAAAATATTAATGTTGATTTCAGTGAAATGAGATTGTCAAATGAAATTCCTAAATTCACAATTGCTCAAAAACCGTTCTAAAAACATTCCCGCCTTATTTCAAATATGGAACAGTGGAACATCAAAATGATGAAATTCAAATGGGATGACAATATACACAATGTCAGGCAAGTGTAAGACTAGATCCGAATAGCCAGATACTTCCCAACCTTCCTCTTTCCCATCTCCTACCCCTCCCCACTACATTCAGCTTCACAACTTACCCTGATAGGGAGTAGTTGGGACTCTTGTGCAGAATTTACATAAAAAAATATGAAAAACTCCTTCCCCTCGCCACTACCTTCAATCTCATAACTTACCCAAATTTGGGGATAGTCTCATCGCCTCCAGACGGGAGCAGTTGGGACTCTTTTGCAAAAAATAAAACATTAACATGATATGATGATCAACTAACATGATATTATGGTGTCTAGACTTGAGGGGTTAAATTGATTATTATTCTTTTTTAAATTCATAATTCGGATATTTTACTTTAAATTTGGATAAATTCACCTTTATTTGACTTTCTTTAATGGCTGCTCCTTTATTTATTAAATCCTCCACTATAGACCATTCACCCCGCCTTATAGCAATACTAAGAGCTACACCTCCATCCGCATTAACATCCACTCCCCACTCCAGCAGCAGCCGCACCACATCCCACTTCTTACCCTGTGATGCCTTAGTTAGTGGGGTCCCTCCCCTCCTGTCTACCCTGTCAGGGTCCACCCCCTGCTGCAGGAAGTATTCTACTAGCGGGAGATGTCCCCATCGTACCGCGTAATATAGTACAGTCCCGTCAACCAAATCTGTAGCATGGATGTCACCACCTCTTTCAACAATATACTTTACAGTTAGTAACTGTCTACTCTCGACCGCAAACATCAGAACAGACTCGCCGTTCCCACCGCGTGTATTAATATCAGCACCGCGCTCCACCAAGTACTTAACAATATCCAGTCCACCCCGCCTAGCAGCTGTAAGTAAAGGAGTCATCTCCTCCTCATCCCTCTGTGCCATTAATACTGTTAAGGGAACAGCATTTTGCTCTACGAGTAATCTAACTATATCTAGGTGGCCCTCCCTTATAGCAATGTCAAGGACTGTTCGCATATCCTGATCTGTATCTTCATGTTTCATTAATAAAAAGCAATACCGTTCAACGTTATTTTTTAATTTTTCAAATAATATATTTTCAACATATTTAACATTATACTTATAAATAGCCTTTATAAATCGATTAATTACTAATTCAACTTCTTTCACTCTATCGAAAATTCTCTCGGTACAACTAATATACTTATTAATATCCGAATAAAACAAATTAATAATATTATACTTTTTCATATCCGAATAAGCTAAATTAATACTACTAATCTCAGCAAATAAATGATGGGATCTCAAGTTTTCGAACAATGAGATGACTCTATTTTTAGTTTTTTCTTCATTTGCGAATTCTACAGATCCCATAATACCATCTGGATTAAAAAAACGTTCAAAAAAAAACTTTTCCGCGGTTTCATCAAATTCTGAAACTTTTCGGTTGAATAAAATTGCAAAAAAAATATTTGCCTTATTTTCATCAGAACATGCTCCGATATGTTGTAAAATATTTGTTGTCATTGTGTCCAATACTAATTCACCTTCACAGATATTTTTGTATAGTGTAGGTTTATTCAAGTTATTTATTGCTGTATTATTATCAAGGTCATATTGTTGTATTAAAGAGACAAAGGTCTCTTCTGCTCTAAATCCCCTGAGGAGCAGTGTGGCGATATGAACATTATTTTCTAAGACAGCGATGTGAAGAACAGTTTGGTGCTCACTATTCCTAAATATGGAACTGTCTTCATTCCACAGTCTACTGATGCATTTACCATTTAATTCTAGAGCTGTCTCTGACATTGTTGTTTCATGTACTAGCTCATTCAAAAACATCCGGATGATCTTACTGTCCGAATGAAGCAGGATTTGAGGGACAAGTATTTCTTTGAACAGATCATACCTGTTAAAGCTTTCAGGTTGATTGAGCCAGTGGATAACCATCTGTGCACAGCAATATTCTGCGAATGTGCTGTGGACAAATTGGAAATCTCCGTCTCCCTTTGTTTGAACCAAACCAACCCTATTTAATTTATTTAGCCACTGTTCTTCAAAGGTTTTGAAGTCATTACAATAAAAATGAGGAAAGAATGTTTTGAATCCAAGTTTATAATGCATTTTGGTTAAATTATCAGTATTTTTTTTAATTATTAGTTCATCCACCACTGCTCCTAGAGATGTATTATCGTTTAGATAAATTTCACATTTTAACTTAATAAACTTCTTGTACAGATTTGATGTACTTTCTACATTGATTTGTTGAAATAAAACTTCAGGAGAATGTAACAACAGATCACTTGAAGGCCTGAAAACTTCGGCCAGCATTCTAAGTTGCAGGGGAACCCCCATGATGCAGTTAGTATCTGGCCCCAGTACTTCCTTTGCCTTTCGTAGCACCTCTTCGGCAAATTCCTTGAGTCGACCCTCCTCTCCCTCTCCGTAATCTCCCAGCTCGAGGGAGAGGCAGGATCGCCAAATCACAACTAAGAAGTTCAGTTGCTCTTCTTTGTTAAATGGTACAAATGAGGTGCATAAATTGCATAATTTCTTTTCTAACGATTTTTTCAAATATTTGCGAGCGGTAAAGAATATTTGGACTGTTGGAATATTTTTAAGGAATGTAAAGAGCTTGATTATACTCTGTTTGGCACTTTCCTTGTCTTTATCTTTAATAAAATCATCCAACTCGTCAAACCCATCCAACATTAATACGACTCGCTTGGAATGTATCTTACTCTCTAGCAAATACTCTAACAACCCTTTAGCCTGAGAGCCACACTCACTTGACAGAAAATTTGCTGCGCTTTTATTAGTGAGCGTTCCTGATAATTTATTACATATATGCCCTTGGAAGTGTTTCAATTCAATATAAATGACCCATGGTGAATCAATGAGTCTTGACAAGCCCGACAGGGTAGTTGTCTTCCCCGTCCCGGGCTCGTCTGTTATTACAGTCAAGTTTCTTCCTGTTCTACTTAAATCTATTTCATTTATTGGCTCGCAAGAGTCTGTGGACATAAAAGGTAGCAGGCTCTCCACAGAGCCGTGGGAATATCGCCACTCTAGTTGATAACTTTCCGCGCTTTGAAAAATTTGTACAAAATGGACACGTTTATTACTATACTTTTTAATAACTTTCACCTCCTCTTCTGTGGGCGCAATAATTATATTTTCTGTGAACGCTACTTTTTTGCTGCAATTCTCTATCAATTGTACGAGTAACTCCTTGTTTGACTCACTGTTAATAACAAACAGATCATCAGCATGTTCAGTTTCTGCAAACTTCTTCACGTCAAAATATGCTATGTGAAGAAATTTCCTGTCTAAATAAAAATGTCTATTAAATACTTCTTTGCAGTACACATCTCGGCCTAATACTTCAAACAAGTAAATGCATTTATCCTGGTTTTTCTTGCAGATATCTCTAAAGATGAATTGTGCATCTCCCTCGGCGAGGATGATGTCCATCCCCTTGAGCTGGTGCCAGTCGGTCCCAGTCTCCAGGTCCTCGCGGTTCAACCCGCTCATCACCACCTTGATTGGCTGACTATCGGCAGTATTGGCTGACTTTACACATCTCATAAAGAATTCCATATTAGTTTTAATATTTAATTTAAAGAATGGTATCTGTATATCACTGAGGGTGGGACGCGTGTCCTCTATGTTGATTGAATAGTTTTCGATTGTTGCAAAATTTTTAAAGTATTCTGAACTTAGGATCTGATTGATATTACAAACTGAACGGTCCTCTCCTAGGAACCTTTCAAAACTATATTCCTTTTCCCCGATAGTTATAACATTACCTCGATTAAACATTTCATTCTGTGAGTCAGGAGTTAGGTCTGAGAAATTAACAATACCGGCAGACTTTACAGTTTTACAGAATTTAGTGGAGTCGGGTGCTTTAATTGACTGCGACATAATGAAAACAGTTTTCATCGAGTGAGAATACACGTGAGCGAACAATTTTTCAAACACAACTATATTCTCCGTAGTATTGGACAATGAAGTGCAGTCTACCACCATCAAGAAACCTTTCTCAACGGGAAAACCATAAATCTGTGAAAACTTTTTAAGCTGACTCCATTCTACGAATGTATAGAGATTTTTACTAAACCATTTGGCGAAGCCGTCAGAGCCATTTTCCATCTGATGGAGGATGTTCCGAAGTCGGCTCATCTGAAATCCTCCGTCTCCACTGCTTGTGACTAGACAGAGGACTCGCTGATCACGAGAAACCAGGAAATCCCGGAAACATACGGAATCCGTAAAGTCCAGCCAACACTTGGGCAAGGAATCGAGGTAGCTCTGTCCCTCCGCGTAGTAGATGAGGTCTGCAGCTCGGTTAAAGGCTTTAATCTGTTCCTCCACTGCCTGCGTGAACTGCGGCTTCAGCCACCGCATCAGCTGCTTCAAGCGCTTGCAGAGTTCCACAAATGATTCTCCCGACTGACATGTTATTGTTCGCTTATCATAATCCAAAACAAAATGGGGAAGCAGTTTGCTACTCTCCACTTTAAGCTTATTATTTTTAATGAATGCATTTAGAATGGTCAATTCGCTTTTCTGTTCCTGTACTATATGCATTCTGAAAAGCATTTGCAATTCAACTACCGAAAAAACTCTAAAAGAACTATTGACGATAATGGCAAGGTTTTCTGGAGACTCGAGTCTCGCCACTTTATACCGAATGAACTTCTGAAGGTTGTTGGGATTATCAACTTGTGCATGTGCATGGTAATTGTTGTCCCAATTTAAGGTCTTAAAAAGTTCATTAAATTCTTCACTGCTTTTGGCCCAATCCGTGACTTCCCCTATTTTTCCGCTTTTGTCAATAATCAAGGCTTTAATAAAATTACTTATTCCGTGAGTCGCAGAGGTGTACTGAATAGATCCATCAGTCCTATAGATGAGGTCAGATACATCATTAAAGACCTGATAAATCCTTCCGAGGTGTACGCCGCAAGTGTTGATATGGTTGGGGGCCGACAGATACAGAGTTATGTTTAGCCCCTCTAACAACACATTCGTCTCGTACCTGTCATAATAATCATCCAGAACTCGGTCCAACATGTTCCGGGCACCCGGGCTATCAAACCCAACCGTCTTAGCATGTATACCGACCTCTGGCTTTTTTTCAAAGCAAATTTGACTGTCTTCATGTTTAATGACTAAATACATGACTGAAAATGTAGTAATTTGAGCAAGCCAGGCCCCTAAAGAGTGTCCCGTGATTGCGAGTGTGTAGTGTCTGTGCTTATTGTTGGCTAAAATAATGGCTTGCCGTATAAAATCAACAAACGTTATAGCGGAGTTCATGCACGTTGTGTATTTAGTACGCAAGACGCCTTGTATGTCTGTATATAACGCTCCTAAGCATTTGGGATCAGACCTGCGATGTGCCACTACCACCTGCTGCTGCCCGCTGTGGTAGAAGGCCGCACCGAAGTAGCCATTAGACGTAGTAGCATTGTTAGCGGTAATCAGACATCTCCAGCCATTTTCATACAGCTCACCTGACAGCGCCTTTACTCCGTAGGCTGCATCGCTATCTCCGGAATTCTTCTTGATGTAGATCTTGTCGGCAAAAGTCACCAAGGTCCTGTCATTTGGGTGCGGCTCCGCACCCAGCAGGTTCTCCGGACACTGCTCCGAGGACTCGAGAAGGAAAGTTACCAGTTGTTCTAATTGGTAATCTCCCAACAATAAACTTCTGTCAACGTCCATGATGCGTCCTATTCCTGGAACAAAGTGTGTTAAGATTTACTAGATATTTGTTTTTAATGTTAACGTTTGATAAATGCCATCAAATGGAACTTTTACCTTTAAAAAAAATGAAGATCAAGAAATGGACTACTACTACTAATTGGTAATAACAAAAAAAAGTTTTTTTTTTTTTACAATATTCGGGGCCTATGTCATATTTGAAGATGCTGTACGGAGGGTCTTTTTAGGAAAAGGAAGGAGAGGAATTTTTGGGAATAAAAAAAGGTATGAGGGGTGGGTAGGAATCTGAGGTCAGTGTATCCAAGAGTGACGGACGTGTGAATCTATCCTAACTACTGCGGTGCAAGGCAATGTTCCGAGAGAGTCCTGCTGTAGAGGTCAAAAGATCTCCCTCAACCAGTCTCTCCCGATCCGGCCTACCACACAGTTGGTGGGCAGACGCATCAGCCGTCAAGATCTGGACAAACCTCACTCACGGGTAAAGTCATCAAACATAGCGAACCACTTGGGATGACCTATATCAGAGGTGTTGGTTATCCAATAAATGGTTCCTGGGGCGGCGGTACCCATGCCCGCCTCCCAAATTGACTCCCGTATGCACCTATCTACCTGCCTCTAATATTGCTTATGTCAATATATTCACAAATGTACAGTACATTTTAAAAATACGAGTTGGTATTTACATATTTAAAAAATATATATTTTTTAATAAAATGTAACAAATAATAACAAATAGTCAATGATTGTTTTGAAGATTTCGCTTTCTAAAGTTCTCAATTTCGTCCACAAAACAATGAAAGCATTACAACAACTAACTGGTTCGAGGCAAACAAGGAAAACATCACTAAACATTGTCTCTACATCGTGCTATCAATGTCTCTTTAAACAATGATATTTATAATAATAAAATTCATTATAAAACAAATAGCTCTAAATAATGGATATATACCTGAAATAATTAACCGCAACGTTAATAAGAAACAAGCAAAAATTTTAACTTAAAAGTACATTTATACCTAATGATAACAACAATCCTAGTGACATATAAATATAAAAAATTCTTTAAACAGGCAACTTATCTTTCAAAATATCCCGCATATTACCAAATCATATTTCTCCAGCTTTCTACACAAATTACTAAATAAATTTTTCAATTAATAACATGGATATTTTTAATGAATTCGACAAAAACGTGATATACACTTTGAAATGTAATGATTGTGACCCACAGTATGTAGATATGACTACTAGAAATTTTAAAATTATAATGAAGGAACATGAGTTTTGTTTATGAAAAAGTAATTATTCAGAGTTTGCTAACCATTTAAAAGAGACAGGTCATAGCTTCAACAAAGAAAAAACTAAGTTAAAACATTCCAATAAAATAAATATTTTAATCTGTTCGCTTGAGAAACAATTTATGAAAATAAACAAAAAAAAATAATTCAAAATTACTTTAGTTAATAAAATAATAGCCCGATGCAAATCGCCCTTATTAACAATGTTTCCATGTAATGTCGACTCCTTACATCTTTCTTCCCCTCCCCCAAAATCAACCCTCCCACTATCCCCACCAATTGTAATCTTATAGTTTTGTACTTATAGAATTTTTAAGTTTGCCAGTGATTAGCATTACACGGATGTGTCGAAACCGGTAGCAGAAAATAAAAAAAATATTAAGTACCAAATGTACAATTTAAACTCTTCAAAACAAAATATCCAGAAATTGTTACATAGTTAATGCCGAATAAATACAAAACACATACCTATATAAAGATTGCAACTGGGAATCGAACCCAGAACTTCTCGTCTTACTGGGACAAACGGCTTAGTTATTCGGCTACAGAGACCTCTTATTTAAACGTGAAAAAAAAATTAGAACTGGGGCTCGAACCCAGAATCTCTCGTCTTGCTGGGATAAATGCTTGACCAATTCGGCCACTGAGACCTCTTATTTAAACGCAATTGAGAATTTTAGTTTTTAATGTACATTTGTCACTTTATATTTTCAATTTTCTGCTTCCGGTTTCGACACAAATGTGTCATTCACCAGCAAACTTAAAACAACTTAAAAATTCTATACAATTAAAAAAAAAATTAGATATTATTATTGGGGGTAGTGGGAGGGGTGATTTTGGGGAGAGGAAAAACAGTGGGAGGAATCAACATTACATGGGAACATCGTTAATAAGGGTGATTTACAAGGTGCTATTATTTTATTAAATAAATTATTTATTTTTATCGAAGGATTCAAAAGCGCACAAATTAAAAATGAATTTATATTGGAATGTTTCAACTTGGTCTTTTCTTTGTTGAAGCTATAGCCTGTCTCTATTAAATGGTTGACAAACTCGGAATAAAATCAAAATCAAATCGAATTGTACAAAATTTACATTTAGTACAAAAGGTATAACTTGTAGGTACCTATATCCTATTTCTTCCAGTTAACCTAACATGTCATACAGATATGAACACAAATGAAATATAAATATAAAACTGGTGTAATACAAAGTGAATTTGTTTTAATTTATTATATAAATATAAAAACTGTTGTACCCAAAGATATTCAAATACAGAATATCTTTGGTTGTACCTATGTGAGGTATTCACTTAATGTGTAATAAGACCTGTTCAGAAGGAATGTTTTTAGTGATGACTTAAATCTGAGTGTATCTTGTATTTGTTTAATATCAGGTGGAAGGTTGTTGTATACTTTAATGGCCATGTAAAAGGGTCCTTTTTGGAAAATTGTTTTGTTTGCTTTTGGTATTAATAAATTTTCTGTAAACCTTGTAGCGTGTTTATGTGTAGAGTTTTTTTGTGGAAACTTTTCTGGAGATGATCGCACTAACATGCATAACTCCATTATATATAATATGTCGGTGACTGTAAGAATTTTCAAATTTTTAAATATAGGTCTACATGAATCCCGATTAGCTATAGCTATAGACAGATAATAGTCGTAGATAAAGTTCATGTCCCTAATTCTAGTTTTAAAATTTCTAGTATTCATACCTACATACTGTGCGTCACAATCATTACATTAGAAAGTGTATATCCCGTTTGTTCCGAATTTATTGAAAATATCTTGTTACTAATATATTTTTTTTAATTTTATTTAAATGTGAAATATCACAAATCAATCGAAAAAAAGCATTTGCGAATGCAGGATTCGAACCTGTGATCTTCGGATTGGGAGTCGAGAACCTTTCCCCTAGACCGTGTCGGCCGTCAACTCCAACAGCTAACTCTTCGTTATAATACAAACAATATTGTCTCTACATATTATAAATTAAAGTTCTCCGCCGCGTATCTCTGTCTGTTCGCGATAAACTCAAAAACTACTAACAGGATTTTTATGCGGTTTTCACCAATAGATGGAGTGATTTATGAGGAAGGTTTAGTTATATAATTTGTCAAGGTTTTGTGTAAAATGGTTGAAATATATAATTAAAGGAGTGGAGTCTGTATGCGTGGACAAGCGGGCTGGCAAGCGGGCGGTGTAGATTTGATTTTTATGCAAATTATCAGATCACGATTTGCGTTAACTTATCGAAAAAATACTTGGTTATAAAGGTTGGGTAACCATCCAGTAGATGGCGTTGTGTTTCGTTAGCCACATCAACGCGTGGTCGGGTCAGCTAGTATGAAAATAAGTCTGAACATAAAAATTTCATTTAGTGATTGCTCATATTAGCCGTGACCTCGCTTTGCCGTGGTTGTTATAACCAAACAGGCACTTGCATGGATTTCATAACGACTTGGAAAAAATCGTTTGGATAGATTTATTTACCACGATTACGAAAATGTTAGTAATTATTTTAAGAAATGTACAATTTTTTATTTTTAGTATATAAATCCATTATTTGGGCTCGTGACGTCACTACATGAAAATGTCCCGTCTCCGAAAATGTTCCTATTAATTTTGTAAAATTCCAGACTGATTTTTTTTTATGGCAACACTTTGATTTCAGGCGAATTTTTGAATTTGACATTCAACGTTCACTAGATTTATTGTTTGTTCTCTGCGAACTTATCATTTGGTTTGACTTTTCGACAGATGTTATGAAGAGAACCCCGTACATTTTACGCTGTCCGTACGTGTTTTAGAGGTATAACGGTAGTGGTGCTGATTTTAACAAAATCAAATTTTATAATATTCTTATTATTATTATAATTATAATTTCCAAGTACAAGTATATTACATTGGATTTAGTAATATAGATGTTGAACATTATAATCATTTATGATCAACAAGACGGATCAAGGAAAAAAATATTTATGAGATATAATATTTTTGGTATGTCTCGTTATTCTCCTGTACCCTTTCTGGTGGAAAACGTTATTTTTAAAATTATTTTCGACTTTGTAATTATCACTTTTTCGCACCTATAAAATGATGTCCCGTCTTTCCAGTTTATAAAAAATGGTCTGATTTTACGGATTGAAATTTTCAAAAAATCGCCAGTGTCTCAAAAATACGATTAAAAAAAAAACGGAATGTTTTAGAATATTTGCTTAAACAGGTTTTTTTTTTAAAATGTGATGCAAGTAGCCTATTCTGGTGTTTGCAACTACTGCAGTGCTATCATTAACTGGGGCTCGAACCCAGAACCTCTCGTCTTACCGGGACAAACGCCTAACCGATTCGGCTACCAAGATATCTTATTTAAACGTCAAAAAATAAAAAGATGAAACCGGGACCCGAACCCAGAACCTCTCGTCTTACCGGGACAAATGCCTAACCGATTCGGCTACCAAGATATCTTATTTAAACGTCAAAAAATAAAAAGATGGAACCGGGACTCGAACCCAGAACCTCTCGTCTTACCCGGACAAACGCCTAACCGATTCGGCTACCAAGATATCTTATTTAAACGTCAAAAAATAAAAAGATGGAACCGGGACTCGAACCCAGAACCTCTCGTCTTACCGGGACAAAGGCCTAACCGATTCGGCTACCAAGATATCTTATTTGAACATCAAAAAATAAAAAGATCGAACCGGGACTCGAACCCAGAACCTCTCGTCTTACCGGGACAAACGCCTAACCGATTCGGCTACCAAGATATCTTATTTAAACATAAAAAAATAAAAAGATGGAACCGGGACTCGAACCCAGAACCTCTCGTCTTACCGGGACAAATTCGGTTACTGAGACCTCTTATATAAACGTCATTTTGGTTAATCTCACATTTCATAACTAACAATATTATCTTCAACCAATATTTTTCCATTTTTCTGTATCTTGTTCTTTTTCATATTTTCGTATGGATTATTAGAGTAATCTTCTTCTCCAATGATGTTATTTCAGAACAATAACATTAAAAAGATTTAAACCCCTGAATTCTATTTTATTTATTAAAACACTGTCATATTTAAGGAAAGTATTTTTTAAAACTGATAATTTAATTTCTAATAAAAAAATATCCAATAAATTTTAATAAAAATAAATTAATTTAATTAGATTAACAATGTCTCAATTAATGACTTATTTTGTAACGTAAAAAACGTCAATTTAAAAAAAGTTTTCAAACACTAAATAATTTGTATTTTTAACTTAATGACTAAAACCTCAAACGGTAATATTTTTATTAAATTAAGATAGTATTAGCGGAACTCAATCGAAAATCTTAAAAAGAAATCATAAAGAGATACGGTCATATCTAGGACTCGAACCCAGGAACAAATGTGTCCAATCCACGGTTCTATTGGGGCTGGATACGGACAAAACATCCGCGGCTGCCGCACCAAACTCTTAGTTCATTTTTACACATATTCCAATAATTGCTGTTGTATATACAAAGGGGCAAAACTCTAATATTAGGGAACTTTACTCAATTAAGCGAAGCCAATTGACAAGCGGGTTTTTATCTGCAAGTATTTCAGAATAATATAGTAAGGGAGACAACTATTTAAAGACTTATATGAGTTGTTCTTAAAAGCGAATTATTAAGCCTGTGGCACTATAATACTCCTAGCATTTTTTGCATGAATAAGAACTCTTATAACAATTAAGCCTAACAGAAAATATAAGTGAAATAATAGATGTGACAAATTTACTCTCTCTACATCAAGTCAATCAAGTATACAATACCAAATCGAAATGAACTCCCTTAACGACTATTAGATATTTAACAACCAAAGAGCCAAGACGAGTCAAGAAGAGCCATGAACATGCGAGAAGATCCAAGTAGAGGCAAGGAGAGACAAGTAGAGGCAAGGAGAGACAAGAGCCAAGAAGAGACGAGGAGATTCAAGAGAAAGAAACTAGAGACAAGAGACAAGAAGGGAAAAAAGATCAAAGTGGGGACGAGATGTGCTAAAACTGCCAGAAATAGACAAGATCCAGAAAGAAATGAGAAAATCCCAGATGAGACAAGGAGAAGTAAGAAGAAACAAGAAGAAGCGAAAAAGGACAAGTAGAGCCAAAAAGATGAAAGAAGAGCCAAGAAGAGTTGAGAAAGACGGGAAGATTCAAGAAGAGTCAAGATGTGACAGGAAAAGCCATGAAGATGTGAGAAGATCCAAGAAGAGGCAAGGAGAGACAAGAGCCAAGAAGAGAAGAGGAGATCCAAGAGAAAGACTGAAGAGACAAAACACAAGAAGAGTCAAGAAGGGACAAAAAGATCAAAGTGGCGACAAGAAGAGACAAAACGGCCAGAAATAGACAAGATCCAGAAAGAAATGAGAAGATCCTAGGAGACAAGAGGAAGCAAGAAGAAACAAGAAGAAGCAAGAAAGTACAATAAGGGATATGAAAAGCTACGAAGAAGCACGAAGAACCAAAAGAGTCGGGAAGAAATGAAAAAATCCAAGAAGAAGAGGGAGAAGAAGATTCAAGTGGTAGCAAGAAGAGCTAATGAGAGACAAGAGACAAGATAAGTCAAGAAGGGACGAGAAGATCAAAGTGGGAGCAATAAAAGTCAGAACTGACAGAAATAGACATCAAGATCCACAAAGATGCAAGAAGGGCCGAGAAAATTAAAACTTCAAAGTTCATTTAAAGTTTATAGTGGTAATAATAACAGCAAATCTATTAACAATTATATTATAACAATCCTTCATACAGGCGACTCTCATCATTAAAAATATCCCACATATTACCAAATCACATTTCTCCAGCCTTTTATACAAATTCCAAAATTTAAAAAATATGTAAAACAACGATATTTCTAATAAATTCGATTAAAACGGGATATACACTTTGGAATGTAATGTCTGTGACGCACAGTACGTAGGTATGACAACTAGAAATTTTAAAACTAGAAGCAGGCAACATGAACTTTGTTTACGAAATAATAATTACTCAGATTTTAATAACTGTAGTGTAATTATCCATGTATTGAATCATTCGGAAACGTTCGGGTTTCGACGAAGTTTGTCGAGCGGCCCGCGGGGCTCTCTGAGCCGATGCAGCCGTCGGCGCGCTCAGAACTATTCGAGAAGCCTTTGTAATCACTCGCTACGTTAGACAATAATACAGTACTATCGAATCCATTGTACATCACAATAAAAGACGAAAAGAACTTACGTGTACATTTTATTATTTGTGGGCTAGTAAGGCCACAAAGAAGAACACTACACTAACCAATTAAAAGAGACAGGCTTCAACAAAGAAAAACTAAGTTTAAACGTTCAAATAAAAATAAATATTTTAATTTGTGAGCTTTAGAAATAATATACGGAAATAAACAAAAATCAATAAAAAACTAAATAAGTTAATAAAGTAATTGCACCATGCAAATCGTCCTTATTAATAATGTTTCCATGTAATGTCGACTCCTCACACCTTTCTTCCCCTCCCCCAAAATCAACCCTCCCACTACCCCACCTAATTAAATCTTATCGTTTTGTACTTGCATAGAATTTTAAAGTTTGCCCTTATCAAACGACAAATGTACAATTTAAACTATTCAAGACAAAATGTCTAGAAATTGTTACATAGTTAACTCTGAAGAAATAAAAAAAAAATATTGCAACTGGGACTCGAACCCAGAACCCCTCGTCTTACAGGGACAAACACCTTACCAATTCGGCTACAGAGACATCTTACTTAAACGTCAAAAAATAAAACCTCTCGTTTTCCTGGGACGAACGCCTTACTAATGCGGCTACTGAGACTTCTTTTTTTAACATTATTAAGAATTTTAATTTTAAATGTATATTTATAATTTTATATTTTTATTTTTGAGCTACCGTTTTCGAACAAAGGTGTCATTTACCAGCAAACTTAAAGCAACTTAAAAATTCTTTACAAGTACAAAAATTATTAGATTTATTTATAGGGGTAGTGGGAGGGGTGATTTTGGGGGAGGGGAAAAACAATGAAAGGAGTAAACATTACACGGGAACATCGTTTATAAGGGTGATTTAGAAGGTACTAAGGTTTTATTAAATAAATAGATTTTTGATATAATTTTTTTTTTAATTTAGATAGAAGGATTCTAAAGCACATAATTTAAAATACGAATATATATTGTGATGTTTAAACTTAGTTTTTTCTTTGTTGAAGCACCCAAGAAGAAGAGAGAAGCGCCAAGGAGAGACAAATTGAAAAGAAGAGATAATAACAGACACGAAGCAGCAAGAAGAGCCAAGAAGAGTTGAGAAAGACGGGAAGATTCAAGAAGAGCCAAGACGAGACAAGAAGAGCCATGAACATGCGAGAAGATCCAAGAAGAGGCGAGGAGAGACAAGAGCCAAGAAGAGCCCAGGAGATCCAAGAGAAAGAAAAAAGAAACAAGATAGACAAGAAGATTCAAGAAGGGACAAAAAGATCAAAATGAGGACAATATGTGCAAAAACTACCATAATAGTCAAGACCCAGAAAGAAATGAAAAGATCCTAGAAGGGACAAGAAGAATCTAGAAGAAACAAGAAGACGCGAGAAAAGACAAGAAGAGCCAAGAAGATGAAAGAAGAACCAAGAAGACGAAAGAAGAGCCAAGAAGAAACAAGAGGCAAGAACACCCAAGAAGAAGACAGAACCACCAAGAAGAAACAATAATAGAAAATGAGAGTTAATAAGAGACACAAAGAAGTAAGAAGAGCCAAGAAGAGCTGAGAAGAGACGGTAAGATTAAAGAAAAATTAAGACGAGACAAGAGGAGCCATGAAGATGCGAGAAGATCCAAGAAGAGGCAAGGAGAGAAAACAGCCAAACAGAGACGAGGAGATACAATAACAAGAAAGAAGAGACAAGAGACAAGAAGATTCAAGAAGGGAAAAAAATCAAAATGGTACAAGAAGAGCCAAAACTGCCAGAAATAGACTAGATCCAGAAAGAGATCAGAAGATCCCCGAAGAGACAAGAAGAAGCAAGAAGCGAGAAAGAACAAGAAGCGATATGAGAACCAAGAAGAGCCGAGAAGAAACGAGAAGATCCAATACGAGGCAAGGAGAGAGGAGAAGATTCAAGTGATATCAAGAAGAGCCAAGGAGAGACAATAGACATAAAAGTCAAGAAGGGATGAGAAGATCGAAGTGGGAGCAAAAACTGACAGAAATAGACAACAAGATCCTGGAAGTGATGATAAGATTCTAGAAACCACAAGAAGAAACAAGAAAAGGCAAGAAAATCCATGAAGAGGTAAGAAGAGCCAAGAAGAGATGAGAAGATCCAAGAAGAAGCAAGAAGAGTGAAGGAAAACAAGAGACAAGAAGAGTCCAGAACAGACAAGAGTATCCAAGAAGAGTCGAAAAGAGTCAAGAAAAAGGAAGGCATGATGAAAGAGAAAAAAAATTAACGCTTAATCAATTCCTTTGTTCCTGGCCATCCTAAATTCCATTATTAGATTAAACTCCAGCCTCCTTCCTATCCTCAGAGCACGTGTTCGTAGTCCTAACACATCAGTGCCCCCCTGGTGTACTGGTCTAACGGGGACAGGAGTGCTCCTGGCTAGGGTGGTACAATCGTATCGTATCATATCAGGGCCTCCTGTGTGGAGCTAATGTAAAAAAGGCCTTTAACTAGGTACGCCATCAAATTCTTCTTGTTACTATATAAGCTCGGCAGTGGCGGATTTATACTTTTCATAAGTATATGCCACATCCTCCTTCTTAGAAATTGTCACCTACCTCAGTCACCTGTGGGCTTGCCGCCACCCCTAGGCGTCGGCCTAAACCGCCTATTGACAAATGCAGGACAGAAGCTTGGTATGGATGGAAAACTATTGGACTGGTTTGCAAACTACCTATCTATCCGGTAGAGTTCTGCTGACAAAAAATAATTCGTTCCTTTATAACCAATTTATAGCTACTATAAGTTAGTGTTCCACAAGGTTCTAATATAGGTCCAATTAAATTTTTACATTTTGTAAACGATATTATTAATATATTAATCAAAGATATTACGGTCATACTAAAAGGAATTCAAAAACTGCTCTTTCACAGATGGCGATAGCGAAATTATTTAAAGGAAAAAAAAAACTTTTCGATGCATTAAAATATTAAAAAGAATTAATACGGTAAATCATAATCTACTCATACAAAAAAAAATCATCAAATAGGTTTACCTCTACAGATAACTCGAAATTATATTGTCAAATTTGTGTATAATAAAAATATAAAATTTTCTACAGATGCATTATATAAAGAATCTAAACTATTCAGTATATTAAAACTTTTTTTACTGCAAACTATGATATATATCTTGAAAAATTAAAACAAGTTCGAAAAAAATTAAAACAGAATCAACTTTAGAAATAATAATATTGTTTGTACCTCTCAAACGAATACAAAACAAATGCAAACTCACAGCAGTTTCATTGGTCCTCGTACTTTCAATATTTTACGGAAAAAAATCAAGTGACAAGTAAACTTCCTCAATTCTACAAAGTGTTAAAATTATGGCTTAACAATGCAGATGTTGAAACTTTATGTATTTAATTTATGTCACTTTATGTTTCTCACAAACTACACATTCTTACTATTTACACTTACTATTACACTATTGTATACGTTTTTTGTACAAACTTTAATTTAGTCATAATTGTTTTTGCTTTATACGCCGCCTACTGTTTGTTTCTTTCTAGGTACGATAATAAAACGTATATTGCTATATTACCCACGCACAAACTGCGCCTTAGTGGGTTCCCATTACTCTTACGATTTTCATAATATTGTTTTTATCAAATGTGAAAATTGGTAAAAATAAAGAAAATAAATTGTTTGCGCCGTACATACCTACGCAATATTAATATTGATAAATAGATTGTTCATAAAAAAAACTCAAAACTTTCATGAAAGGCTTACAAATACAATATTATATCGGTGACTCAATCCAATATTGTATTTGTGATCCATTCATAAATAAATTTGTGAGCCCAAAGGAGTGTAAATAAATAATAAATTAAGTTAAATTAATTACCTTTAAAGTTGACTGGAAATTAAAAGGCCGGATACTTCTTAGGGGCTGCACCTAAAGAAAAAAAAAATATAATTATTTATTTATTTTTCAATTATTAAAACATTCTAACAATATTTAACAGCAATAAATTGCAGAGCTTAAAGTGGCTCAAATTAAGTTTCAGTTTCATCAAAACTAAAAAAATACATTTATGAAATAAGGACAAAACAAAACGTTGTCTTGTTCACCAATCAAAACAAATTGCTTCTTTCATAAAAAATCTTTTAAACAAATCACGACCAATTTGCTTTCCGAAAATTTTTTCCGAAATTTTGGAAATAAGTTTTTTTGAAACATTTCCAGCATCAAAAGCTTTAGCAACATGAAAAGATTCTAAAGTTTCTAACAACAAAATCACAAAGATAAATGTCTAAATATTTGTAAAAATAAAAATCCCAGCATATTTAGCGAGATAAAATCTCCGATTTAAAAATTTTTCGGAAGAATTTTTTCAAAAAATTAAAATTTACCGCATCTTTTTTCCGACAAATTTCTGGATTGTTTGAAAGAATTTTTTTCAGAATCGAAAATTTCTCACCATGAAAATTTTCCAAATTTCAAATAACAAAACATAAAATAAAACGTCTTTAAAGTTTTAAGAAAAAAATTTCACTCATTTTCCAATTTTCCTCAGTAACAGAAAGGAATACTGAGTTATTTTAGTCTTCGGAATTTATATTGAATTTTTTCGATCAAATCTGAATGTATTTTAAAATGGGGGGACCAGATCAAGGTGTAATATTCGACTTGGTTTCGAACTAAAGATACGCAATATTTTTTTAAAGTTAAAATATTCTTAAAGCCTATAGAATTTATAAGAATGAAGCCGAGCATTTTATGTTGTTATAAAAGTCCTTAATCACCCAATGAATGCCAGGGGTGTTATAGCTCCACAGGCTAATTTGTTAGTTTTTAAGAACAACTCACCAGAAAAATGAATAGGTACCTATGTGACAAATTAATTTTAGCAAACATTCCAATAATTGCTGTTGTACATACAGAAAGGGGAAACACTCTACCTTCAGGGAACTTTACTAAATTGGACGAAGCCAATCGACTAGCCGCCTGCAGGGCCAAAGGGCCGGCCAGGGCAGCGGAAGCGGGTTTTTACCTGCTAGTATTTGTGACTTTTTTTATTTGTTTATTATGTGAATACCACACAAGAGTCTCTACCGCTTCCGTCTGAGACTATGGCAATCCCTATCGGGGTATGTTATGAGGCTGAAGGTAGATGGGAAGGGGAAAGAGATATTTATTTATATTAGTATCTACTTGGCTCTTCAGATCTGGTCACCAAACACGGCCAAAGCCATTTCAATTCTGAATAGTGGTCTTACACCATGGCTGCAAATAAACTATATATTAACTATGAATTAATTGTTCATTATTTTAATTCCTAAATATGCCACCGTTTTTGAGTTTACGATATCTATGTTTTTGAATTTCTAAGGCTAGATCCTAAATTATTATTGGTTCTCAAAGCTATTTTTAAACTACACTTTTTAATTTCTTTTCCAATTTTTAAAGATATTGAGCCGAGAAATTCGAGACATGCATATCTTTAAAAAAAATTGTTATGTACGGATATATTAAATTAACTGATACTGAACCGACCTAATAACGGCAATGAGGCAAATGGCATTGAAAAAATAATAAAAAAACAAGAAATACAAAAATAATATTAATTAATAACTAAATATTTAATAATATCAAAACAAAACTTTGTCTTGTACAGCCAAAATCATTGTTTTCATTTTATTTACCTTTACGCCAGATTGTAGAAAATAAAAATACATATTAATTTGTCCATCGTGTAGTATGTAACAATGTTCACAAGTGTTCCAAAACACATAAGTCTAGGAACTTTATTATGGATAGTGTTCTCGCTGATCCTTATCACACGAAATAATTGGCTACAGAAATGGGGGAGAATAAACACATACTTATGTGCTTAGGAACACAAAATATTTTTAACACTGGCAAGGTCTATGACTTATTTGGCATTTCTCTATGGAAACTGAACTGTCATTGTTCGCGCGTTTTTGGTGTGTTGACGTATAAACAGAAGCATTTTGAGGAAACTATTAATACAATTTATCCTATTTACTGTCTTAAGTGTGGTGAATATTATTTTACAATGGGAAGTAGAAGCAGAAAGACGGTTAAGTTAGCGATGGAACAGAACAGAGGACTTACTAAATGTAAAGATATTTTTTGTTCATAACCTAATTTTGACATTCATGATATTTTTTGATACGTGATATTTTTTTTCATAACATACTCTGTTTTAAAATGAGATGGCCACTTTGAATTCTAAATAAAACAAAATTACATCTTTTCAACAGGTCCTGCAACAATAATGGATGAAGCGCGGATCACAAGGGACAATCTAACAGTATTAGAAGAACCAGTAATGGATCCTGAACCAAGCAATTCTCGACAATTGGAAAATGATATCCCATTATTTGATTCCGATGATTCAGTCGAAGATCCAAACTTTGAACCTCCACCTGAGTCAGATGGGTCCATAATATCATCACGAGATACTCCAAATGTGGAAAATTTTAGTGTTACTCCTACTCAGGGGAAACATTCACGAAAAATTAAAACAGACAGGAAAAGTAAACGCAATTCTGGAAAAGAATATCACACTCTTTCGGGAAAACTTCGTAAAGCCCGAAAAATGACACCTTTACCAAATTGTAGGTTAAAATGTAAATCAAAAATACCAGAAGACAAGTGCACTGATATTTTTAACGAATATTGTGGATTACAAAGTTTTAACAGAAGAAGTTCATTCGTTGCTTCATCGATAACTATATATGGTAAAGCCACAAGCAGGCCGAGAGCTGAAAACCCAGATGATGAGAAAGTACGACTTAAAACTTATAAATATTTTTTAGATGTTGACGGGAAAAAAAATGTTTGTAAGGGCTGTTTTTTTTAAATCCTCGGAGAAACGGACAATTTCGTGAACTTAGTGGCTTTAGAAAAAAGAAGTTCAGTTGGTGGATTGCAAACATCCGACAATAGAGGCTTGCAGGCTCCTAAAAACAGATGGGGTGAGGACAAAAAGACCTTTAAAATAATCCCGAATTACGAAAGCCACCATACTAGAAGGCAAAATGACAAGAAATACTTACCGAGTAACTTAAACATCAACATTATGTACGAAATGTACAAAGCGGAATACATAAATCCAGTATCAATTCGTTACTATAGAGAAGAATTCCACAGAATGAAACTTTCGTTCAAAAAACCCAAACAAGATACCTGCCATGAATGTGACAAATATAAATTAAAAATTGAGTTGACACAGATTGAAGAGGAAAAGGGAGAAATAATCAAAGAGCGGGACACCCATCAAAAAGCTGCAGATTATACGAAAGAGTCAAGATTCGGCATTAGCAAAAGTAGATACTTCCGTAAAGTGCTTGACTTTTGACCTGCAGCAGTGTCTTCCGACACCATCATTAACATCTTCGGTAGCTTTTTATAAACGACAACTATGGACGTTTAACTTGACAATCCATGACAATGCAACTCGTGAGGCAACATGCTACATGTGGCACGAGTCCATCGCTGGCTGAGGTGCAAATCAGATCGCTTCGTGTTTATTTAAACACCTCTCCGCGTTACCACCATGTATTAAAAAAGTTATTTTGTACTCTGATACCTGTGGAGGACAAAATAAAAACTCTCATGTTGCCGCAATGCTCACAGCTATCTTGCAGACAATTCCAGTTGAAACTATAGAACATAAGTTCATGGTCTCCGGCCACTCTCATATGGAAGTTGATAGCGACCAAGCAGTTATCGAAAAGAAGAAGAAAAAACTAAGTTCCCAGATTAACCACCCATATGACTGGTATCAGTCAGTTCGAGGATGTGGGAATCGATTTAAAGTTGTAGAAATGGCTCAAAGAGACTTTTTTATGTTTTCATCACTGCTTAGAGGGCCACTGGTTTTAAGAAAACGAGATTCAGAAGGACAGCCTTTCAAATGGCACGAGGCTTGCTGGTTCGGACGAAGAACCGTTCCAAACATTAAGTTTAAAAAGACGTAACACTGCGACTGCAGAGTTACCACAAAACTTTGTATTTCCGATTATTAATAAGAATCCAATATAAGTATGGAGAAAAAAGGGACATTCTTTCAATGTTGGATTTAATTCCCACAATATTTCATGATTTTTATCGACAACTTCCTTCAATTAATGCGCCAGATCAAGATCCAGACCTTGTTAATGCAGAAGATGATTAATCGTCATACTTCAAATTTTATTATTGCACTTTTATTATCCACCATTTTCATTTCTGCTATGGCTGCCACTGACTATTTTTATCACGACTTATTTTTTTAAACACAAATCTACCCTAACAAAGTATTGAAATTATACTAATTTCTGTAGGTCACCAATTTTATTGAAAAAATATTAATAAAACTACCTTGTGTATTGTATTTTTTTGTTGTACCTAAACACATAAGTCATATTTTTTTTGTCATTTTGTTTGTTCAATTACACATAAGTCGAAACTTTTCATGATTTACATTACTTATTTAAATATTACGTTGTTGTAATTGAGAGTGACTCATTGGATAAAACAAAACAGAATAAAAATTTAATGGGTTCTTTGGAAAAAAAACTGAGAGACAGAAAAAACTGTCTCCTGAAAAATAAGCTAATTTGACTTATGTGATTATTCCCCCTGTGTCTTTTTCATAAATTTGAAAAATAACAATATATTTATATACAGGCGATATTCGTATCCGCAAATGAATGCGTATAGTGGGCGGGGGCATAGAAGTAGTACCGGGTGCCTGCTAGTGCGCGTGTTTGTTAGTTCCTATCTTCGCTCGCTAACTGACCAATAGGAAGGCACACATTGGTGATAAGATCCGATAGGTTTTGTTATCGTCGTGATTCCCATTGAGAATCAATGACAGTGTTTGTTTACTGTGTTTATCCAAGTTTTTTTTTTGAGTGGTTGATGAATATTTCTATGTAAATATTAAGTGAACAAGTAAATAAAAATGACGCCATCATTAAAAATCAGTATCTGAACTTAATATTAGACAAAGGAGAAGTCCGGGTGTTAAAAAGGGATAAAAGTAACTCGCGGAAAGGACATACTAGGTAGGTACTAGCACTTCATTAAAAAATCACCTGAAATCAATGCACCCAGAGGAGTTCTGTTAGATCCAAAGCGTGAATATTAGGTAGGTACTAGCACTTCATTAAAAAATCACCTGAAATCAATGCACCCAGAGGAGTTCTGTTAGATCCAAAGCGTGAATAAGAAAACCAGTTGAAGAAAAGAAGATGATGCAGGTATATATTGGATATACAATCTTGTTTTATGAACTTAGTTACGGTTGTATGCGATAAATATTAATATTTATTATTTTTAATTGTTAAACTAACGTTTAAGACAACATTTTTATGCATAGCACAAAGGGTAACAATTATTATAAGCAATAATTATCAGCCTGAAATACTCATCCACATTGAAAAATCTTCCGAGAAAAAATACATGACGCCAACGGGACTTGAACCCGTGCCCTTCTGATTGCCGGTCAGCTGCTCTCCCAATTGAGCTGTGGCGGCTTATCTTATACCCGCCAAATGATTCAATATATACTAGTGTTTCATTCAACAATTACTGCTTATTATATTTTTTCCACCTGAAAACAACCAACTTTATTTTTGCGACAGAGACACTGTTAGTGTTAAATCCGTCGCTAGGTGGCGTCGAGACAAATTATGTCTTCATTTATTGGGGAAATACTTAAACTTGTCAAATATTTATTATTATTTTTAATTGTTAAACTAACGTTTAAGACAAGATTTTTATGCATAGCACAAAGGGTAACAATTATTATAAGCAATAATTATCAGCCTGAAACACTCATCCACATTGAAAAATCTTCCGAGAAGCAGCTGACCGGCAATCAGAAGGGCACGGGTTCAAGTCCCGTTGGCGTCATGTATTTTTTCTCGGAAGATTTTTCAATGTGGATGAGTGTTTCAGGCTGATAATTATTGCTTATAATAAATATTAGGTAATATTTTCTTATTGACTGCACTCATTTTTTTCTAAAAATTGATTTAATTTAATAAACAGTTTACTGTTTTGTAACCATGATAATTTTACAATAAAAATTTTTTTGTTTAAGACCACTTTTATTTTAAACACTACCGGTTTCAGAAGCTTCCTTCCTTCGTCAGGAGAATATTAAAACTAATCTAGGATACAGAATATTGACAGCTATATTCAAGTGTTTGTATGGGAGGTAAGCTAAGGGGGGGGGGGGTAATTGCGGGATTTCCGGGAACAACAGAGCGGTTTATTGGAAAAATATTTAAAATGGGACCAAAAGATAAATTGATTTGGTTATTCAAAATACTGGAATTATTATTTAGGGATTTTCTGATTTCAAGTGCTTCTTAGTTATCTAATTTTTTGCTTTTTTTGTTACGGTGAAGAATTTTAACCCCTGAGTCCTTATTAAAAGTGTGATCTATAGAAATTAGGTGATAAGCGACCTCTGAAAAATTATTATTATTTAAGCATCTTAAATATTCTGTGATTCTAATATGTACTTTTCTAGTTGTCGTATAGGTCTCGCAAGTTAAGTTGACTTCATCACAGTACTCACACAGATGCAAAACTTTCATACAGCGTGTTTCGTTTTAGGCTTTAAAAAAAATATTATTATTTTGCAATTGAGAATTTGAATCAAAAGCGTGTTTAAGTCGGTAACATAAAACTAATGTTGTTTTACAACATTTTTAAGATCATTTTATTATAATATACATACTTACATAATATTTTATAAAGTAAATAATCCACAAGCCGCCACATGCCGCTCCACGTTTAATAGGCATAGATTTTGAAAAGCAAACTACTTTTACACTTAATAACCAAAACAAAAATTTTAATAAAACAATTATAATTATGTATTAGCAATCATCAGCAACAGTAATTATTTAATAATTATGTATCAGTCATCATCAGCAACTATCTATACGTATATTATCTAAAATATAACAGATTACTAACACAACGAATAAAATAATTAAGTACGTGGAATAAAATTTCACGAGTTTTCCATGATTTCGTAATAAATATTAAACTTTACAAACACTCTGTAAATCTACTAATAAAGATTCGAATTAAAAATAATGAAAAATATTTATTATTTCAAATTTTTAATTATTTCACTTGCGATATATAGGTGCACGTATGTAAATCAAATTACGAACCGAATGAATAGGACACCCCGTAAGTGCAGTCTCAAGGGATGTCGCAAAAACTTGCCTCTCTTCTAACTAGTTACAGTAAAGTGGGCGTAAGCAAGACAGAGAGCCTTATCGGGTTAGTGGGCGTGGCTTGACGTTCACACAGATAGACCAATACATCAATTCTAAGCACTTTTGTTGCTTTCAAGTTTTTTAAGTTGTTTTACCTATTCCTATGTAGAACGAAGGACAATCATTGCAACATAGTTGGTAAATGCCTGAGTGGCTTAATTTATGATCTCTATCTTTAGTGTTTTTTAGTAATTTACCTAAATTGTTATCAGTAGAGAACGCGGCTTTAATATCAGCAGGCAAGTTTTTTGTACTAAGTGAGGAAAAGTTGGATATATAAATAAGATTCTGCACAAATTTAATTGATAAAACCCTAAATAAGAAACTCAAACTCATTTCAACTAATACATTTTTGTGGGTCAGTTTTGGGTGGTCACTGTGTTTTTTTCTGATTTTTCTGTTTCCAGATTTTCGATTGGGTTTCGTTTATATTGTCTTCATTTATTTAAATAGTACAATTTGAGGTTTTACTCATAAAGTTAAAATAAAAAAATAAAATATTCATCCTAGACTTGCAGAAAAGTCAATAGATGTCGCATATTAAATAAAATGGATAAAGATTTATCCAGACATTATCTAGAGAGCATTTAGTTCGGGTTTGAATCTTGCAGTCATACATAAAGATAGTTGCCAATAATATATGCGTTAAAGAAAATGAAGATAATGTAGGTGGTTCTTAGTCGAAGTATGGTAGAGTTAAATATGACCGAATTTCATATCGACACCGTGGCGCAGTGGTTAGCGCGTTTGCCCGGAAAGCAAGAGGTCCTGGGTTCGAGTCCCAGAGGTGTCAATATGTTTTTCTGATTTTTCTGTTTCCAGATTTTCGATTGAGTTTCGCTTATATTGTCTTCATTTATTTAAATAGTACAATTAATTTGCGGTTTTACTCATAAAGTTAAAATAAAAAAAAAATTAAAATAAATATTTGGTTCATCTGAAAATAATAATAAAATAATAAATTACGTTCAATGGCGAAGTAACAACAGAAATAAATATTGCGTTAAAAATTAATGTATCTTCGGAATTTATATTGAATCTTTTCGATCAAATCTGAATGTATTTTAAAATGGGGGACCAGATCGAGAAGTTGTATTCGAATTGATTTCAAACTAAATGCACAAAAAAAATTATGGTTGAAATATTGAAATTATTCAAAGTTTGCTGATTTTCAATGTTTTGAGAAATTTTTATTCTTTTGAAAAAATTCTTCCCGGAAAATTGGTCGACAAAAGGTTGGGAATTTTGATAAAAAGATTTCAGACATTTGTCTTTTCGTTGTTCTTGTTTGAAGATATGAAAACATTTAATTTATATAAGTCATTTAAAACACAAAAAAACCTTAACTAATTTACCAAGCGACTAATAAAACGAATGATAATTTTGGATGTGTGAAATTTGTCGGATCGACATCTTATAAATTCATAATTTACATCTTTTTACTCAGAAATCAATAAGGGCACCGATATTATAGGTAATAACAATTAACAGCAATAAGTTTATCACGACAAGTTCCTTTCTAGAAATTATGTTAATATATCGTCTGTAAGTGGGTTAACCTCAGTTTTATAAAGCCTTCAGAAGGCGAAATAGCTGTTGACCGTAATGATATTATCAAAACAGAACTTGTTTGTTATAAACCGTATTTAAAAATTGAATAATAATATTATTAAAAGTATAAAACAAATAAATAAAAAAATTAAATGTTTTCAAATCTATGAATAACAAAATCAAAAAGATAAATGTCTAAATATTTTTAAGAAAAATTCCCGACTGTTTTCCGATTTTTCATAAGTTTCCAATTTTCGTGGAAGATATGTAAAAAAAAAAAAAACCTATATATTTCTTAATGTGGAAAATTTGCAAACTTTACATAATTTAAAAAATATATTAAACATTTTGATAAACTCTCTGGTGATATTTCTCAATCAAATGCCACAATGAACTGTTTTATTTTTATTTTTATGTCTCATTTAACTATGATTTTTGTGGCATCTAATCAGTGTTTATGGTATGTTTTTAAAGTTGATAATAAAAAAATAAATTTAAATTAAAATATTAGGAAGAATTAATTGTTTGCGCCCGTACATACCTACCTATACAATACGAATATTGATAAATAGTTTTGTTCGTAAACAAAACTCAAATCTTTCAAGAATGGCTTACAAATACAATATTATATCGGTGACTCAATCCAATATTGTATTTGTGATCCATTTATAAATAAATTTTTGAAAGTCTAAAAGGGTGCAAATAAATAATCTATTAAATTAAAATTTAAATTAAAAGATTTCTTTGTTTTGACAGCATTTAATATCCATAAATCATTGCTCTCTTCCTCAGGGCTTACTAGAACCTCAAAGTAATGATAAGTGGTCGAAAAAACGAAATTTTTTAATTGTGAATAAAAACGATGACAAAAAATAAATTTACTGTATTTAAAAGTAAATTAAATTAGTTACCTTTACTGGGACTGGGAATTACTTTACTGGAACTGGGACACGGATGCTTCTGCAGGGCTTCACCTAGAGAGAAAATAATTCATTTATTAATTGTGAAAAATAAAACATCTTGAATATTTGAGCTAAATACTAGGCTATACTTAGAACACGTTCACGGGACACGTCTGCAACATTACATACCAGCATACGTATATTTTTTTAAAGATAGTTTTTTCATAAGAAAATTGATACATTAAAATTGTTTATTTTTTTTAGAAACAAATCTTTTTTTAATTTCTTACCTGGTTGCGTCAGTATTTTATAAATTTGACAGCATTATAATTAAATACGCAGACCTGTTAAAAATCACGGAACAGTCTGAATTCTTGACAAATAAGTTAAAATTTTGAAAATAACTAAAAAAATAATTTTCTGATAAAACATCATATCATGGGAAGGAACTTTATTACTTTTCTGATAAATATTATATGTAATAGAAATTTAGAAGTTGTAAAACTATGATTTTTATTTTTTAAAAGTTTTTCTAAATCAAAAATATACACTTCAAAATGAATTAGTTCGAAATAGAATTAAGAGTTTATCATTTTTTTTTTATACATTTTATTAATTATTGTAATTAAAATTGTTAATGGTATTATAGACAGTCCTGATTTATTAAACCTAATTACCTTCCACATACCTACTAGGACTACTCGATCCAAAATTCTTTTTAATTGCAACAAAAATATCAGGACTGGGTCATTTAGATACTCACTTATACCTAGATTGCATGCTGTTGGCAATGCTTTCTCAGAAGTAGTAGATGTGTTCAACTGCACCGAATATAGTTATAAGAAGGCTATAATATCATACCTCAATGACAATAATTAATGCTAGGTATAATAGTGTTCATCTGCACGGCGTCTATATCATACTCTAATATAGATTCCAAACTGCTTGCTTCATTTATATTAACTATCAGACAGACTAGTTAAGTGAGAGTTAATAATGTATAATTTTTTTTTTTTCAAAACTATTATTTTTAAACCAAAGATTTATTATTGATTCTCTAACTGGCAGCCCTGAAAAGCTGAACTAATTAGCAGTACCTGTAGTTATTTTAAACTTCAGTCATTTCAACTGAAGGTAACAATAATATCATTACTAAGTTAGTCCATTTTAGCCAATTCCTAGAATCCAACAATACGTACAAATAAAAGTAAAGTAGATACTTGATGTTGAGAATTTTTCTAAGAATTCACCTTTATTTACTTATGTTTATTCTGCATAAAAATGTGTATTTTGTATGAGCTCATATTCTTTTTTGTTTGTTATAAACATATTTGAATCCTATAACTAAATACTAGTTGTTATCATACATATGTACTTTGTTTAATGTACACTATTGTAATTACCCTCCTATGTACCACTGTGTATCATGTATCACCAGATGTAATAGCCATTTTATGGCGTTTAAATAAATAAATAAATAAATAAATAAATAAATAAAAAAAACACATGTTCCATTTACTTGTTAGAGGAGTGGACCTGCCCCTTCTTTTATTATATCTTAAGTGTTTGAATACATTTTAAACTTTCTGCTATATTTATAGAGCGCCATTTTTTCACTAAAACGTTACTTTAAAATTATATAATCTATATGAAAATGTAAAAAAGAACAATATAGAGAAAAATAAAAAGATTGCCACTGGGACTCGAATTCAGAACCTTTCATGTTACTGAGACAGACGCCATTCCAATTCAGCTACTGAGACCTCCTATTTAAACGTCAAAAAATAAAAAGAATGCAGCCGGTACTTGAACCCAGAACCTCTCGTCTTACTGGGGCAAACGCCTTACCAATTAAGATCATTTTTGTCAATCTCATATTTCAAATTAAACAATAAACGGATTGACTCAAAATATTACAGAACATTGCATTTTAGCAGAAGTGTATTTTATTAGTGTTATGAAATTTGTTTACAAAAAAATAAGCTTTCGAATGTTTGGGTCCAAAAATCTCGTAAACAAAAGTAATTGACGGATTGACTCAAAAATTTTAAAGAACAATGCATTTTAGCAGAAGAGTATTTCTCTATATAATGGTAAAGCTCTAGCGTTATGAAATTTATTTTAAAAAATTACTACAATAGGTGCGCGAGTGGTTTGAAAATGTGTGTATTTTATATATTTTAGCGGCATGGAGAGAAGGCAGAAGGGGGAGGGTAACGAAGGATGTGGGGTGGAGGGAGGGGGAAGGCGTGGAAGGTGAAGGGAAAACTCAGGAAGGTTAGGAGGGGCGGGGGGAGGGGGAAAGGGGACGCATGAGGATGGACATGCAGGGAGAAACAATTTATTTCTTAGAATAGCATAGCAACGCATGCCGGGAAACAGCCAGTCAAAAATAAATAAATTTAAGCTAATTAATAATCTCTCATTATTACTTATTTTGTAACGTAAAAAAATCTATTTAAAAAAGTTCTCAAACATTAAAGAATTATATTTTCGATCTAATTAGTAAAACCTCAAATTGTAATATTTTAATTAATTAAGACAATATTAGGGAAACTCAATCGAAAATCTGTAAAGGAAAAATCATGAAAAGATACGGTGATATCTAGGACTCGAACCCAGGACCTTCTCCTCGCCGGGGTGGAGCTCTACCAACTGAGCTAATATTGTGTCCAATGCACGGTTCTATCAAGGCTTGATACCCCTAGCTTTCATTGGATGAATAAGGACTCTTATAGCAACTTAAGCCTGCCAGAAAATATCAGCAAAGTAATGCGAGTGACAAACTTACTCTCTCTACATCAAGTCAATCAAGTCTACAATACCAAATCTAATCGAACTCTCCTAACGACTACTATACAATTCAATTTTAAAACTGTGTACAAACCGTATTTTATTTATGTACCTAAATCTTCGTGTCGAAATTCTTTACCTTCTAACACCCAAAAAATTTTCAATCATGTTAACTGTCCAAGAAAAAACAAACAAGGCTTACCCATCTCAATACACTTTAGAGAAAAAAGTAGTACTGATATGAAAGTAAATGTTTACTATTTTGCCGATTATTTCAGAAGTATTGAAGTTTTCCCAGATAATAATTATAAGCTATCTTTAGTACTGAAACTTTCTAAAAAAGTGTAACTACGAGTACAAGATAAAATTTCTCCATGCATTAAACATTTCATTATTCTGAATCAACGCGGATTTTTGTCAGACAGATCAAATATCTCGTTATATGAAAACTTAATTTCAAAGGCATTAGCTACCAGAACTTAAGTTGATTCCACATATAACACAGGACTTTTTTCAAGGTCTTTGACAAAGTATGCCATAAAATTATCCTAGTTACTACGTAATCTCCTTATTGATGGAAAACTATTGGACTGGTTTGCAAACTACCTCTCCATCCGGTAGAGTTCCATTAGCTAAAATTAATTCGTTACTTTCCAAACAATTAACAGCTACCAGTGGTATTTCACAGGGGTCTCATTTAGGTGCAATTTTAGTAATCAATAAAAAATTTAAATTAGTTACCTTTGTCGACTGGATATTTGTAACCGGATACTTCCTCAGGGCTTCACCTAAAGAAAAAATAATTTAATTATTAATTGGGAAAAATAAAACATCCTGATTTGCTTTTATTCTATTTAAGCTAAATATTCCGCTAAACTTAGTTAACACGTTCACGGACACGTCTGCAACATTACATACTAGCAGACGCATATTTTTGTAAGTTGTTTTTTCGTAAGAAAATAGATACTTTAAAAATTGTTTAATTTTTTGAGAAGCAATACATTTTCTTTGAATTTCTTATAAAGTTGCATCAGTATTTTATAAAATTAACAGCATTATAAAAAAATCACGGAACAGTCTGAATTCTTGACAAATAAGTTCCAATTTTGAAAATAAAAAATTAAATAATTTTCTGATAAATTATCATATTATAGATAGGTATTTTATTCCTTTTCTGAATAATATTGCGTAATAGAAATGAGACGTTCTCAAACTTTTAATTTTATTTTTCAAAAACAAAAAAATACACTTCAAAATTAATTAATTCCAAATAGAATTCAAATCTTTTCTTTTAATTAATTATATACTGAGTATTGTTATTACGAAAAAAATATACTAAATAAATTTTATTAAATAGCTTGACCTCTTATTTAAGCGGCCTACACACGACACTGCATGTAGTGACTGCGGCAGCGACTGCAAAGAGGGTGGAGTTGAGCGAACTAGCGCTGTTCTAGCGGCCCTTTAACAAACGAGACGCTCTCTGCAGTCACTGCCGCAGTCACTACATGCAATGTCGTGTGGAGAGCCCAATAAACTTCATTTTTGTCAACCTCATTATTTCAAATATTAGAATTAACAATTTTATTGTGACAACCATGTGTTTCTCTGGAATTCAGATATGCTTTGAATTTAAGTGTTATTTTCAAAATGAAACCGATTGCTTAAAGAATTCAGAGAAGTGTATAAAGTACCTTCCAATTATATAATATTTTAACTAATTTTCAAAAATGGAACTGATTGGTCAAGAATTCAGACTACACCGTGATTTTTCATGGATCTGCGCTATTATTATTTTAAAATGATGTCAATATTACGAATTACCGTGCAACCGGCAAGCAACTTAAACAAAAATTAAAATTTTATTGTGTCTCGAAAATTAAACAGTTTTATAGGTACTTTACATGAATAGGTATTCTAATACTTGAAAATTTATAGAACAGATAATGTTATAATAAAAATTTAAAAAAAATATTGTTATTGTTTTTCTTGATTTTATCCATTTAATTTTTTTAATTAATTCCATTGCTTATTTATATTCAGGGCTGTCACAAGCATTTAGTTAGTGTCCGGGAAGGTGTTAAAAGGTCTGCAGTGTGAATCTCAGGGTTAAGAGCTTAATGTAATTTATAAAAAACAACATAAAAGCATTATTTATAAAAAAGGGAAAATAAAAATTTAAAATGAAATTGAAAATTTAACTTTAAAGCAATAAATTTAAATAATATTATGATGTTACATTTTCATCAAATGTAACATTTTCATCAAATGTTACATTTTCATCAAATGTTACATTTTCATCAAATGTTACATTTTCATCAAATGTTACATTTTCATCAAATATTACATTTTCATCAAATGTCACATTTTCATCAAATGTTACATTTTAACCCGTCTGCTTGTTTAGGAATAAATACATCCCAAAACATGTAATCGCGTTATACTTTCATAAGACCAAAAAAAGTCCCGAGCGACCTTACATTTTAAAAGCTTTATATCTATCTTCCTCTCATGCAAACATATTTATTTTTTTAACCAGAAAGAGAATGAAATAATGCATCTTATTGTCTTTAAAATATGAAAGCTATCTTGCATAGATATTTTACAATTTCGATCCAAAGTGACGTTTTCAGAATTTACGCGACACCCAGGCTTCCGGATTGTGAAGTGCGAATATATTGAACCAAGCAGACGGGTTAATAACTGAGTCTCTAATACCGTGGCACTCGTATATAAAAGTGTTTGATATGAAAAAATAATATATAATTTAAAAAAATATATTATTTTGGACAAACTCTGACTTAGCGACAAGTATATCAATCGGAGCACTCCTTGAAAACATGCATCATTGATTAGCCGCCTTGCTTATCTTAGATAATCTTCGATCATGTAAATCATACGTCAATGTACATAATCCATACTCCATTACACTCAACAGGCAATCTCTACTGATTTTATCTACAATGTTTCAAAGCTTGCAAATAAAACTGATATCACCAAAATTACGTAAGACAATTTGACTTCTAGGCCTTAGAGGGGTCAGTTAATATGAAAATGCGTTCAACAAAAAAATCTATTTTTAAAAACATTGGTTAAAATTCAAATGAAGTGAAATTAAATCCGAACTAACTTAGAACAAACTTCTATTCACATTTGTATTCAGTGGAATTAATGGTCAGTGTGTTGGGATGAAACCCATACGTGTAAGAATTATAAATTTCCAGGAACAAATTTATTTAATAAATTGCCAGAAAATATAAGGTCCTTAACTCTTTGATCCCTTAACCATTTGATCCCGTAACACAGATTAAGTCTTTCATACATTTTTTGCGAATTATTTTTTATTTGTATCTTGAAAATTTTTTTGAAATTTTTCTAAAATTCTTTCCGTACATTTTTATACCATCGGGAACACGTCACTACTTTTCTTAAAATTAAATTTTTTTATTTTGTTTAAATTATAATTTAATGAGGTTAATTATTTACTTCTAAATAGCTAACATTTTTAACAGATAATTACAATATAAAAATATGTTCTTTCTCATTCTAACTTCTCGAAAAATAAGTCGATTAATCAGTCATTTAGTCTGTCGATTAATCATGTGACGACTCAACGTTTAACAATTTCTCTTGGTGTCCGTTATCGTAACTAAGCTTTAAAAAATTGCCGAACTATAAAATAATGTCTCATTCTGAGAGTAATAACATGTAAAAAATGACATAGAATGTACCTACAGGGAGTAAGAAGAGTACATATTTTACACTTCAGGGAGTAGAGTTAAAATAATTAATTAAAATACAAAATTATACATTAAACAGTTTCTTTTTTTAAATAGAAGTGTATTTTTTGTTGTTTAAAAGTTTTCAGTATATTTTTTACTTATTTAAAGCTTGTAAGGAAATATTTATAAATAAATATAAATTATATTACTTAAATATTAATTCATTATATAAAGAGTGTTAAGTGACGTACTTGACTTACTAAAGTAAGTCAAGTACCAATGATTCCTGACATTATTTGGAATAAAAAGGGTAAATAAAATTTTGGTCTCCGGTGACATTTTTGGTGTATTTTTTTAATATTTTTTCTTTTTTCTACAAAAACATAAAAAAGGTAGGTGTTGGAAAGTAAGGGTTGGTCGGTTATTCGGCTAAGTGACCAGTGACGACATGCAGAAGAATTTTTTTTTTTTGATTTTGAAAAAAAAAATTAAAAAAAAAAGTCATCCAAAAAGTCGTCGGAGTCCAAAATTTCATTTATATTTTTTACTCCAAATAATGTCAGGAATCACTGGTTAAAGGGAGTCAAGTACGTCCCTTAACACCCTGTATTTATATAAAATAATAAACCTTTCATAAATAAATAATTTTTTGATTATTTGAAACTTATAAGGATATATTATTAATTAATAAATACATAATATAATATGCCTATTAATTTATTGTTTGTTATTTTATATTATTAATTAAATATAACGTATTAATTATTTATTAATTTATCCTTATAAGGCTTAAATAAATAAATAATAGTACATTAGACATCAATTAATTATTTGTTCCTTTATATTAATAATTAATTAATAAATAATATAATTTAATAACTTAATTTTTATTTTATTTTATAAAATTAATTTATTATTATGAATTAACTATTTATTAATACATCATTATTAGGTTTAAATAAATAAATAATAATATAATATATTTATATATTAATTAATAATTATTCGTTATTTTATAAAGATAATTAATAAATAATATGATATTGAAAAACTAATTATAAATATATCCTTATAAGGTTTAAATAAGTAAATAATTATATATTATATACTAGTCAATTGTTTGTCATTATATACTAATAATTAATTACAGTAAAATATAATAAAAATTAATTAATTAATAAAAATCCTTTTAAGCTGTACATAATTAAAAAAATCATTGAAAATTTCAACTAAAAAATAAATAAAAATGCAAAGTTTTGTTAAAAAATTAAAACTGCCTTATTAAAACGTCACGGTAATAAAAGATATTCTTACTAAATAAATAAATAACACCCTCCTCCCATACACACAAGCATAGCTTTTTAATGATATAAAATTAAGAAAATTAAATGTTTCATATTTTTAACATGTACGAGTAAATATTATTCTGATATTAATTATGTTTATATTTAAAAATAAATTAATTTTTAGCAAATAAATATCCAATACAAAAGTGTAGTTATAAATGAATAAATGTTTTACCTGAAATGTCTTCCAAACTAAATAAATGGATCAGCAACAGGAAACCACTGGATTTGAATTCAATTACAAAACAATATAAATTAGTGATTAATTTGTCCGAATAAGTAGTTGTGAGAAAATGTAAGAGGTCAGACAGTGTACTAAGAATGACTGTTTAGTGACTCTGAAGCTCGCAGTGCCTTGTGAATCCATTTATATATTCTTATCTTGCTTATCACTTATCACCATATTGATAACAGGGCCGGCTGCATGACATTCCGCGCCCCGCATAATAAGTCCCGATTATGTTTTAAGAATATTTATTTATTTATTTATAATACAATAAAAAATAGTGCATCGGACGAGAATTGAACCCGGGTCGGCATAAAACAGCAACCAACTGAACCACCGACTCTATGCAGTACGTAGATATAATATAATATTCTGTATCTCGAACCTTTTACTTTGTGAAAACCTTTTTGTATTAAATATACATTTTTATTAAATACATTTTATTACATTAAATATACTTTTTTATTAAATAATAGACCCGGCCACACGTTGCTGTGGAGATTCCACCATTGTACAGAAAACTGTCATTATTAAACATTTATTTTTTCTATTGTTTTGACACTTTCATAAACCTTCCTATACATACCTTAACTTGTAGAAATAAACTTGAAGTATGATAATTTTGTTGATTTGTATGCCCGTCCGCCCCTTGTGCCCGCCCAGAAAAAATCCTAACAGTAATTGTTGATTTTTTTGCACGTACGCCCCTTGTGCCTCCCCCACCCAGAAAAAAATGCTCATTTGTTTTTAATGTCGGAGATGTTGTGCACTCAGAGTTTGTTCCTCCACGTCAAACAATTAACCGACAGTTCTTCATGGTAGTACTAAAGAGGTTGCGAGAGAGCATCAGGAAAAAAGGTTGAATCCTTGGCGCACAGGGGACTGGTTCTTCCACCACGACAAGGCGCCTGCTCACTTTGCGTTGTCTGTGATGCAGTATTTGAGCAAGAATTAAATGACCCCGCTTGCTCACCCGCCCTATTCATCCGACCTGTCTCCCTGTGACTTCTTTCTGTTCCCCAGGATGAAAAATGTTTTTCGAAAGGGAAATGTTTTCATAATGTAGAAGAAATGAAACAAAAATCGCTGGAGGCCATGAAAGACATTCCAATTAGTGAGTTTCAAAATTGTTTTGAACAGTGGTAAAAAAGGTTGGACTAGTGCATACACTTTAAAGGTGAATACCTTGAAGGCAACCAAATTTTGGTGTAAAAATATTGAAAATTCCTCTCCTCCCCCCCACCCCTAGCTCTCCACCTAGACGTCAGGACTTTTGACTTATGTGAAACGGGACGATGTTCTGGTACAATATAAGAGTAGTGTAATTTTATACGGCAGAGCAGAGACCAGAGCTCAGGATAATGGGAAAGGTAGTTTTCTGTCAAGTAGGTGAGAAATCAGAAAATAAAAAGAAGATGAATTTTATAAAACTATATTGTATTCAACCAAAAAACAAACATGAGAGTGCAAATTTCATAGCAATGGAAGGATAGCATTAAATTTATACCAATGTTATATAAAAATACAAAACAATAACATACCAGATGGACTCCTGAACACGCTAATCTAACTAAACGGATATAACGCCGGATGACGACCGCGAACTTGCTTCGTAGAGAGAAGACGAGAAGGGACGGGACTTCCAGCCTCCTTAACCGGGGACGGCGCGGAATCCAGAGGTTCTAGGCCTTCCTTCTATTTGGGAAGAAGGCTGCTACACCTTCAAGGAGCGTATTTAGCCTCGCTTCTGTTTGGGAAGAAGGCCGCTACACCTCCAAGGAGTGAATTTAGCCTCGGGCTATCTCAAAAAGGTCCATTAAAAAAGCACGCGGCCCCAACCGGTCACCAAGACTTGCGTATTTCGGTAGAACTGTCAGCAATCCGTGACTTCACGATGCGGGGTCATAATGGCATATTATTGTAGCCAACACAAGGACCAAATCACTTTACAATTTCGTGTCCAAAAATATTTCCACAAAATGGCCAACTACCAACATCGGAAAAAGTGGGATTTGCGTATCATCAACTACAAATAAAACCGTACACGAACTTCTCGTGTTACGTAAAAACACACCGCGCCTTTTTAAGTTAAAATCAACATAGATCCACATGATTTAACGAAATTGAAACACCTTAATGGTGAGTGACCAATTCACGAACAGCTAAGCCATCGCTGCCCGGGAGGAAGTGCCCATAAACAAAAAAAGAATCTCTCTTTCCCAAAAAATTACCAGTCTCCAAAAAAAAACACCATAGACAAAATAACCAAATACGCAAGAACTGCACTAGTCACATAATATTTATGTGACATATGTTCACATCCTAAGCACCCTGAACAAGTTTCTGGAGAAATCGCTTAGGTACCTGCTCATGCACTCTACACCTCCTTACTTGTCTGGACTAATATTACAGTGTTTTACAGAGAGTACAAAAAAATTAATAGCCACCTAAAAACCACAAAGAAAGCCACAGGTCTTGGCACTTTTCGTAGGATATTATGCTGAATACATGAACCAAAAAATTTATACCAAGATCACAGTTAGTTTATTTTATATCAAATTGTGTCGACTTCTCAGTTTTTTTCCATATTATTGGCAACTACATTTTTCTAATAAAAATTGAATTTTCGTGAAGACTTTTACAAAGGGGTCAATGGATATTCCATATAAATAAAATGGGATATATTTATCCGGTTCACTATCTTCGTTACAAACCAGTTCTTTGAACGATTGTTTCCAATGAAAAGTTGGTTTGCCAATAATTTGGAAAAAAAAAGTTATAATGTTATAATTGTAATAATGTTAATTACCTTTTTGGGCTCCCATAACCCTTATTTAAATATACCTTTCTGAGAGTATCATCATCTTATGACCTATGAAATGTACAGGGCCGGTTTTAGCACTACCAGCGCCCTGGGCGAGATTTCCACGGCGCCCCCTAACTGCAATTCAATTCCATACAAAAAAGGCAATGGGTATAATGAAATAACCGTTTATTAAAAAAAAAAACTAATAAAATTTCACTTTTCTAGTTTATCTATCGGCGAAATTGATAACCTAATAAAATTCTTTGATTAGGTTTTATCAAAATCGATGTTTTCATCAATTTAATTTTCGATTGACAAAGTTGCCAAGTTTAGATATTGAATGAATTGTTTCATTGTTTGCTAGTTTTGTTTATGAAATGAGAATTAGAGAAATATCGCCCTGTATCATTCTTCGGATCAATGTGAGTTTGCACTGGGCCACTAGTTATGATATGATCAATTATTTTGCTATTTCGAATGAGTAGCCAAGTGGTTGGATCAGCTATGTTCGGGACAACAGTACTAACGTCGTCTAGCATTTGTATTTGTTGTGCATCACCAATGGAGTCATCCTGAGCAGCATCTGTAATTGTAGCACCTTATTCCCTCACTTCGGGAAACTTCGTCCACAATCTCTTCAGCAGCTATCTGATCTGACTTGTCACACAGAGGGTCCATTACCGATGAATTCGTTTGTATTCCAGATGTATGTAGATGCCACATTCAGGTCTTGATTTTTGGTTATGATATATTTATCTATATTCATAAACTTTTTTATTTTTTGAAATTCCTTTTATTTTTCTGCTTTTCGTTTTCTATATTTTAACCGAGATTTCTTTTGATTAGATCAACGTGTTCAGATATTTTGTACTAATTAGTTAAGTAGTAATCAATAAAATCTGCAACAAATTAAATCTAAGTCGAAACATTTGTAAAAAAAATTGATTACAATAAAATTTCATTATATAACGCTATCCAGCGAGGACGACCAAAAACCTTCGACCAAGTATACTCTACGTCAATACCACAAACCCGTCCCGTCCGCCCCTTGTGCCCCCCCCCCCCCCTCCAGAAAAAAATTCTGGATCCGCCCTTGGATATCATTTAACACGGGAAGGAATGTCAAAAAATGTAGGTAATGCAGCAGAATATTGAGATTTTTGAGAATGAGATTTTTCCCGCATTAAAAAGTAGGTAAGGGAACGTACCCATACTACGTGACCAATTTTTTGCAATTTTTAACCCCCCACCCCCCCTGGTGACCAAAAACCTGAGCAACCCGCTGCTCATTTGTACCAAGCGTGAAATTTTGAAGACACCCCCTTCCCCCCGAGCAGGTCACGTAGTATGGGTACGTTCCTCGTATATTCATTTCCTCGGGATCTATGTTATCTCCGTCTCAAAATTTCATCAATATAGTATCATTAGTTCCAAAGACCCCGCCCCAAATGTATAAACATACAAACAAATGTTATAGAGTTCGTTGGATAGCAGGGAGAGAAAAATATAGTAGAAGAGAGTGTTTAGTATAGATTGTTAAAATAAATTTGTACTTACCTAATAAAATGATCCGTCAAAATATAAAATAACAAATACCTACTTTTACACTTCACACTATTTATATTTCAAATTTTTAGATAAAACTAATGGAAATCCCTAGTCGGAACCAAGAGACACAAACAAGAGCATCACAACGTAGCGTGGAACGCCTGACTACAGCGTTTGTTTGATTTAAAAATAATTGGAATAACTGTTTTAAGTGCATCCACTTATGCAAAGAACGAGAATGACCTGGATGTATTCCGCTTGTTCAAAAATAACGCCAACTGTTTTTTAATAAAATGTTAAAAAGAGATAGATAATGTGTTTCTCTACGGTTGGGGATTCTCGGTAAAATGAACTGCATGCAGTGCTCCGATCGAAGGGATTGTACACTACATTCCAGTTCTAGTGTTGCCACCATAACAATTTTTTTCCTAAATCTAGGGAATTCTCGAGTAAGTAGGCCTGGCTCAAAGAGCGAGGGAATGAATATAAAGGGGCGCCTGCGGCGCCTGTGTCGCCCCCTTATGTCCGGCGCCCTGGGCGGTCGCCCAACTGCGCCCTACCCTAACGCCGCTACTGGATATGTATTAAGGTTAAACGTCACGTACGTTATAATCTACGCATTCACAGATGGCGCCAATTAAATTATTTTAGGTTTTTAATACTTTTTCCACGTTTTGCTTTATGATATTGAGGTGAATTAATTGTTTGCGCCCGTACATATTTAATATGAATATAAATAAATAGTTTTGTCCATAAACAAACCCAAATCTTTCAAGAAAGGCTGAAAAATTCAATTTAATATCGGAGACTCAATCGAATATTGTATTTTTCAGATGATGGGATGAATTACTAATATTTTATTACATTATTTTCCACTGGTTCGCCCTTCGACTTGGAGCATTATAAATACAATTAAACAAAGCATACACGCGCCTTTGTGTGATCTTTGCACTCACCCGCCACTTATTAAAATCAGGTCAGGCATTTAATATTCCGAGAAACGGGCAGGAAAATTATACTGATTGGAAATGGTTGCGAAAGTTAACTCCTAGTGCGGCCCTGCGCCAAATACTTTAGAAGCAAGAAATTCTATCCACAGTATCAATTTAATTGACTTACTATTGTACACTTTCGATGTCAAAAATAATTGATCCCAAATAATGAAAAAAATATGAAATGTTGGCTTTAAATAAATTTAATATCCTTTTAAAAAATTCCCACAAATCCCTCGGCATGTGAAGGATCCCTAAGGCGTATGTGTGGTAAAACCATGTATGATTGTGTGAGAAATGTGGCTATCCGCAAAGAATGTAAGGCGGATAAAAGCATAATTAGTAAGATTAAAAAGGGAACCCTCAGATAGTTTGGGCATGTAGAGCGAATGAACGAAAAAAGTAGTGTAAGAAAAACTGTAATATGATGCAAATGTGAATGGTAGAAGTCGGGGACGCCCGAGTGAATCAGATGCTTGAGTCGGGCCATGTCAAAAGTCAGAATAATAGAAGAGTATGTTTGAGACGATGTATTTTTATTTTTTTATTTAATGCCGGCAACCCGGGCGTTTATTGTAATAATAATATCTTATACAAACAAGTTAGTAGCCCGCCTCACTAGACTAAGTCTGTTCCGAGGCGGGTACATATATACATATACATATATATACATAAACTTACACACACATACATTTATATATATGTACATACATATATATATGTATATACATATATATACAAATATATACATACATATATATATACAAATATATACATATATATATATACATACACACAGCTATTCGCATACGTGTACATAATCGTACACGTAGAGACATAGATACATATAAAAACATAAGTAGGGGAGACCTAGGAGAGTTGTGACAATTTTTAATTTAAGGGACATATCTCGCTTAAGAAACATTCCACAGTTATGACCTTTGTGAATTAATGTAGCACCATTCCTTTCCTTTCCAAAACAATCTTCAAAATTAATTAAAGAATTACGGTTTCTGAGAAAACCAACAAAACGAAAACTACTCCCTCTGTCACAACTCCCCTATCACCGAGGTAAATTGTGACAGGTGCCGAGGTAAGTTGTGACAGCTTTGTATTTAGACTATTTGAGTATTTCGACACTAGCAGTGCCTTTATCAGTCTTTCGTGTATAGTTATTAGGCATTCTGAACCAAAAAAAGTAGCCATCAAGCATGCAACAGTAGGTACTCCACAAGTTCAAATATTTTTTTAATCGAAAATGAATTTTTTCAGACAAGCTTTTATTGCGGACTGTACTTGCAAGATTTTACCTTAATATGCGAAAGCACAAAAACACATACACACATCGCAAATTAATTTTTAAAAGTTTTGGAATAACCCAGCAGAAAAATGAAGTCAAAAGGAGAGTTGTGACAGGCTGTTACAACTCTCCTAGGTGCTCAAAATTGTGACTTGGTCCGAATAATGATTCATATTTTCTAAACACGATGCAAAACCAAAAGATCAATGCAACGCTTTGACACTTCAATAACCATACAACTTAAGAAAAAATAACAAAACAATGCACTTGTAATAAAACATGATATAAATTCAATCAAAATTTTGAAGAAAAACTTACTTTTCGCATTTTTTGCACACAGACGTCGTAATTACGTAACCGCTTCTCGTGCGCCACTGGCGGGTATCGAGTGAAGTAGCGCGTCTCTAAAGCGACAAACGGGCGTTTTTACAATATCGCTAACTATTATAGGTTGGGAGAAATCGTCTTTGTCACAACTCTCCTCTGTCACAACTCTCCTAGATCTACCCTACATATAATCAAATAAGAATTATTGGGAGTTGATATACAGTTATCATGGAATTATTTTATTTCCATAAAACCAAAAATTCATCAGATACACATAGTAATGTTAGCATCTAAATCTAGAACTATTAAATATCAACAAAATGATTACACATAATAATGCTAGCATCTAAATCTAGAACAATAAAATTTCAACAAAATAATATACATATGAGTTAATAATAATATTAGCATTCGTAAAACAAAAGCAATATTAATAAGTAAGAATAAATTTCTATAAGTAGCCAACACATATATGTAAATAAGGAGTGAGGATTAGAGACTGAGGGTGGGTTTCTTCATTTACCGAGAATGCTAAATGCAATGCTAATTGTAAAAGTAAACGATCGAAATTTAAAATTTTTTATGCATTTGACCGTTTGCTTTTACAATTAGCATTGAATTTAGCAAGCACTCACCCCTATGGTGGGTTTCTTCATTTACCGGGAATGCTAAATGCAATGCTAATTGTAAAAGTAAACGATCGACATTTAAAATTTAAACAAAATTTCTATGCATTTGACCGTTTACTTTTACAATTAGCATTGCATTTAGCATTCGCAGTAAATGAAGAAACCCACCATAAGATGAGATTACTAGTAACTTGGTGATGCTTGCCCTTTTTTGTGTAGTAACCATGTATTGAAATGTTTATATAACCATTTTAGGTTATTATTAGTGGTGCAATAGGTGGTTTCTTTTAGGAAGGTGTTGAAAATGAGAGGTGCGAGGTAAGATTCGTGCTTTTGGGCAAAAGTTGATTTAGTTTTAGGCACTAAAAGTAGATTATACGATTTTGCTATTGTTGGTTTTTTGAACATGATCCTAATTATTTTTTTATGAGTTGTGTTAAGCGATTTAATGTACTTGTCGGCGGCTCCCCCCCAAGCAGAAATACCATAAGTTAGAAGGCTTTGACATAGAGCGTAGTAAACATTTTGTTTAAGATATTGTTTAAGATATTTTGTTTAAGATATTTCGTAGTAAGATTTTGTTTTAGTGACATGATGTTTCTAATAGTTATAAAAATGAATGATAGTTTACGGATTTTTTTATTAGTAAGTTAATATGAAGTTCACAGTTTAATTTATAGTCCACTGTTAAGCCTAGATACTTGATATTATCAGTATGTTCTATTTTTTCGCAGTTGTGGTTTGAGGGATTTGATGTAATATCAGGGTGTAGGTATAAAGGCGGAAAGATTTTTGGTTGCCCGGTAGTGGTTTTGCTGAATGTTAAGTATTTAGTTTTGGAGATGTTTAAGGTAAGTAGGTTTTTTTCCAGCCAATTTTTTATTTCTAACATACCAGTTTCCGCACTTTTGAAGGCCAAATCGGAGCTTTGAATAGAATTACCGTGTCATCTTGTAGTCGATGGATGCCATTTTAATATCGGTAAGTTCATTTATGTAAATGAGAAATAGAAGAGAACCAAGTACACTACCTTGAGGGACGCCATACTTGATTTCTTCCGGATCACTGTAGCATTTATTAAGTTCTACTATTTGTTTTCTATTTTTAGTATAGCTTATAAACCAATCGAATGGTGGTCCGTTGATACCCGTATTTTTAAGTTTTTCGTACAGAATTTCATGAGAGATAGTATCAAAAGCCTTGGCCAGATCTAGAAAAACTCCGATGACTTTGGATCCTTCATCTGTATTTTTAACACTGTAATTAGTTAATTCGAATATAGCCTGTTAGAGTTAGTTGTGTTTATCGAGGTAAGATATTATTCTTTCTTTCATTGCTTTTTCCAAAACTTTCGACAATGAATTTAATAGTGAGATAGGTCTGTAGTTAGAAATTAGAGTTTTGTCCCGTGATTTGTGAATTGGAGTTATAATGGCAATTTTTAGTTCATCCGGGACAATCCCTTGGCTGAAGCGTTGATTTATTATGCGTAGAAGATGTATAACAATAAATTCACGCAGATCAATCAGAATTTGGTTTGAGATTTGGTCCGGGCCCGGAGCGCAATGTGGTTTGAGAGATAAAATAAGGTCGGAAATTTCTATTTTAGTGAGTTTATTTATATTAAAAGAGTGTAATGGTTGCTTGGTAGGGCTGTGTTTAGATGATAGTTGTTTTGCAGTGAGATGATTGTTGAGGATTGTGCTTGCTAGATTTAGGCCTACGTTGGAAAAATGAGAATTAATATAACTGGCCAGTATGTATGGTTCGTTCTTAGTTTCAAGGATTTCTCCATTAATTGAAAATTTCTTGATATTATTACTCTTCTTGGGTTTTATATAAGCTGCTTCATTAATGACTTTCCAAGGTTTTTTTTGGATCCGTTCTGGCATTTTTGATTGCGTTCCTCTAAAATTTGAATTTAGCCAGCTTAATTAATTTGTTAAATAGATTTCTATATAATCAGTAGTCATGATTAAGTTTACAGTAATACGGGTTTTTATTTACTCTCTTGCATTGTGTTTCGTTTGTGAATACTCTTTACTAGCCCTGCTGTGATCCATGGTTTAATTTGCAATGTTTTGTGCGCGTTATTTTTGTGTGTTTTTATTGTAGTGAGCTTGTTAGTATACTTTTCCATACTTATTAGAAAAGCATTTAGAGCTTTGTTTGGGTCTTTTTATTTTAGTATTGTAGTCCAGGATTCATAACTTATTTCTGCCCTTAGTGATTTGAAGTCTATAACGTGTTGTGTGGTGTTTGTAGGCATTTTCGTTTTATTTTCAATGTTCGATCTAATGCCGAATGAAGTAGTGTAGTGATCGGTGACCGTTGTGTGAATAATGGATGAGATGGTTATGTTCATGGTTGTAGCAAAAATATGATCAATGCAAGAATTGGAATCAAGGGAGGTTCTTGTGGTAGAATTAATAGTTGATTTAAGGCCATAATGACTAAAAAGACTTAGATACTCGTTAGTTTTAGGATTGCAATTCAGAATATTTATGTTCAGATCTCCCGCTAAGATGAGTTGTTGGATGTTTATGTCTATAAATAGCAAATACAGATAAATCAGATACAAGTGTTTTCAATTTATTTCAGACATAAAAGGATTCAGCGACTCTGTTACGAAGATAACTATCCCATCATTTTCGAGTTTAGTAGTAGTTTGGAATGTCCAATATCCAGGTAAGTAGATGTCGGTGTAAGAGTTGTCTGTCATTCACTTAAAATTATTATATCAAAGTGGGAGTCGAGGTCTTGTAAAAGAACTGTAAAACTGTCAAAGTTCTTGCGAATGCTTCTAATATTTTGGGATATTATATTTAAAGAGTTATTTGTGTGGAATACTTTGAAATTTTGAGAATTTTTGAATATATGTTCTTCGTTATAGGGTGGTTCAAAATCAATATTTAGTAGTGAGTTAATTTGTAATAGATGGAGTCACCTATACAGTAGACAGTTAAAAATAATGTAACAAATTAGATTATAAGCTGTAAGTAAGTATGAGCTGTAAACATGATTAACGTTTATTATTTTTGAAGTATGATCAGAGTTTTTTTTTTGTGAGGATTTTATTATTTTTAAACCAAGTATACAGATATTTATCATCTTTAGCTTTTTGTTTGGTCTTCCGCAGCAGCTCTTTAAAGTAAGGGGTTAATAGTTCGCCTACAAATATGTTCTTCTCTCTAGCGTTCTTGCGGGAGTTCAAGACTCTCAGCTGAGCTTCCTCATCTTGAAGTTGTACTTTGTATCTGTCAGTTCCGCCCTCCATTTTCTGTGAACGATCTTGATAACAAAAGTTGTATGAGTTGTTTAGCGGTCCGTCCTCTTTGCCTACCCCTGCGGGGAAACGGCACACAGTGATTCGTTTCATACATGCTAGACGCTAAAAACTCTTACACATGATTAAATTATTTTTAACCCTCTATTGAGGTGTAGTCAATACTAATTTTATGAAAATTAGTTTTTTTTTTTTTTTTTTTACATTAAATACCGCACAAGAATCTCAACTGCTCCCGTCTGGAGCCAGTGAGACTATGGCATCCCCAATTGGGGTATGTTGTGAGGCTGAAGGTAGTGGTGAGGGGAAGGAGGTGGAGAAGAGGAAGGTTGGGAGGTACCTGGCTATTCAGATCTGGTCACCAAACACGGCTAAAGCCATTTTCAAGCAACGTTTCAATTCTGAATGGTGGTCTTACACCAGGGCGATACTAGTAGTATCTTCCACTCTGGAACATGCCGCAAATATACTATATATTATTTTAAATAAATTAATTGTGAAATAACACAAATTAATCAAATAAAATTTATTTGCGCATGCCGGGTTCGAACCCGCAACCTCCGGATCATGAGTCAAGAGTCTTACCCACTGGACTACGGAGGTGTTAAAAATGATAAATTTTTTTTCTTATCGTTTTTTTTTTTAAATTTTTAAATAATGTATGAATAGAGTATTTGAGGTTTATAATAAAACAATTATATGTAAAAATGAAAAAAAAAAGTGTATTTTGATTGTAATAAATTGCTAAAATTACGGTCAATTTTCTGCTTATATTCAAGGATATAAGCCATATTTGGTTTTTCAACTTTTTTTCACCACTTGCACTGAGCTTATCGAGTTCAAATGTAATTAAATTTGTTTTTAAACATTCCCTCAAGCTTTTCTTTCTTTGCCAAACACTTCCATGTCACGAACAATTCCAGCCTGGAAATCTCCAGTGTGTGGTTCCTGTAAAATGAAAATAATAATAATGTGGTTTCTTGTGGGTTAATATCGAAACTGATATGAATAGAATATTAATTGCACTATTTAAAAAAACGAAAATTATTGTGCGATTTTGTTAAATTTTCTGAGATAAACTCTCGAGAAGTTAGAAATTTAATATTAATTTTAGGCCGAAAAAAAACACAAAACTTATTTATTATTTAAAAAACAACCAAAATTTTTTACACTAAAGTATTAAGAAAAAACTTTAAAACATACCTTCCAAAGTAGCCACCATTTTACCGAACCGAAAAAAACACTTTTCAAACTTAGTGCATATTTTTAAACGTCGAGCTGCGACAAGCGAATAAATGCAAATGATAATTTCAAAACACATTATTCGACTTTAGGCCTCTGGTATGAGTCAATGCGTGCACTAATCACCCCAATTAAGTATAGTTTATTATCCTGTCTACCTGGTAATGTCACCATGACGTCATTGTTCGGGAATTCAAAAGTGACTTATTAGCGTCTAGCTTGTATGAAACGAATCACTGTGCGGCGTGATGGTAAGTTATTTTGTTGAGCTTTCGATTATAAAACAAAGATATTTGCTTCTATCAGAAAACATATAAATCAAAACAAAAAAAAAACATTTAGGTATTTAGAAAGAATACAAATTTGATAATAAAAAATATCAATTGTTGGCCTCTTTGTTCAAGTGAATAAGATCCTCGCCTGGAATACAGAGATAGCGGGTTGAAATTCCAGCGAACAAAACGACATTTGATTTATTTAAAATAATATTTGGTAGACTTATCAACTATTAAATCTGATTAACAGATAACGACACGCAAAATATTATTAATGTTCGGGAAAACCAATTTCAGCAAGTTCTAAATATACATTACTTAATCAGTGAAAGGATCTAAGATAGTTTATCAAGAATCATTTTATTATTTAGTTAGCAACATGCGAAAAGTGCAAAGTCAATATTATATGATCATTTATTTTTACATTTGTGTTGAAATTTTTTTAACGACATAAATGAAGGGTGGCCCAAAATGAAATATTTATGAATTTTTCTTTTTTTTTCATTAACTCCACTCAGGAGGCTCTGAGGAAAATAATTTCCCTCAGGGCCTATGTCATCTGGGATGCTGTGTGGAGGGTCTTTTTGAGGAGAGGAAGGAATGAACATTGGTCTTGAAGAGACCCATGTTGTAGGAAGGAGGAAACACAGAGGCCGGCAAATCATTCCACAGCCGAGCTGTTGAACACAAGAACGAGTCGAAGAAACGACCCGTTCTCATGTGACAAATGTCAACAGTGTACAAATGTTGCGCACGCGTTTGGCGTGTTTCCCGACTATGCACCGGTGCCGAAGGGATCAATGATGCTAGTTCCTCGGAGCATCTTCCATTGTAATACCGGTAGAACAAGGATAGTATTCCCACCTGACGCCTGTGCTCTAAAGATTGCAATCCGTCTGTTAAGATGGGAGAATCTATCAAACGGACCGCCCGTTTCTGCACAGAGTCGAGGGTATTTTTCAGGTATTTTGGAGCTCCAGACCAGAGATGGCTGCCAAATTCAATCGTGGGGCGTACTTTTGATTTGTACAGGGTTAGCAGTTGTGTACTATTAAAGTATCTGCGGGCCCTGTACAGTACGCCCAGTTTTTGGAAGGCTAACTTTACTCTGGCTTCGATGGAGCCCCCATACCTGAGCTGATCACTTAGGGTTACACCAACAATTAAATTCATTATAACTTTAAATACTCTTTGTACTACATTTACGCTAACAGCACAATCTAAAATTTGGGAGGCACCGCCTCCGTGGGTACCCCCGTCCCTGGAACCATTCATTGGACAACCAACGCCACTGCCCTCGTCACCCAAAGTGGTTCGCTGCATTTGATGACTTGGCGGAGGTGCCCCCATTTATTTGTCCAGATCTTGTTGCGGATGTATCTGCCCACCAGTTACACGACGGGCTGGATTCGGAGAAACCGGTTGAGGGAGATCATTTGAACTCTCCAGCAGGACGGTCTCGGAACATTGCCTTGCATCGCAGTGGGAGGGATAAATTCATACGTCCGTCACTCTTCGATACACTGACCCCCAGATTTCCATCCACCCCACACATATTTTTCCTGACTAGAAATTCCTCTCCTTTCTTTCCCTAAAACGACCCTCCGCACAGCATTCCCAAAGATGACATAGGCCCTGAGGGATATTATTTTCCTTCGGTCCTGGTTAGGCATTACAATATGTTTATTTTGTTTGTTCTAATATTTAAATAAATCTATTTATATCACAAGGATGGTAGTTAGGTGGGTACTCTTTGGATTTAACAGAGACAATTTAAATTTTCCATATAACTGACACCGTCTGTTATATGGAAAATTTTCCGGTCTTTGTGAAAAACTTGTGAGTTGTGTATTAATTGACAAATCTCATCTCTTGTGCAAGTTTCAAGTCACAAAAGGATTGCACTGATTGAACTTAACTATTGATTGGATGAAATTACGGAGGCCTCCAAGCTACAAGAACTACAAAACAAGGTTGGTGGATCTGTTATTTTCCCTGGTGTTTTCTTTGTGCCATTCTTTGTGATATATTTGTCTGCGCAAATATAGTTTTCATAATCATATATCTTTGGGTATTAAGCCCAGAGGGTCTGGGGTTATTTACACACTTCAGGCTCGCATATTATTTATTTATTTTTATTTATTAATTTTCAACGCCCTGATGGGCTTTTACATGACAAGTTTATGATACAGAGACAGTTTTTTTTTTTTTTAATAAAAAAGATAAACTATAAAAACATAACAAGTAAACATCATATGAAAGGTAGGTATACAGATAAATTTAAGGAAAGATAGTGCATTACAATAAAGGAGAAAGTATCTTAGTTGTGAATGGCATAGAAAATAAATTAGTTGGTATGTTAGTAAATACAAAATTTACAGGTGACTTATTAAATGTTATAAATAATACATGACAAAATGCAAGATACATAAAAAGAAAACGTTAACAAGTTTTTACAGAGAGATAGAAATACACAAATATACGCAATAGACCCTACGTGATGCTCCTTAGATATCAACATATTCTACATAAAAATATTGTTCAGATATTTCTTGAATAACGGTAAACTTGTATTAAATACATCGATATTTGAGGTATATTTGTTCCCTAGTGTGTGTAGTCGAGAAATTGATGCGTGTGTGTGGTAGTTGGTTAGAGAATTATTGTTGCAGAATAATGTGTTTTGCCTTGTCGCTCGAGTTGGTACCTTATAGTCAATGAGATGCAGGAGTTCGCAACAATCTAATTCGGAGTGAATAATTTTAAACAAAAAAGTTAGGTCGTTTATTTTTCTTCTGTTTTCTAAGGAATGCAATTTAAGTGTATTTAGTAAAGATGAGTAGTTAATGTGTTGAATAGGTATTTGTAACTTGAAGTTAATAAATCTTAAAAATTTGTGCTGCACTCTTTCGATATTTCTTATATGAATTTGATAATATGGGGACCAAACTGTGGAATTGTATTCCAGCAAGCTGCGTACGAGTGACAAATATACGATTTTTATAACTTCCAGCGAATCGAAGTCTTTGATTGTTCTGATTATAAATCCTAGTGTTTTCATGCCTTTGTTAGTTATTTGTTGTATGTGATTTATAAAATTTAATTGCGAATCAAACACAACTCCAAGATCCCTAATTTCTTTGACTTTTTCTAAGATTTTATTATCTATTGTGTATTTGAAAGATAGTGGGGTCTTTGTTCGACAAAATGTTAGTGTCTTACATTTATCGATATTGAGGAATAAGTTGTTTGCGACACACCAATTTTGTAATTTGACGATGTTTGACTGTAGGATTAGGCAGTCACCTATATTAGATATTTCTTTGTATAATTTGATGTCATCGGCAAAAAGCAGAACTTCTACATCGTCGAAACAACTTATGATATCATTTATGAATATTAAGAAAAGGATGGGGCCGAGATGACTCCCTTGTGGTAGACCACTAGTTGCATGTAACAACTTAGATTTAGAATGTTTAATTTATAATGCATAATTATGATCCTTCGATCACGGATACGTTCTAGCAAGGTAATATAATAATTTGTAAATTTGGTTTACGTAATTTTGGTAAATTCAGAATACCTATATTGTATTGCTGGTTCTAAAAATATTTCTTGGGTTTTAGTGGGAATTTGTGTATTAATTGACAAATCTCATTATACTCTATAACACTTAATTATTGTCTTACCCGAGCCTGATAATTCTTACAGCACAAATAAGAAAGGTTTCTGATTTACGTAATTTTTGGTAATATTCTTGAAATACCTACCTCTTACAGAATTATTTAGCGACAATTTGCGTATATTTTTGGTAAATTTTAAACAGAACTTGCAAAATCTTTATTTGTTGCTTAATTTCATAATAACTCAAATAAAGGTTTGTGATTACGTATTCTTTGGTACTTTACGAAATACCTTATAGTTTTGTGAAAATTTAGTGACGAACATTTACAAATTATATTTATTTAAAATGCCTTTCATTGCGGAAAAGTCGAGTGACCAAACCGATAGAAAGTTGGTCATTTTGACAGCTAAAAGGGAGAGGCTTTTTTACCGGTTAAACGAATTGTTTAATTTGGCTAAAAACATTCCCGCTTTTGAATCAAGGCAGAATGAAATCTTCTTGTCTAAGTCAGAAAGAATTGAACAAATGCGGAACCAGTTTGAAAATGTTATCAATGATATTAATAATATCCAATTTATTTCAAACCCGATATTTGAACCGGATTATCAACAATTGGATGATTTGAGGATTTGTTTGGTAGTGTGAAACGCGTACGTGACAAAATTCAAAATGCAACAACAATAATGTCACGGAATAATATCCGCGATTCTCGCGAACCAGTCATCAAACTCCCTCCTATAGAACTTCCCTCCTTCAATGGTAAAATGGATACCTGGGTGAAATTCTATGAGTCATTCAAATCGAACATCCATAATAATACACAGCTGAATGATTCTCAACGTGTGCAGTATTTGGTAGGTAAATTAACGCATAGCGCTTTGCAGATTACCGCGGGTATTATACCTACCGGAGAGACGTATAAGATTATAAGGGATTCGTTGGTTTCGAAATATCAAGATAAACGTGCACTAGGCACATGTTATTTAAATAATATTCTTGATATAAAGGATTGTACAATTACATCTGTTAGTCTTGATTTATTTGTTGAAAGATATTCTTCGTCTGTTTTGGCGTTAAATCAGTTAGATATTGAAGATTTAACTGACTTCAAATAATTACACTGTGCGTTAAGGAAAATTGATTTCCAAACGTCACAAAATTTTGAAATGCACACAAGTGTTGATCTCATTTGTGAAAGACCAAGTAAAAATATTAGAAGGGACAAGCAATAATAACGGTGTTATAAATAATACCCGATTTGAATTCATTAAATCAAAACATGCCTGTGTGAATTGTCTCAGTGGGTTGCATACGATCGATTCGTGCAAATCGTCGGTTGTTTGCGAGGTATGCAAAAAAACGTCACCATACATTCCTACACTTCAAGAGTAGTAGTAGAGTTAAAACCAATACTCACGTACATACGGCTCAAATACCTACCAGTGATGAGCCGTCTACGCCTCCCTTGCCAGGGCCATCCAACGTCAATATTTCGTGTAATTACAATGCGAAACTAGAGGAGCCCTCGCACGTTAACTCTTTGTGTTCATTGTCAGCTAAAGTAGCTCCTAATACTACAATTTTACTATCAAAACTTAAAAATGGAAATAAAATTATTTTTCGGTGTCTAATTGATAATGGCTCAAAAATCATTTGATCATGGTCGATTGTTGCAAGGCGCTGAATTTGCCAATAATTCCTTTGAGTAATTCTTTTGTTAATAGAATTGGTTCAGCATCACGACAAATTTTTGGATACGTTTATTTGAACATTGAGTCTCGCGTATGCCCAAATAATAAATATAACATATATGCGCTGGTTGTCGAGTGCATTACCGACAAGTTACCTAATCACTACATAGCAAAGGGTGATATGAGGTACTTAGAGGGCATACCCCTCGCTGATTTAACGTGGAACATTCCCGGAAATATAGACGTCGTCTTAGGGGCACAATTATTTCCACATATCTATTTAGGGGACATGGTTGAATCAGGGACTAGTGCACCCCCCGCATTATCGACCGCGTTTGGTTTCGTACTAATGGGCGACTACCCTGATAATGTGCTTAATACAAATACTTTATTTGTCGCACTTGCACTTAATGATTTAATCCAAAAATTTTGGCAGTTAGACGAAATCCCTAACATGCAATTTTTAAGTCAGAAGGAGACGGAATGTGAGAATCTGTTTACTTCATCTATCGCTCGCGCTGTCAATGGAAGGTATTCTGTTGCTTTACCTTTCTGCAAAGACCCAAAACAATTGGGTAATTCTCTTACTACCGTCCAGCGCCGATTTATGGCCTTGGAGCGAAAATTTAAACAATCACCTTCTTTACAGGAGAATTATAACAAAGTTATTGGTGAATATATTGATAGCAATTTATCTGTCTGAAGTCACAGAGTCTGAAATTACAGATGATGGATATTACATCCCGCATCATGCCGTCAATCGTCCGGACAAACCTATGCCTCGGATTGTTCTCGACGCTAACGCCAAAACTCATTCAGGGCTGTCATTAAATGACGTCTTGCATACTGGTCCCAATTTGCAAGCTGATTTGTTTTTGCTTTTGCTTGACTTTCGTCTTTTTCCCATCGCTATGAGTACGGACATAAAGCAAATGTATTTACAGATTGAAGTTCCTAGCAAGCATCGTAGATATCTGAGAATCTTATTTCGATTCTCCAAAAACGATCTCATACGGACTTTTCAATTTAATCAGATCCCTTTCGGACCAACGGCAAGTCCATACTTAGCAATGAGGACTGTTCGTCAGTAAGCCCAAGATATGAGACCACATTTCCCGGATCTTCTTATTGCCGCGATATAATATGCGTTTTCAGATTCGACCATTGCGCTCTCGTGCATACATTCTTCACCGCATCGATGGTCGGTGTTTGTTAGTAATTGTGTGGCTTAATATCAGGAGAATTTGTCTCCTGAGAACTTCTATCATGTCGCCGGTAGCGAAAACCCTAGTGACTGCCTTTCACGTGGAGTGCTTCCTTCTTAACTCGTTTCACACAAACTATGGTGGAACGGCCCATCGTGGAGTCGCAGCCCACCTTTGCAATGGCCAATAAAACCTTTTCATTTCACAAATACTGGTGAAATGCCTGAGCACAAAACTAATGTGCTCACTGCAATAGTTCAACGTGAACAATCGGATCTGAGTGAACTTAGCATATTTCCACACGGGATAAACTTTAAAGGGTTGTCGTTTATTTCTCCAATTCGTAAAAAGGGAATCACCTTCTTCTGAAACGGTCAATAATCTTATGACTGCTGAAAAGGCTGTGATTCGTTCTGTGCAGAGAATTCATTTTATAGAAGATATTGCTGCACTCCAGAAAGGCAAATTGCCTTCAAAAAAGCTTTGGAATTTATCAGTTTTTCTCGATGATGATAATTTATTACGTATTGGGGGCGGCTTTCTAAATTGGACTTAACATTTGAGGTTAAACATCCGGTTTTTCTTCCTAAACATGACTGTGTTGTGGATCTTATCATCGATCATTTCCATGTGATGAACTGTCATACAAGCCCTGGACTTCTTATGTCCATCTTACGACAGCGCTATTGGATATTAGATGCCAGGACTGTTATTAGGGCAAAAGTGCAGAAATGCAATTGCTGCTTCCGCTCAAATCCGCCGCATCCTACACCGGAGATGGCAGAATTACCTTCATATCGTGTTGTAGAAACAAATGCTTTCGTTCATACCGGTGTGGATTACGCAGGTCCCCTCCGTATCACGCTTGCTCATCGGAGAGGACAACATTCACAAAAGGCAAATATCTGTGTTTTCGTATGTCTTGTAACCAAGGCCATTCATATTGAGTTGGTCTCTGACCTAACTTCAAATGCTTTCCTGGCTGCTTTCAGCCATTTTATTTCTCGGCGTGTCCCTGTGTTATGCTTGCATTCAGATAATGGAACCAATTTTATTGGTGCAAGGCACAATTAGATGATCTCCATAAGTTTTTGGTTGAGTCAGAATTAGAGCCCCCTTTAAAGCGCGAACTCGCTAATCGCCGGGTTGAGTGGAAAATGATTCCACCACGCGCACCTCATTTCGGAGGTATATGGGAGTCAAACGTAAAGTGTATGAAGACTCATTTGTACCGTGTGATCGGAACTCAGCTCTCCTCACTTATGAAGAACTACAGACCGTTCTAATTCAAATAGAGTGTTTAATGAACTCGCGCCCACTCACAGTCGTGTCTTCCGAACCCTATCTGGAAGTTATTACTCCTGCACATTTTTTAATGTCGACACCTTTATAGTACTTACCTGCTTCTGTTCTGACAGACGCTAAAACAAACTTTGCTCAGCGCAAGCAATTATTAGACGGCATGGTTCAATCCTTCTGGAAAAAGTGGCATTTGGAATATCTGCACACGTTGCAAGTCAGGCAGAAGTGGACTACGACTGACCATCCTATTAAGGTTGGGACTGTTGTACTTGTGGGACAGGAGGATTCGCCTCCGTTAAATTGGCCTTTGGGCGTAATCACGGACGTTCACCCTGGTACTGATAGTATAATTCGCGTTGCGACGGTAAAGACCAGATATGGATTTTTTAAACGTTCTGTCGTTAAATTATATCCCATTCCAATGCAATAATTTTATATTTATTTTATTTTATTTTAATAACTTATCATAATTTAATTGTTTCTGACTTAGCCAGGACATTTTTCAACGCAGTGATTATATCCTTATTTATTTTAATTAAACTTTGTTTTTTGAAAGTTCCACGAACTTCCAAGGCGGGGAGCAAGGTTAGGCATTACAATATGTTTATTTTATTTGTTCTAATATTTAAATAAATCTATTTATATCACAAGGATGGTAGTTAGGTAGGTACTCTTTGGATTTAACAGAGACACCTGATGGTTTGAAAATAGAATTCAAACCATTAAAGTAAAATTAAATTTAAATTTTCCATATAACTGACTCCGTCTATTTTATGGAAAATTTTCCGGTCTTTGTGAAAAACTTGTGAGTTGTGTATTAATTGACAAATCTTATCTCTTGTGCAAGTTTCAAGTCACAAAAGGATTGCACTGATTGAACTTAATAATTGATTGGATGAAATTACGGAGGCCTCCAAGCTACAAGAACTACAAAACAAGGTTGGTGGATCTGTTATTTTCCCTGGAGTTTTCTTTGTGCCATTCTTTGTGATATATTTGTCCTCACAAGTAGAGTTTTCGTAATCATATATCTTTGGGTATTAAGCCCAGATGGTCTGGGGTTATTTACACACCTCAGGCTCGCATATTATAATGCAGGTCCTCCTATGTGGAGATAATATAAGAAAAGGGATCAATGTAGATTTAATGGAAATTTAAGAATTGTTCTCATTTATATATGAACAGGCTTATTTACAAATGTTAACTTAAATTCTTAATGTAAAGAAATAATAGAAGTTCTTTTATTCAACATAATCTTGTTTATACATTACTGCTCACATTCAATATTATTTCTTTTTTTTTTAAAGAAAGTCAAACACTCCCAATAATATTTAAAAATCTCCTACTACCACCATGAAAATGTTACTTGAGTTGTGATGGAGGACTTGACCAGCCGAGGAATCGAACACGCGACGCCCGAGTGGGACCCAAACGCGATGCCCCCTCAGCCACTGATGGCACTTGTTTCCATATTTTTCAAAATTGATAATCGGTGGAAGGGGGAACGGGAGGGGAGAAGGGGGTTAATAGAGGGCACAATTTACGAAGGGAACAGGTTCAATGGTGGGTCATCGAAAAATATTTATTGATCATTTATAATATATAGATTTGAATTCGCACTCTTTCTAATCTATCTATCTATCTAACTATATAAATCTATCTATCTATCTATCTTCTATCTTCTTCTTCTATCTTATATCTTGTATCTATCTATCTTCTATCTTCGTCTATCTATCTATCTATTCTATTATATATACATAAAAATGAAACGCTGAAATGTATATACGCGCATAACTTCCGAGCGATTCCACCAAATTGGATAATTCTTTTTTTTGTGTTTTTTATTGTCAGGACAAGGTTTGTATAAAATTACCGGTGAGCTTCTGGCATTATGAAATTTGTATAAAAAAAATGTAATAGGTGGCACACGAGATTAAAATGCGGTAGGGGGAGTGGGGAGGGGAACCAGGTAGGGGGGAGGGGAACCAGAGAGGGGAAGAGGGGGAGTGGAGTGGGGAGAGAGAAGGTGGAGGAGGTGGAGTGGAAGGAAAGGGGAAGGGGAGGTAAAAGGAGAACAGGACGAATGGGAAAGAATACGCAGGGAGAAACAATTTCTTTATTAAATGGCATAGCAACGCATGCCGGGTACCAGCTAGTTTCTAATATTTCCAATTTATCCAACATTAAAACTACAATTTAATAATTCGATTCCACTATTAAAATCAAGACTATTCTCCAAAATGTTTGGCAAACTTTGAGAAACTATTATTGTTTAAACATTTCATATGTTCTTTTATCGTTATTTTAAAGTTTCTCGCAGTTTTTATATATAACTAGCTGGTCCCGGCATGCGTTGCTATGCCATTTAATAAAGAAATTGTTTCTCCTTGAGTGTTCCTCCCTGAATGTTCCTGTTCTTACCGTTCCCCTTCCCCTCTCGCGTTCTCACTCCGTCACCTCCACCTTCCCTCTCCCCGCTCCACTTCCCCCTCCCCCCTTCCCCCGTCCCACGAACCCCCCTCCCGAGTTCCCCTCCCCCCTCACACGTCCCCTTCCCCTCCCGCGTTCCCCTTCCACCTTCCCCGCCTTCCCTCTTCCCTTTCCCACTTCCTCGCCCCGTCAACCATCCTCCCGCGTTCCATATATTCAATCCCAGTACATTCAGTTTTTAAACAGCCCGCGTGCCACCTTTTACAATTTTTATTCAAATTCCACCGGGTATCGTGCACTTCCTTCTGTTGGGGGTACAGCAGTGGTACATTCGTTCAAACTGATTGGTTCAATGCATCTTCACTTTCACGTACCAATTCTTGATTGAAAGCATCATTCATTGCAAGTTTCATTGCATTCATTGCATTCATGAAGCGTCGATCTGGCGTTGTTATTCCTAACTTGACTAACAAACTGCCGCACATTAGGTAACGCATGTTTTCGATCAAAAACAAAGCCTGTTTATGTATATCCTCATTCACCTCGAGATCAGGATTCCCGGAACTGACACGAATTCGATGTAAAATGTCTTCTGACATGTCATCTTTGTACTTGTTTCATAGTTCACGTGGATTCGGTGGGAAACATGTCGAAATAATGATAGCAAATAATGTGCGTATCAGACTGGAGATGCAGAAATAATTGTTTCAGTGATTGCCATGTCCCAATGAGTATCGTTTTCAAGCAAATTGATCTGCTGAAATGCAACACGAATTGTTGGGCACACTACACCATTTACTTGTGATTCAAACGATGTCGGCCCACGAACATTCACCCGCAACAACCGAAAGTAGAAGCATTAGTTACTTTTTACATGAACTGTGTAAATGCGACCAAGAGCATCAGTAGAACGCACAACCGGATGATCAGTAACCACATCGCCGTGCTTCCGACGTGGAAATCTCTTCGACAAAGCGTTCGACAAAGTGTAATAATGTGTAATCTCAGAGTAGAGCAACGTCCGGGCAAACAGATCGCATTGGCAAATCGTAAAGAAACTGGTCAATGTTGTTGCTGGAGGTATTTGGCAAGAATCGATGTAATGAAATAAACTCGTTGATCATTCTCCAGATGCATTGCCAAATATACAACAATAGAATGTCGTTCATGAATGGGGAATGAAAATATACGCCAAATAACCTCATTGTAGCTCACAAACTTGATAGCCTGTGATTTCATCGTTTTTTATTTGTAGTTTTAACGCCAAAAACCGCCATATCGCTGAATTTTGTGACAAATTTGCAGATTTATTTGATTGACTTCACCGAATAGCAATAGGTACCCCACGTCATAATGCGTCTTGAATGTTTTAAAAAGAAGTAGCTCTTTTCCTGGAGTTGTGCAGACATACGTTCACCATTTGTCTCATTTACGACTGTTGACATTTAGTGTGTAAGAAAGAGAGGCAGCATTATATGTTTAAGAACAAAAGAAAAACAATCAGCACATTAACATTTGACGTTTTTGATTTTTTGGAATTCAAGCAAACTGCAATATTATACCTTCCTACCACAATATTTTTTTTTTTACTTTTTATTAATAGATACTTTTTTTTGTTACATACATAAAAATATTACAAAAAACATTTCTTTTGATAAGAAGTAAAAAAAAAGGAACTATAAAATTAAATATGTAGCTTAAAGATAAACAATATTACAATTTAACAAAAACAAAAGATATTACAATAGTATACATACTTGTATGATAACAAAAAAAAAAAATCCCACATAGGCATCGCCAGTCCGTGGGTATATTTAAGTTTTTTTTAATGCAGTTAAGTTACAACATGGCAAATTAAACTTTAAATTAGTAAATTAAAACAAAATTATGGTTTAACATATTTATAGAACAAATAATTCCGTATTTACAAAACTAAAGTTAAGAAAAGAAGAAAAAAAAATATATATATGAAAAACAAAAAAGGTTAAATAAAAAATAGGATTTGTAAAGTTATAACAGGTATGATGTTATAGCAGGTATGTATTTGTGTCATTTGTAGTTACCCAAGTCTTTATTAATTTTTTGTATATGCTGTAAGAGGATATGTTTTTAGATTTAATTTCTATAGTCTGATACAGTGCATTATAGATTTTTGGTGCAATGAAAAAAGCATGTCTCCTGCAGCTCTTTCAAAAGATGAAAATTCGTTCCATATTAAATGTATGAGGAAATGAATTTTCTTTATAACTATTTATTTCGTTAATTTTTTTGATGTTTTAATAGTTATTATCCTATCCGGGGCGGAGACAAATCCAACAAATCAAAGATCATCAAAATCAGCCCAGCCGTTCTCGAGTTATAAATAGTGTAACTAACATTTTTTTTTGGCTAATAAGGAGATTTTTTTAGTTTGCTTTTTCATAAACGCTCTCAAAAGTGAACTCGCAGTTTTTATGTTTGATCAAAACAACATTCTCGCAGATAAGTTTAAAAACCCCTCGTGGGTTGCATATCTTGCATATTTAACTGACATATTTGAGAATATAAATACATTGAACAAAGAGAAACATTAGGAAGGAAAAAAAATAATATCATTTCAGCCAGCGAAATACTATCAGCGTTTGGATTAAAGCATCAATACTGGAGACAGAGAGCAGAACAGAACAAGATAGCTTCTTTTTCAAAGATAGTTTTGTTTTTGGAAGACTGTGAAAATATTACTTTTGATGACATCAAGGATTCAGTTATACAACATATTACCAAACTTAGAGAGTGGTTCTCTGATTATTTTCCAGATCTTGTTATATGTACATACTTTTAATTGGGTTGTAGATCCTTCTAAATGTGAAATTGCTAACAAACCAGAAGAACCTCCGGGTTTGGCAGAAACAATACTTGAACTTCGATCTAATACTGAAGGTATTAAATTTGAGAACAAAGCCAATTCGTCGTCTTTTTTTATGTCAAAAGCTACGAAGGCTTTCAAAATTGCACATGAGGAGGCGGTAAAAAAGTTGCTGCCATTTGCAACAACCTATCTTTGTGAACAAGGCTTTTCCACTCTAATGAACACAAAAACGAAGAACAAAAATCGGTTAAACGCCAAAGACTGTATTCAAATTGCTCTTACATCAAAAAGTCCCAATTTTGAAGTAATTGTATCAAACATGAAGCAACATCATTTCTCCAAAAACTGGAAGGGAAACCTGAAAATCTGATTTTTTGTTTGATCCAATTTGTGAATTTTATTTTGTTTTTTTATTACATACTTAATATTTTCATGTAACTTTTTTTTTATTTTCCGTGTAAATTAATTCAATAAATAATACTTACTTAAATATACATTGGTTGTCTTCTTTTCAAAATGGGAAAAAGGGGTAATATCGACTTACGCAAAAATATTTTGGGGTAATGGTTCGAAGAGTTTCCCAACCGCTGCTGAGTCTAATAAATTTTGCAATTTAAGTTGATTTCATTAAGTTAGCTATAAATTTTTCGTCACTTACAAATTCTGCGGTTTATGATGATTCCAGTACGTTAGCTATACATAAATTATAAGTCACTCTAATAAATTCTGCAGTCTATGCTGATACCAGTAAGTTAACTATAAATCATTGGTCACTCTAATAAATTCTGCAGTTTATGCTGATACCAGTAAGTTAACTATAAATCATTAGCCATTCTAATAAATTCTGCGGTTTTCGCTGATACCAGTAAGTTATCTATAAATCATTGGACGCTCTAATAAAATCTGCAGTTTATGCTGATACCAGTAAGTTAACTATAAATCATTGGCCATTCTAATAAATTTTGCGGTTTATGCTGATACCAGTAAGTTAACTATAAATCATTGGTCACTCTAATAAATTCTGCAGTTTATGCTGATACCAGTAAGTTAACTATAAAACATTGGCCATTCTAATAAATTTTGCGGTTTATGCTGATACCAGTAAGTTAATTATAAATCATTGGTCACTCTAATAAATTCTGCAGTTTATGCTGATACCAGTAAGTTAACTATAAATCATTGGCCATTCTAATAAATTTTGCAGTTTATGCTGATACCAGTAAGTTAACTGTAAATCATTGGCAATTCTAATAAATTCTGCGGTTTATGCTGATACCAGTAATTTAACTGTAAATCATTGACAATTCTAATAAATTCTGCAGTTTATGCTGATACCAGTAAGTTAACTGTAAATCATTGGCCATTCTAATAAATTCTGCAGTTTATACTGATTCCAGTAAGTTAACTGTAAATCGTTGGCCATTCTAATAATTTCTGCAGTTTATACTGATACCAGTAAGTTAACTGTAAATCATTGGCCATTCTAATAAATTCTGCAGTTTATGCTGATACCAGTAAGTTAACTGTAAATCATTGGCCATTCTAATAAATTCTGCAGTTTATGCTGATACCAGTAAGTTAACTGTAAATCGTTGGCCATTCTAATAAATTCTGCGGTTTATGCTGATTCCAGTAAGTTACTGTAAAACTATTGTTACTCTTATAAATTGTTTTTAATATTAAAAAAAAATATTTTATTTTTAATGAGCTCCTCATGTATATGTATATCCTCATTCACCTCGAGATCAGGATTCCCTGAACTGACACGAATTCGATGTAAAATGTCTTCTGACATGTCATCTTTGTACTTGTTTCATAGTTCACGTGGATTCGGTGGGAAACATGTCGAAATAATGATAGCAAATAATGTGCGTATCAGACTGGAGATGCAGAAATAATTGTTTCAGTGATTGCCATGTCCCAATGAGTATCGTTTTCAAGCAAATTGATCTGCTGAAATGCAACACGAATTGTTGGGCACACTACACCATTGACTTGTGATTCAAACGATGTCGGCCCACGAACATTCACCCGCAACAACCGAAAGTAGAAGCATTCGTTACTTTTTACATGAACTGTGTAAATGCGACCAAGAGCATCAGTAGAACGCACAACTGGATGATCAGTAACCACATCGCCGTGCTTCCGACGTGGAAATCTCTTCGACAAAGCGTTCGACAAAGTGTAATAATGTGGCATCTACGAGATAGAGTAGAGAAACGTCCGGGCAAACAGATCGCATTGGCAAATCGAAAAGAAACTGGTCAATGTTGTTGCTGGAGGTGTTTGGCAAGAATCGATGTAATGAAATAAACTCGTTGATCATTCTCCAGATGCATTGCCAAATATACAACAATGGAATGTCGTTCATGAATGGGGAATGAAAATATACGCCAAATTACCTCATTGTAGCTCACAAACTTGATAGCCTGTGATTTCATCGTTTTTTATTTGTAGTTTTAACGCCAAAAACCGCCATATCGCTGAATTTTGTGACAAATTTGCAGATTTATTTGATTGACTTCACCGAATAGCAATAGGTACCCCACGTCATAATGCGTCTTGAATGTTTTAAAAAGAAGTAGCTCTTTTCCTGGAGTTGTGCAGACATACGTTCACCATTTGTCTCATTTACGACTGTTGACATTTAGTGTGTAAGAAAGAGAGGCAGCATTATATGTTTAAGAACAAAAGAAAAACAATCAGCACATTAACATTTGACGTTTTTGATTTTTTGGAATTCAAGCAAACTGCAATATTATACCTTCCTACCACAATATTTTTTTTTTTTTTTTTTATTAATAGATACTTTTTTTTGTTACATACATAAAAATATTACAAAAAACATTTCTTTTGATAAGAAGTAAAAAAAAAGGAACTATAAAATTAAATATGTAGCTTAAAGATAAACAATATTACAATTTAACAAAAACAAAAGATATTACAATAGTATACATACTTGTATGATAACAAACAAAAAAAATCCCACATAGGCATCGCCAGTCCGCGGGTATATTTAAGTTTTTTTTAATGCAGTTAAGTTACAACATGGCAAATTAAACTTTAAATTAGTAAATTAAAACAAAATTATGGTTTAACATATTTATAGAACAAATAATTCCGTATTTACAAAACTAAAGTTAAGAAAAGAAGAAAAAAAATATATATATATGAAAAACAAAAAAGGTTAAATAAAAAATAGGATTTGTAAAGTTATAACAGGTATGATGTTATAGCAGGTATGTATTTGTGTCATTTGTAGTTACCCAAGTCTTTATTAATTTTTTGTATATGCTGTAAGAGGATATGTTTTTAGATTTAATTTCTATAGTCTGATACAGTGCATTATAGATTTTTGGTGCAATGAAAAAAGCATGTCTCCTGCAGCTCTTTCAAAAGATGAAAATTCGTTCCATATTAAATGTATGAGGAAATGCATTTTCTTTATAACTATTTATTTCGTTAATTTTTTTGATGTTTTAATAGTTATTATCCTATCCGGGGCGGAGACAAATCCAACAAATCAAAGATCATCAAAATCAGCCCAGCCGTTCTCGAGTTATAAATAGTGTAACTAACATTTTTTTTTGGCTAATAAGGAGATTTTTTTAGTTTGCTTTTTCATAAACGCTCTCAAAAGTGAACTCGCAGTTTTTATGTTTGATCAAAACAACATTCTCGCAGATAAGTTTAAAAACCCCTCGTGGGTTGCATATCTTGCATATTTAACTGACATATTTGAGAATATAAATACATTGAACAAAGAAGAAACATTAGGAAGGAAAAAAAATAATATCATTTCAGCCAGCGAAATACTATCAGCGTTTGGATTAAAGCATCAATATTGGAGACAGAGAGCAGAACAGAACAAGATAGCTTCTTTTTCAAAGATAGTTTTGTTTTTGGAAGACTGTGAAAATATTACTTTTGATGACATCAAGGATTCAGTTATACAACATATTACCAAACTTAGAGAGTGGTTCTCTGATTATTTTCCAGATCTTGTTATATGTACATACTTTTAATTGGGTTGTAGATCCTTCTAAATGTGAAATTGCTAACAAACCAGAAGAACCTCCGGGTTTGGCAGAAACAATACTTGAACTTCGATCTAATACTGAAGGTATTAAATTTGAGAACAAAGCCAATTCGTCGTCTTTTTTTATGTCAAAAGCTACGAAGGCTTTCAAAATTGCACATGAGGAGGCGGTAAAAAAGTTGCTGCCATTTGCAACAACCTATCTTTGTGAACAAGGCTTTTCCACTCTAATGAACACAAAAACGAAGAACAAAAATCGGTTAAACGCCAAAGACTGTATTCAAATTGCTCTTACATCAAAAAGTCCCAATTTTGAAGTAATTGTATCAAACATGAAGCAACATCATTTCTCCAAAAACTGGAAGGGAAACCTGAAAATCTGATTTTTTGTTTGATCCAATTTGTGAATTTTATTTTGTTTTTTTATTACATACTTAATATTTTCATGTAACTTTTTTTTTATTTTCCGTGTAAATTAATTCAATAAATAATACTTACTTAAATATACATTGGTTGTCTTCTTTTCAAAATGGGAAAAAGGGGTAATATCGACTTACGCAAAAATATTTTGGGGTAATGGTTCGAAGAGTTTCCCAACCGCTGCTGAGTCTAATAAATTTTGCAATTTAAGTTGATTTCATTAAGTTAGCTATAAATTTTTCGTCACTTACAAATTCTGCGGTTTATGTTGATTCCAGTACGTTAGCTATACATAAATTATAAGTCACTCTAATAAATTCTGCAGTCTATGCTGATACCAGTAAGTTAACTATAAATCATTGGTCACTCTAATAAATTCTGCAGTTTATGCTGATACCAGTAAGTTAACTATAAATCATTAGCCATTCTAATAAATTCTGCGGTTTTCGCTGATACCAGTAAGTTATCTATAAATCATTGGACGCTCTAATAAAATCTGCAGTTTATGCTGATACCAGTAAGTTAACTATAAATCATTGGCCATTCTAATAAATTTTGCGGTTTATGCTGATACCAGTAAGTTAACTATAAATCATTGGTCACTCTAATAAATTCTGCAGTTTATGCTGATACCAGTAAGTTAACTATAAATCATTGGCCATTCTAATAAATTTTGCAGTTTATGCTGATACCAGTAAGTTAACTGTAAATCATTGGTAATTCTAATAAATTCTGCGGTTTATGCTGATACCAGTAATTTAACTGTAAATCATTGACAATTCTAATAAATTCTGCAGTTTATGCTGATACCAGTAAGTTAACTGTAAATCATTGGCCATTCTAATAAATTCTGCAGTTTATACTGATTCCAGTAAGTTAACTGTAAATCATTGGCCATTCTAATAAATTCTGCAGTTTATGCTGATACCAGTAAGTTAACTGTAAATCATTGGCCATTCTAATAAATTCTGCAGTTTATGCTGATACCAGTAAGTTAACTGTAAATCGTTGGCCATTCTAATAAATTCTGCGGTTTATGCTGATTCCAGTAAGTTACTGTAAAACTATTGTTACTCTTATAAATTGTTTTTAATATTAAAAAAAAATATTTTATTTTTAATGAGCTCCTCATGTATATGTATATCCTCATTCACCTCGAGATCAGGATTCCCTGAACTGACACGAATTCGATGTAAAATGTCTTCTGACATGTCATCTTTGTACTTGTTTCATAGTTCACGTGGATTCGGTGGGAAACATGTCGAAATAATGATAGCAAATAATGTGCGTATCAGACTGGAGATGCAGAAATAATTGTTTCAGTGATTGCCATGTCCCAATGAGTATCGTTTTCAAGCAAATTGATCTGCTGAAATGCAACACGAATTGTTGGGCACACTACACCATTGACTTGTGATTCAAACGATGTCGGCCCACGAACATTCACCCGCAACAACCGAAAGTAGAAGCATTCGTTACTTTTTACATGAACTGTGTAAATGCGACCAAGAGCATCAGTAGAACGCACAACTGGATGATCAGTAACCACATCGCCGTGCTTCCGACGTGGAAATCTCTTCGACAAAGCGTTCGACAAAGTGTAATAATGTGGCATCTACGAGATAGAGTAGAGAAACGTCCGGGCAAACAGATCGCATTGGCAAATCGAAAAGAAACTGGTCAATGTTGTTGCTGGAGGTGTTTGGCAAGAATCGATGTAATGAAATAAACTCGTTGATCATTCTCCAGATGCATTGCCAAATATACAACAATGGAATGTCGTTCATGAATGGGGAATGAAAATATACGCCAAATTACCTCATTGTAGCTCACAAACTTGATAGCCTGTGATTTCATCGTTTTTTATTTGTAGTTTTAACGCCAAAAACCGCCATATCGCTGAATTTTGTGACAAATTTGCAGATTTATTTGATTGACTTCACCGAATAGCAATAGGTACCCCACGTCATAATGCGTCTTGAATGTTTTAAAAAGAAGTAGCTCTTTTCCTGGAGTTGTGCAGACATACGTTCACCATTTGTCTCATTTACGACTGTTGACATTTAGTGTGTAAGAAAGAGAGGCAGCATTATATGTTTAAGAACAAAAGAAAAACAATCAGCACATTAACATTTGACGTTTTTGATTTTTTGGAATTCAAGCAAACTGCAATATTATACCTTCCTACCACAATATTTTTTTTTTTTTTTTTTATTAATAGATACTTTTTTTTGTTACATACATAAAAATATTACAAAAAACATTTCTTTTGATAAGAAGTAAAAAAAAAGGAACTATAAAATTAAATATGTAGCTTAAAGATAAACAATATTACAATTTAACAAAAACAAAAGATATTACAATAGTATACATACTTGTATGATAACAAACAAAAAAAATCCCACATAGGCATCGCCAGTCCGTGGGTATATTTAAGTTTTTTTTAATGCAGTTAAGTTACAACATGGCAAATTAAACTTTAAATTAGTAAATTAAAACAAAATTATGGTTTAACATATTTATAGAACAAATAATTCCGTATTTACAAAACTAAAGTTAAGAAAAGAAGAAAAAAAATATATATATATGAAAAACAAAAAAGGTTAAATAAAAAATAGGATTTGTAAAGTTATAACAGGTATGATGTTATAGCAGGTATGTATTTGTGTCATTTGTAGTTACCCAAGTCTTTATTAATTTTTTGTATATGCTGTAAGAGGATATGTTTTTAGATTTAATTTCTATAGTCTGATACAGTGCATTATAGATTTTTGGTGCAATGAAAAAAGCATGTCTCCTGCAGCTCTTTCAAAAGATGAAAATTCGTTCCATATTAAATGTATGAGGAAATGCATTTTCTTTATAACTATTTATTTCGTTAATTTTTTTGATGTTTTAATAGTTATTATCCTATCCGGGGCGGAGACAAATCCAACAAATCAAAGATCATCAAAATCAGCCCAGCCGTTCTCGAGTTATAAATAGTGTAACTAACATTTTTTTTTGGCTAATAAGGAGATTTTTTTAGTTTGCTTTTTCATAAACGCTCTCAAAAGTGAACTCGCAGTTTTTATGTTTGATCAAAACAACATTCTCGCAGATAAGTTTAAAAACCCCTCGTGGGTTGCATATCTTGCATATTTAACTGACATATTTGAGAATATAAATACATTGAACAAAGAAGAAACATTAGGAAGGAAAAAAAATAATATCATTTCAGCCAGCGAAATACTATCAGCGTTTGGATTAAAGCATCAATATTGGAGACAGAGAGCAGAACAGAACAAGATAGCTTCTTTTTCAAAGATAGTTTTGTTTTTGGAAGACTGTGAAAATATTACTTTTGATGACATCAAGGATTCAGTTATACAACATATTACCAAACTTAGAGAGTGGTTCTCTGATTATTTTCCAGATCTTGTTATATGTACATACTTTTAATTGGGTTGTAGATCCTTCTAAATGTGAAATTGCTAACAAACCAGAAGAACCTCCGGGTTTGGCAGAAACAATACTTGAACTTCGATCTAATACTGAAGGTATTAAATTTGAGAACAAAGCCAATTCGTCGTCTTTTTTTATGTCAAAAGCTACGAAGGCTTTCAAAATTGCACATGAGGAGGCGGTAAAAAAGTTGCTGCCATTTGCAACAACCTATCTTTGTGAACAAGGCTTTTCCACTCTAATGAACACAAAAACGAAGAACAAAAATCGGTTAAACGCCAAAGACTGTATTCAAATTGCTCTTACATCAAAAAGTCCCAATTTTGAAGTAATTGTATCAAACATGAAGCAACATCATTTCTCCAAAAACTGGAAGGGAAACCTGAAAATCTGATTTTTTGTTTGATCCAATTTGTGAATTTTATTTTGTTTTTTTATTACATACTTAATATTTTCATGTAACTTTTTTTTTATTTTCCGTGTAAATTAATTCAATAAATAATACTTACTTAAATATACATTGGTTGTCTTCTTTTCAAAATGGGAAAAAGGGGTAATATCGACTTACGCAAAAATATTTTGGGGTAATGGTTCGAAGAGTTTCCCAACCGCTGCTGAGTCTAATAAATTTTGCAATTTAAGTTGATTTCATTAAGTTAGCTATAAATTTTTCGTCACTTACAAATTCTGCGGTTTATGTTGATTCCAGTACGTTAGCTATACATAAATTATAAGTCACTCTAATAAATTCTGCAGTCTATGCTGATACCAGTAAGTTAACTATAAATCATTGGTCACTCTAATAAATTCTGCAGTTTATGCTGATACCAGTAAGTTAACTATAAATCATTAGCCATTCTAATAAATTCTGCGGTTTTCGCTGATACCAGTAAGTTATCTATAAATCATTGGACGCTCTAATAAAATCTGCAGTTTATGCTGATACCAGTAAGTTAACTATAAATCATTGGCCATTCTAATAAATTTTGCGGTTTATGCTGATACCAGTAAGTTAACTATAAATCATTGGTCACTCTAATAAATTCTGCAGTTTATGCTGATACCAGTAAGTTAACTATAAAACATTGGCCATTCTAATAAATTTTGCGGTTTATGCTGATACCAGTAAGTTAATTATAAATCATTGGTCACTCTAATAAATTCTGCAGTTTATGCTGATACCAGTAAGTTAACTATAAATCATTGGCCATTCTAATAAATTTTGCAGTTTATGCTGATACCAGTAAGTTAACTGTAAATCATTGGCAATTCTAATAAATTCTGCGGTTTATGCTGATACCAGTAATTTAACTGTAAATCATTGACAATTCTAATAAATTCTGCAGTTTATGCTGATACCAGTAAGTTAACTGTAAATCATTGGCCATTCTAATAAATTCTGCAGTTTATACTGATTCCAGTAAGTTAACTGTAAATCGTTGGCCATTCTAATAATTTCTGCAGTTTATACTGATACCAGTAAGTTAACTGTAAATCATTGGCCATTCTAATAAATTCTGCAGTTTATGCTGATACCAGTAAGTTAACTGTAAATCATTGGCCATTCTAATAAATTCTGCAGTTTATGCTGATACCAGTAAGTTAACTGTAAATCGTTGGCCATTCTAATAAATTCTGCGGTTTATGCTGATTCCAGTAAGTTACTGTAAAACTATTGTTACTCTTATAAATTGTTTTTAATATTAAAAAAAAATATTTTATTTTTAATGAGCTCCACACAGGAGGCCCTGAGGAAAATAATTACTCTCAGGGCTTATGTCAGGAATTCTGTGCGGAGGGTCGCTTTAGAGAAAGGAATGAGGGGAAGATCTGGGAAGGAAAAAAGATGTGAGGGGTGGGTAGGAATCTGAGGGTCAGTGTATCCAGGAGTGATGAATGTATGAATCTATCCGTCCCTCTGCGGCGCAAGGCAATTGTCCGGGACTGTCCTGCTGTCAAAAAATTTCCCTCAACCAGTCTCTCCGAATCCAGCCCGTCATGCAATTGGTGGGCAGACACATCCACAACAAGATCTATACAAATGAACTGGGGCACCCCCACCAAGTCATCAAACGAACCAAAGCGAACCACTTTGTGTGACTAGGGCAGAGGAGTTGGTTATCCAATAAATGGTTCCAGAGACAGCGGTATCCATACCCGCTTCCCAAATTTTTAATATGCTGTAAGCGTAACTGTAGTACAGAGAGTATTTTAAATTATAACTAATTCAATTCATAAAAATTTCATTTTCGGCCACCCTTTATTTATATCGTTTAAAACATTTCAACACAAATGCAATAATAAATGATCACATAAGACCTTGCACTCCTCGCATATTTCTAATGAAATAATAAAATGATTTCTGATAATTGCCCTAGATCCTTTCTCTGATAGTAATGTATATTTTTTGGCAGCTGTTGAAATTGGTTTTCCCGATCATCAATAATATTTTGCGTGACGTTATCTTTAAATCAGATTAATAATTGATTAGCCTACTAAATATTATTTAAATAAATAAATTGTATTTTTGAAGCCGCTATCTCTGCATTCTTGTCCAGGATCTTAATCACTTGAAGAACGACGTCATCAACTGATATTTTTCAACATCAAATTTGTATTTGATATAAATAAATGTTTAATTTTTTTATTTTGTTATGTTTTCTGTTAGAGGTGATTGATTATCTTTGTTTCGAAAGCTCAACCAACTAACTAATCATCACGCCGTTTCTCCGCAGGGGTAGGCAGAGAGGACGGACCGCTAAACAACTCATACAACATACATCGTCTCAAACATACTCTTCTATTATTCTGACTTTTGACATGGCCCGACTCAAGTATCTGATTCACTTGGGCGTCCCCGACTTCTACCATTCACATTTCTTCTTACACTACTTTTTTCTTTCATTTGCTCTACATGCCCAAAGCATCTGAGGGTTCCTTTTTTAATCTTACTCATTATGCTTACGTCAGCCTTACATTATGTGCGGATAGCCACATTTCCCACAAGATCATACATGATTTTACCACACATACGCCTCAGGGATCTGATTTCAACAGCATTCAGTTTGCCATCCTTCACATGCCGAAGGATTTGTGGGAATTTTGTTAAGGGATATTAAATTTAAATAAAGCCAATATTTCATTTTTTTTATTATTTGAGATCAATTTTTTTTTACATTGAAAGTGTGAAATATTAAGTTAAATAAAACTGCCGACAGGGTTTTTGATTTGTTGCTTGAAAAGTGGCTGGTGCAGGGCCGCACTAGAAATTTACTTCGCAATAAATTCAAACAGTATATTTTCCCCGCACTTTCTCGGAAGATCAAATGCCTGACATGATTTTAATAAGTGGGGGGTGAGTGCAAAGATCACACAAATGCGCGTGTATGCCATATTTTATTTTATTTATAACGCTCTAAGGGTAAACAAGTGGAAGATAATGTAATAAAATATTAGTAATTCGTCTTCTTGACATTATAGTGATTTTCTACATCATTGAAGAAGAATATAACAGTAATAATCTAAACGAAAATATGAAAGAGAACAAGACACAGAAAAATAAAAAGATAACGGTCGCAACAGGCACTCGAACCAAGAACTTGTCATCTTACCGGGACGAACGCCTTATCCAATTAGGCCACTGCCACCTCTTATTAAACCGTCATCTTTGTCAATTTCATATTTCAAATTGCAGAATTAGTAATAATAATATTTGGATGATGCGTATAGCGCCATTTTTGTAAAAAATCACCTCAAGGGCGTTGTACAAACTTAAAATACATTTCTTAAATCTAGAAAAACTACAAGCTAGACAAACAATTAAAAACAACTTATGGCTAAAAACTGTATCCACCGGTTCATTGATCACCGATATGAAAATATATGTACAATTTTTTGACTAATGAACGCGATACCGGGTTGGAGCGGTCACTCTTCTTTGGAATAGGATGGATAACCGCTTTTTTCCAACCAGAGGGCACAGAGCCAGTCTTCAGGGACAGTTTAAAAAGCTTCGTCAAAATTGGAGCTATTTCTGCAGCGCACCTTTGCAGTACCAGGGCAGGTATTCCGTCAGGCCCACTAGCTTTATTAACATCAAGCCCTCGTAAAACATGGTATTGGAGATTGTAAAACATAGTATTGGAGAGTTGAGCGCAGAAATAGAAGGATTTATGCTTGCCATTCAAGATAGAGTCATTAATACTAAAAATTATAGGAAGCATATAATCAAAGATATAAATCAAATTGATGATTTATGTAGAAAATGTTTGGCTTTTCCGGAAACTATAGAACATATTATATCGGGATGTTCTATATTAGCGCCGTCCGAGTGTACATTTAGGCACAATCAGGTTTTAAAAATAATCCACCAAGGTTTGGAAATTAAACAAAATTTGATTGACTGCCGTAATATAGTACCATATTATGAATATGACCCAAATTCATTTTTAGAAAATGAATTTTATAAAATATATTTTGATAAAACTATACTAACAGACAGAACAATTAGTCATAATAGACCTGATATAGTTTTACATGACAAAATTTTAAAAAATAACTTATATCATTGATGTAGCTATTTCAAATTCCTGTAATATTCAAAAAACTGTTTCTGAAAAAATTAGAAAATACACAGATTTAGGAAATGAGATTAAAAGAATTTGGCATTCTCGGACTATAAAAAGATTACCATTTGTTATTTCGGCTACTGGCATTATACCTAGGTCTCTGATTCAAAATTAAGGACATTAGATTTGTCAAAGAATTTATTTATAAAAATGCAAAAATCGGTATTTTTAAATACATGTAGGATTCCAAATTTTTTTTAAATATTTATATTGAGGGATCAGTAGGATTTATAGGTTCAATTAGGAATTCCACAGAGCCGAACCCTCTGATATGAAAATATCTGGAGTCGGTGAATTATTTTCCCATCTGGTCTCTGGTAGGTTGACATGTTGTTCTTGTATTGTTTTGTAATTATAATACTTATATAGTGCAATTGCATAACGTGGATTGACCAGATGATCATTTGGGAAGTGTGTGAAAGGGTTTAGTTTTTCCCGTGGGGAAAATTAAACCCGGACATTTAAATCTGGTGCGTAAAATAAAAATAAAAATAAATAAAATTAAAAATCTTGTCTTAAACGTTAGTTTAACAATTAAAAATAATAATTAATATTTGACAAGTTAAAGTATTTCCCCAATAAATGAAGACATAATTTGTCTCGATGCCACCTAGCGACGGATTTAACACTAACAGTGTCTCTATCGCAAAAATAAAGTTGGTTGTTTTCAGATGGAAAAAATATAATAAGCAGTAATTGTTGAAAGAAACACTAGTATACATTGAATTATTTGGCGGGTATAAGATAAGCCGCCATAGCTCAATTGGGAGAGCAGCTGCCCGGCAATCAGAAGGGCACGGGTTCAAGTCCCGTTGGCGTCATGTATCTTTTCTCGGAAGATTTTTCAATGTGGATGAGTGTTTCAGGCTGATAATTATTGCTCATAATAATTGTTACTCTTTGTGCTATGCATAAAAATCTTGTCTTAAACGTTAGTTTAACAATTAAAAATAATAATTAAAAAACGTATCATTACATAGTATAAAATGAAGTCGCTCAAAATGTATGTGCGCGTTAATCTTTTAAAGTACGCAACGGATTTTCATACAGTTTTCACCAATGGATAGAGTGATTGAAGAGGAATGTTTATATGTGTAATACATGTAAATTTTATTAGAGAAAAGCCGAGAAATTCAAAGAAAACATATTTTTGTGCGATTTAAAACGGCTGGCGGGCCGTACTATAGTCCCTTTTGAAATTCGTTCTACGGAAGAAATTGGAAAATAGATGTCCTAGAGTAAGTAGGTATTTGATTTTCCCTTTTCAAATATCCAGTGTTGAATTGCAAGAATTTTATAATTAGTGGCGAGTTAATTAGTTTATATGTATAATACATGCTTATTGGAGAGAAAAGCCGATAATCGACGAAACAGATTTTCAAAAATTTTTAAAATGTTAAAGGAACTAAATTGGTTGACCGTGAAACAGATGCTGACCTTGAACACGATGGTATTTATCCACAAAATATTGAACAACACGTTACCAAAATACTTCTCAAATAAAATTTTATACAATTAAGACATTCACAGATATAACACAAGGACGTGCAAGGAAATTAGGCTACCAAAAAAGGACAAAGCGAATACGCAGAACAGTCTACTGTACAAGGGAATGAAGTTGTATAACACACTACCAGAAACTTTAAAGTCCACACCAATTGGAAAGTTCAAGATGTATTGTAGGAGCTACATTAAACTTGAAAAAATATAGTGAATATGAAATATTATTATCAATTAGAAATTTGTAAACTTAAATGTACAAATTACTAAAATAAAAATTATTATTATTATTATAAATTCAATTATTTAATTCAGGCAGCGGGCAGCGAGCAGCTGGCAAGCGGGTGGTGTGGATTTTATAAAGATTGGGTAATGACGTTGTGCTTCGTTAGCCACAGCAACGTGTGGCCGGGTCTGCTAGTATTTAATAAAAAAAGTATATTTAATGTAATAAAATGTATTTTAAAAAAAGGCTTTCACAAAGTAAAAAGCTCGAGATACAAAATATTATATTATATCTACGTACTGCATAGGGTCGGCGGTTCAGTTGCTTGCTGTTTTATGTCGGTCCGGGTTCGATTCTCGTCCGATGCTCTACTTTTTATTGTATTATAAATAAATAAATAAATATTCTTATAACATAATCGGAACTTATTATGCGGGGCGCGGGATGTCAAGCAGACGGCCCTGTTATCAATATGGTGATAAGTGATAAGCAAGATAAGAATACAAAAATGGATTCACAAGGCATTGCGAGCTTCAGAGTCACTTTAAACAGTCATTCTTAGTACACTGTCTGACCTCTTACATTTTCTCACAACTACTTATTCGGACGAATTAATAACTAATTTATATTGTTTTGTAATTGAATTCAAATCCAGTGGTTTCCTGTAGCTGATCCATTTATTAGTTTGGAAGACATTTCAGGTAAAACATTTTGTTCATTTATAACTATACTTTTGTGTTGGAAATTTATTTTTACAAAATTAATTTATTTTAAAATATAAACATAATTAATAATTTGTGAAAATTTTTATTTTCTTAATTTTATATCTTTAAAAAGCTATGCTTGTGAGTATGGGAGGCAGGTTTTATTTATTTATTTAGAAAGAATATCTTTTATTACTGTGATATTTTAATAAGGCAGTTTTAATTTTTATCAAAACTTTGTATTTTATTTTATTTTTTAGGTATATTATTTAATTACACACAGCTTAAAAGGATTTTTATTAATTAATTTGGATACGTTATATTTTATATTAATTGATTTTTAGCATAAAACAACAAACAATTAATTAATACAAATTATATCATTATTTACTTATTTAAACCTTACAAGGGTATATTAATAATTATTTTCTTTATATTATATTATTTATTAATATAAAGTAACAAATAATTAATTAACATACCTATTTTGTATTTTTATTTATTTATTTAAACATTATAATGATGTATTAATAAATAATTAATTAAAAATATAAAATAACGAACAATTAATAAATATGTATTTTAACAATTTTTTTTTAACCTTATAAGGATTATTTTTTAAATAATAAATATATTTTATATTATATAATAATTAATTTATAATATAAAATAACAAGAAGTTAATTTAAATGTACATTATTTTAAGTATTAATTAATTATTAATACATCCTTATAAGCTTTAGATAATTAAAAAATATATATAGATATATTTTTGAATGGTTTTTTTTTTTATGTAAATAATGAATGAGTATGTAATATAATTTATATTAATTAATTATAAATATTTCCTTACAAGCTTTAAATAAGTAAAAAATATATTGCAAACTTCTAAAAATACAGTTTTATAAAAAAAAAACTATTTAATTTATAATTTTGTATTTAAATTAATTATTTTAACTCTACTCCCTGAAGTGATAAATATTTACTCTTCTAACTCCCTGTAGGTACCTTCTATGTAATTTTTTTTACATGTTATTACTCTCAGAATTGGACATTATTTTATAGTTCGGCAATTTTTTAAAGCTTAGTTACGATAACGGACACCAAGAAAAATTGTTTAACGTAGAGTCGTCACATGATTAATCGACAGATTAAATGACTGATTAATCGACTTATTTTTCGAGAAGTTGAATGAGAAAGAACATAATTTTATTTTGTAAACCATTATCTATTAAAAATGTTGGCTATTAAGAAGTAAATAATTAATTAAATTTTAATTTAAATAAAATGAAAACAATTAAATTGTAAGATAAGTAAGTATTGACGTATTCCCGATGGTATAAAAATATGTGGAAATAATTTCAGAAAATTTACAAAAAATTCCAGAACTATTTTCAAGGTACAAATAACAAATAATTCGCAAAAAATGTATGAAAGTCTTAATCTGTGTTACGGGATCAAAGGGTTAAGTGATCAAGGGGTTAAGGGATCTTATATTTTCTGCTAATTTATTAAATAAATTTGTTTCTAGATATTTGTAATTCTTACACGTATAGGTTTCATCCCAACACACAGAACATTAATTCCACTGAATACAAATGTGAATAGAAGTTTGTCGTAAGTTTGTTCAATTTTACCCCACTTCATTTGAAATTTAACCAATATTTTTTAAAATTGATTTGTTGTTGAACGGATTTTCATATTAACTGACCCCTCTAAGGCCTAGGAGTCAAAACGTCTTACGTAATTTTGGTGATATCAGTTTTGTTTGCAAGCTTTGAAACATTGTAGATAAAATTAGTCGAGATTGCCTGTTGATTGTAATGGAGTATTAATAATAAGCAAGGCGGCTAATCAATGACGCATGTTTTCAAGGAGTGCTCCGATTGATATACTTGTCGCTAAGTCAGCATTTGCATCTAAATAAAATATTTTTTCAAATTATTATTCTTTCCTACCAAACACTTTTATATACGAGTGTCACGGTATTAGAGAAAGATTCAGTTATTAAAATGTAACATTTGATGAAAATGTAACATTTGATGAAAATGTTACATTTGATGAAAATGTTACATTTGATGAAAATGTAACATTTGATGAAAATGTTACATTTGATGCAAATGTAACATCATAATATGATTTAAATTTATTGCTTTCAAGTTAAATTTTCAATTTCGTTTTAAGTTTTTATTTTTTCCTTTTTTTAAAATAATGCTTTTATGTTGTTTTTTATAAATAACATTAAGCTCTTAACCCTGAGATTCACACTGCAGACCTTTTAACACCTTCGCGGACACTAACTAAATGCTTGTGACAGCCCTGAATATAAATAAGCAATGGAATTAATTAAAAAATTAAATCGATAAAATCAAGTAAAACAATTATAATATTTTTTAAAATTTTATTATAACATTATCTGTTCTATAAATTTTAAAGTATTACAATACCTTTTCATATAAAGTACGTATAAAAGTGTTTGATTTTCGAGAAACAATAAAATTTTAATTTTTCACAAAGTAGCTTTCCGGTTGCATCGGTAATTCGTAAATTTGATATAATTAAATAATAATACTAGGGCAGATCCATGAAAAATCACGGGATAGTCTGAATTCTTGACAAATCAGTTCCATTAATGAAAATTATTTAAAATATTATATAATTGGTATGTAATTTATACTAAATTCTTTAAATTCTTTAAACAATCGGTTTCGATTTTGAAAATAAATTCAAAGCATATCTGAGTTCCAGAGTTACACACGACAATCACAGTCGAATAAGTATTTTTTTAGGTAATACAAATTTTAGAGGATGGCAATCTTTTTTTAATACTTTGCTTTAAGAATAATATTATTTTTTTTAGTGTTTTAGAACTTATTATATTTATGTGGAAGTTTTTTAACGTAAAATAAATCATTAATTGAGGAATTTTACATCTTCTTAATTAATTTATTTTTTATAAAATCAGAAAAAATATATTTGTTATTAAATAAACTTTTATTAGTTAATTTATATACTTTTTTTATTTTTTTTTAAATATTACTTCTTAAAATGTTCCTTCCTTAAAAATGAAAGTGTATTAATAAATATAAAATTCGGAGGTTTAAAACTGTTTAAATATTTACCTCTTAATCTTATTCTTCAGAAATTAGAATATAGTTTATTATTTTGGAATTATTTTTTTAATTAATAATAATATTTTTTTTTCTTGGAACAACTCTCTTTTTACAACTTTTGAAGGTCATTTCCATCAATTTTATATATCATTGAAGAAGAAGATAACTATAATAATCTAAATGAAAATATGAATAAGAACAAGACAAAGAAAATTAGGAAAAGTTAATTAAAGATAAAATTGTTAATTCTGAAATACGAGGTTGACAAAATTGACGTTTAAATAAGAGGTCAAGCTATTCTTAACATGATTAAATAAATACGACATTAAATAAGTATAGTTTTTTTTTTTTTTAATTACAATAAATAAGTACATAATCAATTAAATGAAAAGATTGAGAACCTCTGAATTCTATTTGGATTGAATTAATTTTGAAGTTTATTTTTTTGTTTTAGAAAAACTTTGGAAAAATAAAATTAAAAGTTTGAGAATATGATGCTTTATCAGAAAATTATTTCATGTATTATGTTATTTTCAAAATTGGAACTTATTTGTCAAGAATTCAGATTGTTCCGTGATTTTTCACTTGTATTTAATATCAAATTTATTCATTGTGCATTTCATTATAAGTCAAATTTATAAATTACTAATGCAACCAGATAAGAAATTAAAAAAAGTATCGCTTTTCAAAAAATTAAACAATTTTTAGAGGATATTTTCTCATGAAAAAACTTACTTTAAGACGTTGCAGACGTGTCCGTAAACGTGTTAAGTAAATTTAGCGTAATATTTAGCTCAAATAGGATAAAAACGATTCAGGATGTTTTATTTTTGACATTTTATAATTAAATTATTTTTTCTTTAGGTGAAGCCCTGAGGAAGTATCTGGTTACAACCGCAAACCGCTACAATTTCCAGTCAACAAAGGTAACTAAATTTAATTTTTAATTGATTACTAAAATTGCGCCTAAATGAGATCCCTGTGGAATACCACTGGTAGCTATTAATTGGTTGGAAAGTAATGAATTATTTTAGCTAATGAAACTCTACCGCAGAGACAGGTAGTTTGCAAACCAGTCAAATAGTTTACCACCAATATGGAGATTACATAGTAACTAGGATTTTTTATGGCATACTTTGTCATAGGCCTTAATAAAGTCCTGCATAATATGTCGAATTAACTTGAATTCTGTTAGCTAATGCCTTTGATATATAGTTTTCATATAACGAGAGATTTGAGCTGCCTGACAAAAATCCACGTTGATTCGGAAAAATAAAATGGTTAATACATGGAGAAATTTTATCTAGTAGTTATTCTTTTTAAGAAAGTTTCGGTACTACGGACAGCTTATATTTATTATCTGGGATAACTTCAATACTTCAGAAATAATCAGCAAAATAGTAAACCATTACTTTCATATCAGTACAACTCTTTTCTCTGAAGTACATTGAGATGGGTAAGCCTTGTTTGTTTTTTCTTAGACAGTTAATATGATTGAAAATGTTTTGTATGTTAGAAGGTATAGAATTGTCAACCGAAGTTTTAGGTACATAAATTAAATACACAATTCTTACACAGTTTTGAAATCGAATTCTATAGTAGTCGTTAAGAGAGTTCGTTTAGATTTGGTATTGTAGACTTGATTGACTTGATGTAGAGAGAGTAAGTTTGTTACTCGCATTACTATGCTGATATTTTCTGGCAGGCTTAAGTTGTTGAGAAATTAAATTATAAGTTTCCAATATTGGCTTCCCTAAATGTGACAGTGTTTTAATAAATAAAATAGAATTCGGAGGTTTAAATCTATTAAATATGTTTGTTCTGAAATTAGAAAACATACTTAGTTTATTATTTTGGAATTACTTTTTGAATTAATAAAAATGGTTATTTAATTTTTATTAGAAAAACTCTCCTTTTATAACTTTAGAAGATGATATCCATGTATTTAATATATCATTGAAGAAGAAGATAACTCTTATAATCTCAATGAAAATATGAAAAAAGAACAAGACATAGAAAAATGGTTGAAGATAATATTTAAATTGTTTAATTTGAAATATGAGATAGACAAAAATTACGTTTAAAAAAACTTCACTAGCTGAATTGGTAAGGCGTTTATCCCAGTAAGACGAGAGATTCTGGGTTCAAGCCCCGGTTGCATTCTTTTTAATTTTTTTACGTTTAAATACGAGGTCTCAGTAGTTGAATTGGTATGGCGTTTGTCCCAGTAACATGTAGGTTCTTAATTTGAGTCCCAGTGGCAATCTTTCTCTATATTGTTCTTTTTTACATTTTCCTTTAGATTATTAGTGTTAATTATAATAATAATCATTGAATAATTTTTAAAGAAATATTTTAGTGAAAAAGTTGGCGCTCTATAAATATGGCAGAAGGTTTAAAATGTATTTTAACACTTAAGATATAATAGAAGAAGGGGCAGATCCACTATTCTAAACAATATTAAATAAATTGGGCATGTGTTTTTTTTTTTAAATTATAATAATTAAATGATTTAAATGAAAAAATGATGAACTCTGAATTCTATTTGGAATTAATTATTTTGAAGTTTATATTTTTGTTTTATAAAAACTTTTTAAAAATAAAAATAAAAGTTTAACAACTTCTGATTTCTCATTAATATAATATTTTTCAGAAAATTAATAAAGTTCCTACCTATTATATAATTTTTAATCAGAAAATTATTTTATTTGTTATTTTCAAAATTGGAACTTATTTGTTAAGAATTCAGACTGTTCCGTGATTTTTTACGGGTCTGCATATTTAATTATAATGCTGTCAAATTTATAAAATACTGATGCAACCAGGTAAGAAATTTAAAAAAAGATTTGTTTCTAAAAAAATTAAAAAAAATTTACAGTTTCTATTTTCTTATGAAAAAACTGACTTAAAAAAATTAACGTTTGATGGTATGTAATATTGCAGACGTGTCCGTGAACGTGTTCTAAGTTTAGCCTAGTATTTAACTCAAATATTCAAGATGTTTTATTTTTCACAATTAATAAATTATTTTTTTTCTCCAGGTGAAGCCCTGCAGAAGCATCCGGGTCCCAGTTCCAGTAAAGTAATTCCCAGTCCCAGTAAAGGTAACCAATTTAATTTACTTCTTTAAATACAGCAAATTTATTTTGTGACACCATTTTTATTAACAATTAAAAGATTTCTTTGTTTCGGCCACCGATGATTACTTGGATTATTTAATATGGTAGGTATATAATAATAATCAAAAAATATTCTTAATGACCTACTATTGAAAATGATCCTTTTGTTAATTATGCCTTATTTAACCCCCTTCCCCATTCCCACTCCTACCTTTCCATTGACACCATTAAGATTAATTCCATTGTCACCATTAGGTTTTAGTAAGCCCTGACGAAGAGAGAAAACAGAAACACGTCGGTTTTATAGAAATGAAATGTTGTCAAAACACAGAAATCCTTTAATTTTTATTACCCATAATATCTATTCCCATATTGATTTCTGAGTAAAAAGACGTAAATTATGAATGTTTATTATTCTTTTGGTAGTTTCCCCAATGACTGCATTGTTTAAATGTGACTGAAGGTTGTTAGACGTTAAGTAAGTTATTCCCAAATCATATCTGAGGGGTTTTTTTCCAGCACTATTAACTATTTTCATGGTTTCTTATATTTGAAATTGGCTAATCTGAATGATTATTAAAATCTTTATTTAGGTACATACAATTTTATAAGTTGTTGATCCGACAAATTTCACACATCCAAATTTATCATTCGTTTTATTAGCCGCTTGGTAAATTAGTTAAGGTTTTTTGTGTTTTATATGACTTTTTAATAAATTAAATGTTTTCATATCTTCAAAAAAGAACAACGAAAAGACAAATGTCTGAAATATTTTTATCGAAATTCCCAACCTTTTTTCGACCAATTTTCCGGGAAGAATTTTTTCAAAAAATAGAAATTTCTCAAAACATTGAAAATCAGCAAACTTCGCATAATTTCAATATTTTAACCATATATTTTTTTGTGCATCCTTAGTTTGAAATCAAGTCGAATAAAACTTCTCGATCTGGTCCCCCATTTTAAAATACATTCAGATTTCATCGAAAATATTCAATATAAATTTCGAAGATACATTTATTTTTATCTCAGACTTCTTTCTGATACTAGGGAAAATTGAAAATTAAGTGTAGGAATTTTCATAAAACCTTTAAGACACTCATCTTTATGTTTTTGTTATTTAAAGTTTGGAATAATTTTTTAAATTGAGAAATTTTTGAACCTGGAAAATTATATTTTTCTGAAAAAATATCTTTCCAATAAATTAAGAGAAATTTGCCGGAAAAAAGATCGGGAATATTTTTTAAAGAAATGCATTTTTATATCATTTGAGATTCGGAACTTTTCTACGTTGGAAAATTATTATAATTTTTTTAGATTTTCGATTGAGTTTCGCTAATATTGTCTTTATTAATACTAATTGAGCTAGAACTCCCTCACCAAACACAAGAGCATTGTCTCTTTATGGTGAGGAAAGGCAATTTATTTTTATTTTTTGTTAACCTTATGTAACTATGTAACTGTTGTAACTTCATATGTATTTTTAATAAACATTGCCAATAAAAAAGAAAAAAAAAAAATTAATTAAAATATTACAATTTGAGGTTTTACTAGTTAGGTCGAAAATACAAATTCTTTAATGTTTGAGAAATTTTTATAAATGGTATTTTTACGTTACAAAATAAGTACTTTATTGACAGATTATTGATGAGCTTAAATTTATTTATTTTTTATTAAATAATTACAAAATATATTGTCGGTAGATAAAAATTTATCAAAAATTAAATTAATTAAGTTTTAAAATTTGCCTTCCTTAAAATAACAGTGTTTTAATAAATGAAATAGAATTCGGAGGTTTAAATCCATTTAATGTTATTGTTCTGATATTAGAATAAACTTTGTTTATTATTTTGGATTTTTTTTTTAAATAATAAAAATATTTCATTTTTATTAGAACCACTCTCTTTTTATAACTTTTGAAAATTATATCCATGTATTTAAAATATCATTAAAGAAGATGATAACTCTTAAAATCTAAATGAAAATATGAAAAAGAACAAGACACAGAAAAATGGGAAAAATTGGTTGAAGATAATATTGTTAATTGTTTTATTTGAAATATGAGATTGACAAAAATGACGTTTAAAAAATACTATCCGAATTGGTAAGGCGTTTACTCCAGTAAGACGAGTGATTCTGGGTTCAAGCAACGGCTGCATTCTTTTTATTTTTTGACGTTTTAATAAGAGGTCTCAGTAGCTGAATTTGTATGGTGTTTGTCTCAGTAACACGAAAGGTTATGGGTTCGAGTCCCAGTGGCAATCTTTTTATTTTTCTCTTTATTTTTCTTTTTTACATTTCCTTTAGATTATTAGTGTTAATAAAAATAATAATCATTGACTAATTTTTAAAGTAACATTTTAGTGAAAAAGTTGGCGCTCTATAAATATGGCAGAAAGTTAAAAATGTATTCAAACACTTAAGATATAATAGAAGAAGGGGCAGATCCACTCTTCTAAACAAGATTAAATAAATGTGACTTTCATTTTTTTTTCTTAATTACAATAATTAATTAAATGATTTAAATGAAAAAGTGATAATCTCTGAATTGTATTTGAAATTAATTAATTTTAAAGTGTAAATTTTTGTTTTAGACCAACTTTTTAAAAATAAAATAAAAGTTGTACAACTTCTGATTTCTATTACAGATAATATTTTTCAGAAAATTAATAAAGTTCCTTCCTATAACATGATGTTTTATCAGAAAATTATTTTATTTCTCAAAATTGGAACTTATTTGTTAAGAATTCAGACTGTTCCGTGATTTTTAACGGGTCTGCGTATTTATTTATAATGCTGTCAAATTTATAAAATACTGATACAACCAGGTAAGAAATTTAAAAAAAAAGATTTGTTTCTGAAAAATAATAAACAATTTTTAAAGTATCTATTTTCTTATGATAAAACTAACTTAAAAAAATATACGTGTGCTGGTATGTAATTTTGCTGACGTGTCCGTGAACGTGTTCTAAGTTTAGCCTAGTATTTAGCTCAAATATTCAAGATGTTTTATTTTTCACACTTAATAAATGAATTATTTTCTCTCTAGGTGAAGCCCTGCAGAAGCATCCCGGTCCCAGTTCCAGTAAAGTAATTCCCAGTCCCAGTAAAGGTAACTAACTTAATTTACTTCTTTAAAATACTCGTATGTCGTGATTTTTTTTAAAGATTTTTAAGGAAAAAATGATTTGTTTTGATTGGTGAACAAGACAACGTTTCGTTTTTTCCTTATTTCATAAATGTGTCTTTTGAGTTTTGATGAAACTGAAATATTATTTGATCCACTATAAGCTCTATAATTTATTGCTGTTAAATATTGTTAGAACGTTTTAATAATTGAAAAATAAATTAATAATTTTATTATTTTTTCTTTAGGTGCAGCCCCGCAAAAGTATCCGCCCTTCTAATTTCCAGTCAACTGTAAAGGTAAATAATTTAATTTAATTTATTATTTATTGGCACCCTTTTGGACTTTCACAAATTTATTTATAAATGGATTAAAAATACAACATTTGATTGATTATATTGATGACTCAATCAAATATTGAATGTGTAAGCCTCTCTTGAAAGTTTCGAGTTTTATTTACAAAAAAATATATTTATCAATATTAATATTGCAATTTATTTTTCGGAATTTTTAACAATTTTTTCATTTGATGAAAAAAATAATATGAAAATCGTTAGAGTAATGGGAACCTTCTAAGGCGCAGTATGTGTGTTGGTAATATAGCAATATACGTTTTTTTATCGTACCTAGAAAGAAACAAACAGTAGACATATAAAGAAAAACAATAAAAAATTGTCTAAACTAAAGTTTGTACAAAAAATGTACTCAATAGTGTACTAATAAGTGTATAGTGTAACAATGTGCAGTTTGTGAGAAACATAAAGTGACATAAATTAAATAAATGTAGTTTCAACATCTGCATCCACTGGATCGATCACGCAAAATAAATAAATTTGCTTCGATTGCTTGATATTTCCCAGATGGTCTTTTTTTTAATTTTTCGTCAACATTAAAAAAATTATACCTTCGAATTTCGACACAGAGACATAAAAACTTATTATACTGCTATGTAGCCAATGAAATAAACTGTACTTTATCGTTTATCTCATATTTGTAGGATTTATGAAAAAAATATTTAAAAAATCGTAAAGTTTATAATCGCGCGAATACTGAGTGTTTTTTTACTTGAAACTGCCGTGAAGGAAACTCATTCGGGTCAACATAGAATATTTTCGGTTTCTGTATGTTGTCTATGGTATACTTGATAATTAAAGGTGCATTTCTACGGAAAAAAGACTTAATTTTATCCGTAAACAGCTGTTCAAAAATTCGGCGGGAAAAAAATTATTTTTAACATCGTTCTAAAATAGTCTACGAAGTTCAGATTTGGGACATTTATGTTCATAATAGATAAAGCACTTCCATGCTTGGTGTTAAAATAAACGGCTGGCCCAGGAAATGTTTTAAATAATTGCAATAAATGTTTTACGAATGGTAGGAAAATGTGGTCCATTTTTGGACCGAAATCAATCGCAGAAAAATAAAAGTGGTCCATTTTTCGACCGAAATCGCTCCAGTGGTTTAAACTTCTTTTTTTAGTATGTTTATTCAGTTTTTAATTTTTAAAATATTTATCTTATAAATCTTACAAAACTGATCAGTTTGATAGTATTACTCTTTTTAGTATTGAGGTAGTTTACTTGTCACTTCATTTTTTTCGGTAAAAGATTGAAAGTACGAGGACCAATAAAACTGCTGTGAGTTTGCATTTGTTTGGTATTTGTTTGGGAGGGATAAACCTATTATTTCTAAAGTTGATTCTGTTTTAATTTTTTTAGAATTTGTTTTATTTTTTAAAGATATACCTATTTCATAGTTTGCAGAATAAATATTTAAAATATACTGAATAGTTTACATTCTTTATTACGCACCAGATTTAAATGTCCGGGTTTAATTTTCCCCACAGGAAAAACTAAACCCTTTCACACACTTCCCAAATGATCATCTGGTCAATCCACGTTATGCAATTGCACTATATGTATTATAATTACAAAACAATACAAGAACAACATGTCAACCTACCAGAGACCAGATGGGAAAATAATTCACCGACTCCAGATATTTTCATATCAGAGGGTTCGGCTCTGTGGAATTCCTAATTGAACCTATAAATCCTACTGATCCCTCAATATAAATATTAAAAAATCTTTTGTAATCCTACATGTATTTAATGCATCCGTAGAAAATGTAATATTTTTATTATGCATAAATTTGACAATATAATTTTGAGTTATTTGTAAAGGTTAACATATTTGATTATTTTTTTACGAGTAGATTGTGATTTACCGTATTAATTCTTCTTAATATTTTAATGCATCGATTTTTTTTTCTTTTTAATAATTTCGCTATCGCCATCTATGAGAGAGCAGTTTTTGAATTCATTAAGGTATCGCCGCAATATCTTTGATTAAGATAATATTAATATCATTTACAAAATGTGAAAATAAAATTGGACATATATGAGAACCTTGTGGAACACTTACAGAAGCTGTAAATTGGTTAGAAAGGAACGAATTAATTTTCGCTAGTAGAACTTTACAGGATAGACAGGTAGTTTGCAAACATTCCAATAGTTTATCATCGATATCGAGCTTCAGTCCTGCATTTGTCAATAGGCCGGTTAAGCCGATGCCTAAGGGTAGCGGCAAGCCCACAGGTGAGTGATTATTTTAGGTGATAACTTCTAGGAAGGAGGAAGTGACATATGCTTATGAAAAGTATAAATCCGCCACTGCCGAGCTTATATAGTAACGAGAAAAATATGATGGTATACTTAGGTGATTTTTCACAAAAACGCGCTATACAAATTATCCAATTATTATAATTTATTATTATTAGTTAAAGGCCTTTTTTACATTAGCTCCACACAGGAGGCCCTGACACTATACGATACGATTGTACTACCCCAGCCAGAAGCACTCCTGTCCCGGTGAGACCGGTACACCAGGGGGCACTGATTTGTTAGGACTAGAAACACGTGCTCTGAGGATAGGAAGGAGGCTGGAGTTTAATCGACCGGTATACACCGCAACCTAATAATGGAATTTAGGATGGGCAGGAACAAAGGAATTGATTGAGCGTTAATTTTGTTTTCTTTCTTCATGCTTTCCTTTTTCTTGACTTTCTGGATACTCTTGTCGGTTCTGGACTCTTCTTGTCTCTTGTTTTCCTTTACGCTTCTTGCTTCATCTTGGATCTTCTCATCTCTTCTTACGTCTTCATGGATTTTCTTGTCTTTTCTTGTTTCTTCTTGTGGTTTCTAGAATCTTATCATCACTTCCACGATCTTGTTATCTATTTCTGTCAGTTTTTGCTCACACTTCAATCTTCTCATCCCTTCTTGACCTTTATGTCTCTTGTATCTCCTTGGCTTTTCTTGCTATCACTTGAATCTTCTCCTCTCTCCTTGCTTCTTATTGGATCTTCTCGTTTCTTCTCGGCTCTTCTTGGTTCACATATCGCTTCTTGTTCTTTCTCGCTTCTTGCTTCTTCTTGTCTCTTCGGGGATCTTCTGATCTCTTTCTGGTTCTAGTTCTATTTCTGGCAGTTTTGGCTCTTTTTGTACCATTTTGATCTTTTTTTCCCTTAATGAATCTTCTCCTGTCTCTTTTTTCTTGCTTTTGGATCTCCTCGTATCTGTTTGGCTCTTTTCTCTCCTTGCCTCTTCTTGGATCTTCTCGCATCTTCATGGCTCCTCTTGGTTCTTCTTGCTGCTTCGTGTTTCTTATTATCTCTTATATTCTTTTATTGTCTCTTCTTGGCTCTTATTTCATCTTCTTGGCTCTTCTTGTCTTTTCTCGCGTCTTCTTGTTTCTTCTTGATTCTTCTTGTCCCTTCTGGGATCTTTTCATTTCTTTCTGGGTCTTGACTATTTCTGCTAGTTTTTGCACATCTTGTCCCCATTTTGATCTTTTTGTCCCTTCTTAAACCTTCTTGTCTATCTTGTTTCTTCTTTCTTTCTCTTGGATCTCCTCGTCTCTTCTTGGCTCTTGTCTCTCCTCGCCTCTCCTTGGATTTTCTCGCTTGTTAATGGCTCTTCTTGTCTCGTCTTGGCTCTTCTTGAATCTTCCCGTCTTTCTCAACTCTTCTTGGCTCTTTTTGCTGCTTCGTGTCTCTTATTATCTCTTCTTTTCTATTATTGTCTCTCCTTGGCGCTTCTCTCTTCTTCTTGGGTACTTCAACAAAGAAAAAACCAAGTTTAAACATCACAATATATATTCATATTTTAAATTATGCGCTTTAGAATCCTTCTATCTAAATAAAAAAAATATATCAAAAATCTATTTATTTAATAAAATAATAGCATCTTCTAATTCACCCTTATTAACGATGTTCCCATGTAATGTTTACTCCTTTCACTGTTTTTCCCCTCCCCCAAAATCACCCCCCCCCCCCCACTACCCCAATAAATAAATCAAATAATATTTGTACTTGTGAAGAATTTTTAAGTTGTTTTAAGTTTGCTGGTAAATGACACGTTTGTGTCGAAACCGGTAGCACAAAAATAAAAATATATAGTTATAAATATACATTTAAAATAAAATTCTAAATAACGTTTAAATAAGACGTCTTAGTAGCCGAATTAGTAAGGCGTTAGTCTCAGGAAAACGAGAGGTTTTATTTTTTGACGTTTTAGTAAGGTGTCTCTGTAGCCGAATTGGTAAGGTGTTTGTCCCTGTAAGACGAGGGGTTCTGGGTTTGAGTCCCAGTTGCAATATTTTTTTTTGTATTTCTTCAACGTTAACTATGTAACAATTTCTAGACATTTTGTTTTGAAAAGTTTAAATTGTACATTTTTTACTTGATATTTCTGCTTCGGTTTCGACACTTCTGAGTCATTCACTAGCAAACTTAAAAAATCTGTACAAAACGATAAGATTTAATTAGGTGGGGTAGTGGGAGGGTTGATTTTGGGGGAGGGGAAGAAAGGTGTAAGGAGTCGACATTATATGGAAACATTGTTAATAAGGGCGATTTGCATGGTGCAATTATTTTAGTAACCTGTTTCGTTTTTTTTTGATTTTTTTTTTATTTCCGTATATTATTTCTATAGCGCACAAATTAAAATATTTATTTTTATTTGAATTTTTAAACTTTGTTTTTTCTTTGTTGAAGCTATGACCTGTCTCTTTTAATTGGTTAGTAAAATCTGAGTAATTATTATTTCGTAAACAAAGTTCATGTTCCCTGCTTCTAGTTTTAAAATTTCTAGTTGTCATAATAATAATAATAATAATAATATTTGGATGATTTAGATGATGATCACCTCAAGGGCGCTGTAAAAAACTTATAATACATTTCTAAAATCTAAAAAACTACAAGCTAGGCAAAAAATTATAAACAACTTATGGCTAAAAATTGCAAACATCGGTTCATTGATCACCGATACGAAAATATGTGTACAATATTTTGACCAATGAACGCGATGCTGCCTAAAATTTAATGAAAACAGGACCATACTTACCTGGGAGGTCGCTTGAAATTAACACTGTATATTGCCCATTTAAAGAAATTAAGATAGAGTTCGCACGCAGAGGACATTATTGTGAACACATGTTATTTAATCCTGAAAAATATTTTAATATTAATATTATGTAATGTATTCTTTGACGAGTGTATTTTGGAAAGTAAAAGCAACATATAAAGGTGTGAGGTGCAGTAGTACCAATAAGGATTTGATCTTTCTAAATGTGATTTGTCAAGAGACAGATTGATGTGTAAGGAATCGAGTAATTTTAATTCAGTAAGAAAAGTGTGATTAAGACATATCATAGACAATACAAGTATGATACTCTCAAATAGGTATATTTAAATTACGGGTATGAGAGCCCAAAAAGGAAGGTTTTTAGTTTGGACCTAAACTCTGTTGGGCTTGTTATGCATCTTAATTCCGGAGGGAGTCTATTCTAAGCCTTAGGCCCAGATACTCCGAAAGCACGATCTCCAAACATAGTATTTGGCTTTCGTTTAGGTTCTATTAGTCTGCCTTTAGCAGATGAAGTTGCTGATCTAAGGGTTAATTGTCTCGGACCGGTATTTTCCGGGACGCATAATTCGGAGATGTAAGGTGGGGCCATTTCGTAGATTGATTTAAAAACCATCCAGCACAATTTGTACTGGATTCTTTCAGGGCACTTGAGCCAGTGAAGGTTACGAAGGTGTTCTGAAATATGCGAATATTTAGAAACCCCAGTTATGAGCCTTGCCGCTGCATTAAACACGGATTGAAGTTTGTCAATTTGATATTTGGGAAGACTAGCGTAGATGCCGTTACAGTAATCGAGCCGCGAGACTACGTAAGAGTTAATTAATAGTTTTGTCGCCTCTGTAGGAAGGTTTCTTCGAACTGACTTGAGTTGTCTTAGGTGAAAAAAACCGGTGCTTACTGTCCTATTTATTTGACTTTTTAACGAAAAGTCTGAATCTAAATTAACGCCAAGAAGTTTGACTGTTGTCTTTGGAATAATATTGTTGCCGGAAATGGAAATAGGTGTATTGAAGTACCCCCGAAGAAAGTGTTGCGAAGTTAGAGAGCTTATTTCCAACCTTAACGGCTTGTAAGCGATTGGATAGATATGACACCAGCCAATTTTTAATATCGGAACTCAAACCAAATGTTTCCTCTAATCTCTTAATGAGAAAGTCATGATCAATCGTGTCAAACGCTGCACTCATGTCTAAGAGTGAGATAAGTGCTAACTTACCTGACTCTATGGCCAAAGTTATATCTGACAGCATACGAAGGATTCCGGTTTCTGTTGAGTGAAACCTTCTATATGCGGATTGACGATTAGTGAATAATTTATTTGAATTTAAATGACTGGTTATTTGTGCAGCAGCAATTTTCTCCAGGATTTTTGAAAGGAAAGGTAAATTTGAAACAGGTTATTTTTTTCCTTGATCCATCCTGTTGATCATAAATGATTAAAATGTTCAACGTCTATATTACTAAATCCAATGTAATATAATTGTACTTGTAAATTATAATAATAACAAGAATATTATAAAATTTGATTTTGTTAGAATCAGAACCACTACCATTATACCTCTAATACACGTACGGACAGCGTAATATGTACGGAGTTCTCTTCATAACATCTGTCAAAAAGTCAAACCAAATAATAAGTTCGCAGAGAACAAACAATAAATCTAGTGAACGTTGAATGTCAAATTCAAAAATTCGCCTGAAATCAAATTGTTGCCATAAAAAAAAAAAAAACAATGTGGAATTTTACAAAATTAATAGGAACATTTTCGCAGACGGGACATTTTCATGTAGTGGGCCCAAATGAAGGATTTATTTATTTAAAAAAACTGTACATTTCTAAAAAATTTTTCGTAATCTTAGTAAAAAAATCTGTCCACACGATTTTTTCCAAGTCGTTATGAAATCCATGCAAGTGGCCTATTTGGTTATAACAACCACGGCAAAGCGAGGTCACGGCTAATATGAGCAATCACTAAATGAAATTTTTAAGTTCAGACTTATTTTCATACTAGCTGACCCGACAACGTGTTGATGTGGCTAACGAAGTACAACACCATCTACTGGATGGTTACCCAACCTTTATAACCAAGTGTTTTTTCGATAAGTTAACGCACACCACGATCTGATAATGTTTTCAATAAATTAGGAAATAATATTTTTTTTATATTCGGGCTATACACTTTAGAATGTAATGAGTGTGACGCACAGTATGTAGGTATGACTACTAGAAATTTTAAAACTAGAATTGGGGAACATGAACTTTGTCTACGACAAAATAACTATTCCTCGTTTGCTAACCATAATAGACACAGGCTATAGCTTCAACAAAGAAAAAACCTAGTTTAAACATTTCAATATAATTTGTAAACCGTCCATATAAATAAATAAAAAAATTAAATCAAAAAAAAAATTTTTAATCATTTTTCATTTAGAGATTGTTAAAAAGTTTCCACAGAAACATAAAAAAAAAATTCCTTGTTTCTTGTTTCATTGTGTATCTCAGCTTTTGAAAGAGATGCAGCATTATAGCGATAAGGCCTTTTTTTGCCGTCTGGAAATGTTGAGCGAATTTTTTTTTTTTTTTACATTAACTCCACACAGGAGGCCCTGAGGAAAATGATTTCCCTCAGGGCCTATGTCATCTGGGGTGCTGTGTGGAGGGTCTTTTTGAGGAGAGGAAGGAGTGAACCATTGGTCTTGAAGAGACCCATGTTGAGGCCGGCAAATCATTCCAAGAACGAGTCGAATAAACGAACCGTTCTCATGTGACAAATGTCAACCATGTACAAATGTTAGGCACGTGCTTGGCATGTTTCCCGACTATGCACCGGTGCCGAAGGGATCAATGATGCTAGTTCCTTGGAGCATCTTCCATTGTAATACCGGCAGAACAAGGATAGCATTCCCACCCGACGCCTGTGCTCTAAAGATTGCAATCCTGTACATGTGTGAATAACTGGGCTTCATTTTTCACGTCACAAAACCATTCAATAAACATTTTACACTTGAACTACTATAAATGGCATATGTAAGATCTCATCTCGAATTTGCGTCTGTCATTTGGAATCCTCAATACCAAACTTATATTAACTCTCCCGCAGCCAACTGGGGCCGAAGGTAGACCCCAAAATAACTATCCTTCTTATATCTACTTAAATACATGAAATATATTTTTAGTATTTTAGGTATTCCTGAGCAAAGGATTAATACATAATATGCCATTTAAAAAAAATGTGAAAAAATCGTTGATCGCAGGAAAAAATATTTTGTCAAATATAGGTAGGTAATATTCCCTGCAAAAACATAAATAACAAAAAATATATATATATCAAAAAAAGAAAAAGTGTTTTCTTTGGTTTAAGAGTTTAGAAAAAAAAATGGACGGACGTCATGTTTGGCATCTTGGCCTGTCGAGAGTTAACCGAATTAAAAACATTAAAATTTTTTTTTGAAACACCTGTCTTATCGTTTTCAAAATCATCAGTGTTATATGTCTATTGCTCTGTACAAAAGGAGGAAAAATTTTGATGTACTGTTTCTGTTCAAAATTGTGAACTGCCTCATTGACTCGCCAGCCTTGTTAGAAAGAATTGCATTTCGTTGCCCTGAACGCAATACCATATCGAACACCTTATTTCATATACAACATTTTAAATCGAAATACGCACAAAACGCCTTGCTCGGGCGTATCTGCCAAACTTACATATAATGCCCTTAGAGATATTGACATTTTCCATTGTACCCTTAAATCATTTAAAATCAAACTAACCGTACAATGTACTTAAGAGCGTTTAACCAGCCAGCCGTCGAAAATCCACATTTCATCGAAAGGTGTTCTTACAATCGTGCAGGGCGGTTACAATGAGAAAGATTAATTATTCTCCGTACCAGCTTTTTTAAATTTTAACTCAATATCGAATTTATTTCAATTCAAATTAGCTTTAATTGATACCTTCATCCAAAAATTCTGAAAGGCGTGATGATAAAACTATTAAAATAATGTACTTTTTGTAGTTATTTTTGGATTATAAGTATTTATCACTTTTCAATAATGTCTAAATTTAATAAGAATGTTAAAAAAATCTGAAATATATTAGTTTGTAAGTGCGCAAATAAATACACAAATGGACCAATTTTCGTCAAGAAACACGTGTATGTACATATTTTTTAATTTATATATTTTAATTTATTGAAACTAAAATTAAAATTCTAAAACATGCGTTTGCTAGATAATGTATTGATTTATTTTACTGCATGATTATATTATTCGAAATGGGGGTGGTATAATACAAAATCTTTTTTGAAAATTTAACAAAATCTGCCAACGACTTATGGAATAACCTTATTATACTAAAATTTTTAAAAAAAATCTCAAAATTTATTACATGCGAATGCTAGATAAAAGAATAATCTTTCGAAATACATTTATAATTTTTTGTGGAAAAGAGTCAATGCGTCTAAAATCTGATTTGAAAATGACATCTTTCTGGTTTTCTCTGGTAATGCCCTCTTAAATGATAATTATTATTTCTTGTTTATTATTTTCTTTTTAATAACTTTTTACTAAACATTCTGTACTTTTATTTTAAACAACTACTGGAAACAATTATTTCTGTATTGATTGTTATCACCTTTTTGACAATTTTTTACAAATTGCTCACACCATATACCTACTATAAATGTTTAATTACCATTTGATTCATAATCACACAATCATTAACCATTAACTACCAAATATTATAAACGGAACTTAACTGGTTTAAATTATGTTCACTATTTTATGTTCAACTACTTTATATACAACTGTATGCTTCCTAAATAAACATAAATCATTACATAGTATAAAATGAAGTCGCTCAAAATGTATGTGCGCATAGATCTTTTAAACTACGCAACGGATTTTCATGCGGTTTTTACCAATAGATAGAGTGATTTAAGAGGAAAGTTTATAGGTATAACACATGCTCATTATAGTAGATAAAAGCCGAGAAATTCAAATATTCAATTCAGGCAGCGGGCAGCGGGCAGGTGGCAAGCGGGTGGTGTTGATTTTATAAAGGTTGGGTAATGGCGTTGTGTTTCGCTAGCCACAGCAACGTGTGGCCGGGTCTGCTAGAAAGAAATAAAATAAATATTGATGTAAGCAATATTAGAGGCAGGTAGATAGGTGCATACGGTAGTCAATTTGGGAGGCAGGTATGGGTACCGCCGCCCCAGGAACCATTTATTGGATAATCAACACCTCTGCTATAGGTCATCCCAAGTGGTTCGCTACGAAAGGTGACTTAGCAGGGGTGCCCGGATTCATGAGGAAAGGTTTGTTCAGATCTTGGCGGCTGATGCGTCTGCCCACCAACTGTGTAGTAGGCCGGATCGGGAGAGACTGGTTGAGGGAGATCTTTTGACCTCTATAGCAGGACTCTCTCGGAACATTGCTTTGCACTGTAGTAATAAGGATAGATTCATACGTCCGTCACTCTTGGATACACTGACGCCAGACTCCTACCCACCCCTCACACCTTTTTTCCTTCCCAAAAATTCCTCTCCTTCCTTTTCCTAAAAAGACCCTCCACACAACATCCTCAAATACCACATAGGCCCCGAAGGGAATTATTTTCCTCGGGGCTTCCTGTGTGCAGATATTGTAAAAATAATTTTTTTTTGTTATTACTAGAGTAGTAGGTCCATTTCTTGATCTTAATTTTTTTTTAAGATAACAGTTCCACTTGTTAACTTTAAATACAAATATCTAATAAACCTTAACACACTTTATTCCAGGAATAGGAGGCATCATGGAAGTAGACAGGAGTTTGTTGTTGGGAGATGGCCAATTTCAACAATTGGTAACATACCTTCTCGAGTCCTCGGAGCAGTGTCCGGAGAACCTGCTGGATGCGGAGCCGCACCCAAAGGACAGGACCTTGGTGACTTTTGCCGACAGGATTTATATCAAGAAGAATCCCGGAGAACGCGATGCAGCCTACGGAGTAATGATGCTGTCAGGTGAGCTATATGCAAATGGCTGGAGATGTCTGATCACTGCCAACAATGCTACTTCGTCCAATGGCTACTTCGGTGCGGCCTTCTATCACACCGGGCAACAGCAGGTGGTAGTGGCGCATCGCGGTACTGATCCTACATGCATTGGAGCACTTTATACAGACGTCGCAGGAATTTGCCTCACTGACTACACACCATGTATGAACTCCGCTGTAACGTTCGTAGATTATATACGTCAAGTCATTAATTCAGCAAACAGTCACAATAGGCACTACACACTCACAATCACAGGTCACTCTTTAGGGGCGTGGCTTGCTCAGATAACTGCATTTTCTGCCAAATATTTAGTCATTAACCGTTTAGATAGGCAAATTCTCTTTGGAAACAAGCCCGAGGTCGGTATACATGCTAAGACTGTTGGATTTGATAGTCCGGGTGCCCGAGACATGTTAGATCGGGTACTGAGTGATTATTACAACAGGTATGAGATGAATGCGCCCCACTTAGAGGGGCTAGACATTATTCTTTACCTGTCGGCCCCCAACCATATCAACACCTGCGGTGAGCACATAGGTAGGATATATCGCATTCGTAATGATATGTCCAACTTCACGTGGTTTGATAAAAATACCCTTAAATATACATTAACGACTCATAAAATGGACAATTTTGTCGATGCCTTCAAAAAAAAAAATTGTATTTTTGGTGAAGTGTTGGATTGGGCCAAAAGCAAGAAAGAATTTAACGATTTATTTAATATCTTACAGTGGAGTAATAATTATCATGTACAACAAAATACAACTGATAATCTCATCCTTCTAGAAAAATTCCAACGGTATCAGGTGATGGAACGTGACCACTCAGAGAGCGTAAACCATCTAGGTTCTTTAAGGGTATTTTCCGTAGTCGAATTGCGAATGCTTTCCAGAATGCATATACTACAGGAACAGAAAAGCGAATTGAAAACTCTAAATGAATTCATCACAAAGCATAATCTTAAAGTAGACAGTAGCAAACTGCTTCCCAATTTTGAATTGGATTATGATAAGCGAACAATAACATGTGAGTCGAAAGAATCATTGGCGGAACTCTGCAAGCGCTTGAAGCAGCTGATGCGGTGGCTGGAGCCGCAGTTCACGCATACAGTGGAGGAACAGATTAAAATCTTTAACCGAGCTGCAGACCTCATCTACTACGCGGAGGGACAGAGCTACCTCGATTCCTTGCCCAAGTGTTGGCTGGACTTTACGGATTCCGTAGGTTTCCGGGATTTCCTGGTTTCTCGTGATCAGCGAGTCCTCTGTCTAGCCACAAGCAGTGGAGACGAAGGATTTCAGATGAGCCGACTTCGGAAACAGATGGTGAAAACTGTCGACTCCTCTGACGGCTTCACCAAATGGTTTAGTAAAAATCTCTATACATTCGTAGAATGGAGTCAGCTTAAAAAGTTTTCACAGATTTATGGTTTTCCCGTAGAGAAAGGTTTCTTGATGGTGGTAGACTGCACTTCGTTTTCCAATACTACGGAGAATAAAGTTGTGTTTGAAAAATTGTTCGATCACATGTATTCTCATTCGATGAAAACTGTTTTCATTATGTCGCAGTCAATTAAAGCACCCGACTCCACTAAATTCTGTAAAACTGTAAAGTCTGCCGGTATTGTTAATTTCTCAGACCTAACTCCTGACTCACAGAATGAAATGTTTAATCGAGGTAATGTTATAACTATCGGGGAAAAGGAATATAGTTTTGAAAGGTTCCTAGGAGAGGACCGTTCAGTTTGTAATATCAATCAGATCCTAAGTTCAGAATACTTGAAAAATTTTGCAACAATCGAAAACTATTCAATCAACATAGAGGACACGCGTCCCACCCTCAGTGATATACAGATGCCATTCTTTAAATTAAATATTAAAACTAGTATGGAATTCTTTATGAGATGTGTAAAGTCAGCCAATACTGCCGATCGTCAGCCAATCAAGTTGGTGATGAGCGGGTTGAACCGCGAGGACCTGGAGACTGGGGCCGACTGGCACCAGCTCAAGGGGATGGACATCATCTTCGCCGAGGGAGATGTACAACTCATCTTTAGAGATATCTGCAAGAAAAACCTGGATAAATGCATTTACTTGTTTGAAGTGTTAGGCCGAGATGTGTATTGCAAAGAAGTATTTAATAGACATTTTTATTTAGACAGGAAATTTCGTCACAAAGCATATTTTGACGTGAAGAATTTTGCAGAAACTGAACATGCTGATGATCTGTTTGTTATTAACAGTGAGTCAAACAAGGAGTTACTCGTAAAATTGATAGAGAATTGCAGCAAAAAAGTAGCGTTCACAGAAAATATAATTATTGCGCCCACAGAAGAGGAGGTGAAAGTTATTAAAAAGTATAGTAATAAACGTGTCCATTTTGTACAATTTTTTCAAAGCGCGGAAAGTTATAAACTAGAGTGGCGATATTCCCACGGCTCTGTGGAGAGCCTGCTACCTTTTATGTCCACAGACTCTTGCGAGCCAATAAATGAAATAGATTTAAGTAGAACAGGAAGAAACTTGACTGTAATAACAGACGAGCCCGGGATGGGGAAGACAACTACCCTGTCGGGCTTGTCAAGACTCATTGATTCACCATGGGTCATTTATATTGAATTGAAACACTTCCAAGGGCATATAGGAAATAAATTATCAGGAACGCTCACTAATAAAAGCGCAGCAAATTTTCTGTCAAGTGAGTGTGGCTCTCAGGCTAAAGGGTTGTTAGAGTATTTGCTAGAGAGTAAAATACATTCCAAGCGAGTCGTATTAATGTTGGACGGGTTTGACGAGTTGGATGATTATGTTAAAGATAAAGACAAGGAGAGTGCCAAAGAGAATATAATCAAACTCCTTACATTCCTTAAAAATATACCAACAGTCCAAATATTCTTGACCGCTCGCAAATATTTAAAACCTAGGTTAGAAAATGAATTATGTAATAAATGTACGTCATTTGTACCATTTAACAAAGAAGAGCAACTGAACTTCTTAGTTGTGATTTGGCGATCCTGCCTTTCCCTCGAGCTGAGAGATTACGGAGAGGAAGAGGAGGGTCGACTCAAGGAATATGCCGGAGAGGTGCTACGACAAGCAAAGGAAGTACTAGGGACAGACACGGAGTGCATCATGGGGGTTCCCCTGCAACTGAGAATGTTGGCCGAAGTCATCAGGCCAACAAGTGATCTGTTGTTGCTCCGTTCTCCTGAAGTTTCATTAAAACAAAATAATATAGAAAGTACATCAAATCTGTACAAGAAGTTTATTACGTTAAAATATGAAATTTACTTTAACGATAAAACATCTCTAGGAGCAGTGGTGGATGAACTAATAATTAAACTTTTTACCGACAAGATAACCACAATGCATTGTGAACTTGGATTCAAAACATTATTTCCTCATTTTTATTGTAATAACTTCAAAACCTTTGAAGAACAGTGGCTAAATAAATTAAATAGGGTTGGTTTGGTTCAAACAAAGGGAGACGGAGATTTCCAATTTGTCCACCGCACATACGCAGAATATTGCTGTGCACAAATGGTTGTCCACTGGCTCAATCGACCTAAAAGCTTTAACAGGTATGATCTGTTCAAAGAAATACTTGTCCCTCAAATCCTTCTTCATTCGGACAATAAGATCGTCCGGATGTTTTTGAATGAGCTTTTACATGAAACCACAATGTCAGAGACAGCTCTAGAATTAAATGGTAAATATATTAATCAACTATGGAATGAAGACAGTTCCATATTCAGCAATCAGAAGCACCAAACTGTTCTTCATATTGCTGTCTTAGAAAATAATGTTCATATCGCCACACTGCTCCTCGGGGTATTCAATGCAGAAGAGGCCTTTGTCTCTTTAATACAACAATATGACCTTGATAATAATACAGCAATAAATAACTTGAATAAGCCGACACTACATTATATCTGTGAAGGTAAATTAGTATTGGACACAATGACAACAAATATTTTAAAACATATCGGAGCATGTTCTGATGAAAATAAGGCAAATATTTTTTTTGCAATTTTATTCAACCGAGAAGTTTCCGAATTTGATGAAACCGCGGAAAAGTTTTTTTTTGAACGTTTTTTTAATCCACATGGTTTTAAGGCACCTCAAGAATCCACAAAAGAAGAAACTATTATTATTAATTTATTTTATTCGGATATTAATACGTTTATTAGTTGTACCGAGAGAATATTTGATAGAGTGAAAGAAGTTGAATTAGAAATTAATCAATTTATAAAGGCTGTTAAGTATAATAATGTTCAATATGTTAAAAATACATTATTTGAAAAATTAAAAAATAACGTTGAACGGTATTGCTTTTTATTAATGAAACATGAAGATACAGATCAGGATATGCAAACAGTCCTTCACATTGCTATAGAGGCGCGCAACCTCGATATGGTTAGATTATTCGTGGAGCAAACTGCTGTTCCCTTAACAGTATTAATGGCACAGAGGCATGGGGAGATGACTCCTTTACTTACAGCTGCTAGGCTGGGTGGACTGGATATAGTTAAGTACTTGGTGGAGCGCGGTGCTGATATTAATACACGCGGTGGGAACGGCGAGTCTGTTCTGATGTTTGCGGCCGAGAGTAGAGAGTTACTAACTGTAAAGTATATTGTTGAAAGAGGTGGTGACATTCATGCTACAGATTTGGATGACGGGACTGTACTACATTACGCGGCACAAGGGGGACATCTCCCGCTAGTAGAATACTTCCTGCAGCAGGAGATGGACCCTGACAGGGTAGGCAGGGCGGGAGAGACCCCACTAACTAAGGCATCACGGGGTAAGAAGTGGGATGTGGTGCGGCTGCTGCTGGAGAGGGGAGTGGATGTTAATGCGGATGGAGGTAAAGCTCTTAGATGGGCTATAAGGTGGGGTGAATGGTCTATAGTGGAGGATTTAATAAATAAAGGAGCAGCCATTAAAGAAAGTCAAATAAAGGTGAGTTTATCCAAATTTAAAGTAAAATATCCGAATTATGAATTTAAAAAAGAATAATAATCAATTTAACCCCTCAAGTCTAGACACCATAATATCATGTTAGTTGATCATCATATCATGTTAATGTTTTATTTTTTGCAAAAGAGTCCCAACTGCTCCCGTCTGGAGGCGATGAGACTATCCCCAAATTTGGGTAAGTTATGAGATTGATGGTAGTGGGGAGAGGAAGGAGTTTTTTCATATTTTTTATGTAAATTCTGCACAAGAGTCCCAACTACTCCCTATCAGGGTAAGTTGTGAAGCTGAAGGTAGTGGGGAGGGGTAGGAGATGGGAAAGAGGAAGGTTGGAAAGTATCTGGCTATTCGGATCTAGTCTCTAAACACGGATAAAGTCATTTCAAACGACATTTCAATGCTGAATGGTGGTCTCACACCAGGGCGATACTGAGAGTATCTTCCGCAAATATACCTTATATTATTTTAAATGATTAAATTTAATTTATCTGAAATTTGTACCCGCGACCTCCGGATTACTAGTCAAGATGTTGAAAACCAAACGTTGGGGATATACCTGGCTATTCGGCTCTAGTCACCAAACGTGGCTAAAATCACTTCAAGCTACGTTTCAATTCTGAATGATGTTCTTACACCAAAGCGATACTGAGAGTATCTTTCGCAAATACAGCTTATATTATTTAAAATTATTAAATTGTGAAAATACAAATCAATCTAGTAGAATGTATCTGCTCTTGCCGGGATTTAAATCCGCGACCTCCGGATTACTAGTCGAGGGCCTCGACCACGGAGGTCGTCAAAAGTTGAAAAATTAAGGTTGGGAAGTACCTGGCTATTCAGTTCTGGTCACAAAACATGGCTAAAGCCATTTCAAGCAATGTTTCTATTTTGAACGGTGGTCTTCTCTAGGGTGATACTGAAAGTATACTTTGTATATTATTTTAAATGAATTACTTAATTGTGAATTGAATAAATTGTTATGCAAAGAGAAAACTTGGTGTTGTCTCTTTCTAATATAATATAATTATAAGAACTTGTCAATTGGTGCCAGATATGGTACAACGAGTCTCTGGTGCCAGATATGGTACAACCTCTCTGATATTGATGTTTGGTGCTGAATACGTCACTTTGGGTTCTGTAGCCTGAAATGGAAAAATCGAACAAGTTGTGCAAATAGTTGTGCATTATGAAAATGTGTTATCTTTACAGTCGGGGGCGTCGCTACAATAGTTATTGTGTACAGTGACTACGTACTTGTTGACTAGATCTGAAAAGCCGGGTACTACCATAAAGTATCCTGTCTGGAATGTAGTGGAGTGGAGCAAACTGGCGACATCAGTTTTGTTTGCTCTGGGAATAGATCTCCCTTCTAGGCATTATCCCTCAGTGCTTTGAACTTAAACCAAATCTGTCTAAACTCTCAACAGGACTGGCTTCAATTAAACGAACTATTTATTTAAAGCATTGAATAGACAACACACTCTAGAAATGCCTTCCATGTAGATTTGAATGTCACCCCTGACTTAATACCTTTGGTTCTAGCCCATTTAGCACGCGCTCTCTCTCTCTTACACTTGCCTGACATTGTGTATATTGTCATCCCATTTGAATTTCATCATTTTGATGTTCCACTGTTCCATATTTGAAATAAGGCGGGAATGTTTTTAGAATGGTTTTTGAGCAATTGTGAAGTTAGGAATTTCATTTGACAATCTCATTTCACTGAAATCAACATTAATATTTTATTAAACACATTACAGCTGTTAACCTAAACTAAGAACATTTCTCTTTTTACACGCACTCGTACATGCCGCTAGAATTATATTGCATACAATGATTAGATATTCATTTTAAAAACTTTGAAACGAAAGACATACATTTCCGGGTCACGAATAATTTATTTATTTATTAGTTTTCGGGAAATCGACAGTTTACATTTATTTCAGTTTTTACTTAGTATTAAATAGCCAAAATAGAAACAATTACGGATTTCCTCCTTGTGACTTTACTTCTGCTGAGACAGCTTTAAGAATAAGTAAATAATTTTATTAAAAAAATAAAATGAATCCAAAAATTATACAAAACACAAAAAACTAAATACCTATATAAAATCTTATTTTATTTTTTTAAATATAAAATGAAAAATTACAAAGCAAAAAATCTATCAATACATAATCTGACAATATTTGAAAATCTTCTACTATCATCACGGCAAGCGGAAAATGTTGCTTGTGTCATGATGGAGGACTTAGCCGGTCGAGGGATTGAACTTATGACGCCCGGTCGGGAACCAGACGCGATGCCAACTCAACCACTAACCGGTCTATCCATGTTTTGGTGTTTTAAAGAATTTGTGTTATTTTAAATAGCGCAACCCGGTATAAATCATGAGATATTATAATTCCAATATTGTAGAAAACAAAATAAAAATAATTATCTGTTTAAATTTCATATTATAGTTAAATACGTACCTACTTTATCACTTGACTGAATTCCTAACATTGATGAGCTACAATTTTGAAAATGACACTTAAATTTAATGTCAATCTGAGATGTAGAGTTCATTAAACAAGAGTTACAGACAGACCCACAACCGGACTAAGTATGTTTGATGATATGAGTTTAACTAACATACTGCCCACTGACCATACAGAATTTTTAATTGATTCATTCACTTCATCTAGTACAGTATTATCCCCCCCCCAATGAAGCGCCGTTAAGTGTTGACAATAAGTAAACAAGTCTTCATCTTTTTTTTTGCAATTTTAAAAGATTTAGAAAGTGAGAACATTCTCCTCTTCCCAAGGTTTGTTTGTACAGCAACAATTTTACAACAAACACAGATATTACACTTTGATTTATATAATTACTAGCTGGTACCCGGCATGCGTTACTATGATATTTAATAAAGATTTTTTTCTCCCTGCATGTCCTTTCCCATTCGTCCCGTTCCCCTCCCTCTCCCGCGTTCGCTTCCCCTCTCGCGTTCCCACTCCGCCCCCTCCACCTTCCCTCTCCCCACTTCACTCCCTCCCCCTTTTCCCGTCCCGCGGACCCCCCTCCCGAGTTTCCTTCCCTGGTTCCCCTCTCCCCCCTCCCACGAACATACTACCCGAGTTCCCCTCCTCCCTCCCTCATTCCATACATTCTGTCCAGGAACATTCAGTTTTCAAGAGCTCGCGTACCACCTTTTGCAATTTTTTATACAAATTTCATAATGCCAGAGCTCACTTATAGTTTTGTACAAATCTTGTCCTGACAATAACAAACACAAAAAAAAAAAAATTATTATCCAATTTGGTGCAGTCGTTCGGAAGTTATGCGCGAACATACATTTCGGCGATCCATTTTTATTTACATATATATATATATTTACATAGAAGATTTATGCGCCAATAACATATATAACAATACAAAAATTATACTTCTTTTTATTAAAGACTAGGAAAATTCTTTGTTTGCACTTCACGCACGCATCACATTTTTTTAAACTTTATCTTAAACCTTGCGCGGACCCCCTGACGTTGTTCAGGGACCCCCAACTCAATTTTAATTTTCCACGGACCCCCTGCATGATCCTGAGGACCTCTGGGAGTCCATAAGGACCACTTTGGGAACCACTGATCTAGTACATAGGTGTTGGCTTTAAGGAATTTATCTTTTTATCAAAGGTTTAATTTAAACAAATATTTTAGTAAGATGTGGATAGTGTAAATATAGTCCGGCTGACGACAGCACACATACACACATACACACATATACACACCCTCACATACACACATACACACATACAGTCACATTAAATGAATTAGTGTTGTGTTGTCATTAGGCTAGGGGTTTCACATATAGGTAAGCCGTTATCCGCAGGGTGTCCGCATTTTGTTTATTGACCAAGACTAGAAGTATACCGGAGATTTGTATGAAGGTGATTCCAATAAAAACAATAATTGGATAATTTGTATAGCGCCATTTTTTATGAAAAATCACCTCAAAGGCACACATAATATCTGACTTACGAAGAACGTAATACTCAGTTTTCTTACTTACACAGTGACATTTTATTCCCACGGATTTGACCGGCGTCAATGTTTCCTGCCAATTAATTACTTTAGTGACAGTTCAATCAAAGTATTGTATGTACCTACTATACAATAATCTGAATGTTTAGTCACCCTATTATATAGGTACAGTGTGCGTGGTGCGTGTACTCTGATAGCGAGAGAATGATATAGTATAATCGGTCTCCTCTTTGTGCGGTGCTTCGTAGCCTCCCTACTCTTGTATATTTTAGTTTTGTGAAGGTTTAACTTCTACCGCCTGTGATTTGTTTTCAAACGCAGTTTTTTTTTAAATGTTGCTCTAAAACCTATTTCATTAAACTTATATGTTTTCCTTCATCATATATATATGTTTTCCTAATTCTAGTGATAGCAGTTTAATAACAATGAATAGTTTGACGGTAGTGTCGCGAATGTTAAAATATACTCCGTCCCAGAAGGACGGCAAACCAAGTTTCTTCACGACCCCTTCAGGTTAAAAAGTAGATATTTGTAAGATTGCATACAGTGTTAATAAGTTTATAAACAAATCCTTGTTAAACAAACGCTGGTTATATGGACGCATAGATCAAACAATCGGATACAGAATTGAAACACTAACAGGGGTAATAACCCCCTCAATATTCGGCACTCGGTACTCGGCACTCGGACCATCCGACCCTTGTTTTTCTGCTCGGTAATATCTCATTTTGTTTGTATGAACATTGTCCCAAAACAATTATTTAGAGTTATTTATGAATAGTTAAGATATGGATGTGTTATTTGAGCGAGCTTTGCACAAGGAATGATCTTGTGAAATATGTTTAATGAGACATACATACATACATTTGAACGCAGCCCAATTTATCAAACACAATACACGAAGCACAGACATAAAGTGTTGGAACAACTGCTAACATATTAAGAAATTAAAATGTATAATATTACATAAGTCTTTAATTGAATATAACTCTTTATTCAGATTAATTTTCTGTTTCTATGGAGTTTCATATATATGCCTGTTATTACTATGGATACATGATTACACACTTCTTTTATTTACTACATTTTTATAATTTATTGTCTATAGTTAGTGATTTATTTTGTTTGTTTTATGTTTTCTATTTATTCATTGTTCAATACATGAATGTAGTATCTATCCTACATCTGATAATAATATGTATTATTGAGAATACTGTTATTTGTATTTAATAATGTTCCCTTTTGTTTAATTCTATGTACAGTATATTCTCTGTAATCTGAACCCACTATAATCCGAACCACCAAGCCCGGTATATCGGTAGCTGCATATCCTCGCTAAGAGGTTGTCCATTAATCACGTGAGCCTCGAAAGGGGGGGGGGGTTCGGCAAAAATCACGAAATATCACGTGGGGGGGAGGTATAATGAGATATCACGTGTATTTATTTTTCGTGATAACATTCTGAAAATTTCAAAATACTTATATACCCACTTTAAAAAAATACACATGATTTTGGGGGGAGGGGAGTGTTAGTCTAAAACCTCACCATATATCACCAGGGGGGGGGTAAAAACTTGCTAAAAAACATCACGTGATTAATGGACGACCCCTAAGTGTGGGATTCCTCGCTCAAATTTAAGCAGGCTAATCCTTGAAAAGCCGCAAACTAGTTACTTTTTTAGAGACCGAGGCGTTAGCAGTGACACGTGTTAAATTTTACCGTTTTGTTAATCGTAAAAAGCATTTGAATTATATCTTTCCTATTTCGAATTGTAAGGTTTATAATTTTTAACTTGGCTTGATTTGATTTAAGTAAAATTGTTATTGTAATTCCTTCTTTGGTAGTTTTTTATGTCCCAAAATAAGATGATATTTGGATTGCTAAAAGAGCCAAGGAATTGTTGAGTTATATTCTAAACATCTCCAAGGATTTACAAAGTTTATATAAAATATAAATGTTGTGTTTCTAACTACAAGCCTCCTAGAATATAATTCTCCAATATCTGTCTCCTTATGGAAACCATGTTGAAAGAGTTCAACGCTCATTTACAAAAAAGTGTTGATTTCAAATTATAATTCTGTTGAATTTATTAACATTTTATTTGGTTTTGCTCCAATGAGATTGTTTTAATAAAGGGAGAAGAATATGAATTGATGTTGCATGTTTATTTAAAAATATAAATAATTTGTTGGACAGCCTTGAAATCCTAACCTAAATGTTGCTTCATCGTGTATAGTTGATACTAATTAGGAATTGTTGTCGGTATCAGCCCCCTTGAGGTGATTTTAATATGTTTGTAATAATTTGTTAACTGCCATTATGTTTTATTTTATATAATTTGTCTGATATGTTTACTTTAGAGTTGTTTACATTGTGTTACTTTCCTTTGTTTTTATTACATATTTGTTCTTTTTCTACTGCTCTATTCTGCTGTTATTTTACAGTAGTAATTTCTGTAACAATATTAAATTTTCTGAACACAGTTTTGATAGTTATTTAGAATATGACAGGCTATTAGGTTAGCTGCCATTGCTCTAAAATCAAATCAACGATATGATATTAGCGATGAGGAACTAAATTATTATTTACCAGTTGAAAGGGATAAAGAATTAAATTGTCAACAATTATTTGTAAATATGTATTGAACTGTAAAATAATAAATGTGTCTCTTGAAATATCTTGTTTTTATTATATTTATGTATTTGTTCCTTTGTTATTCCTATTTTCCAACACAACTATCTGTCATATAACTGAGTATGGGCTCCTTCGAAGCCAGAGCCAAGTTAGCCTCTCAGAACCTGGGCGTACTGTACAGGGCCCACAGATACACAACATGATATACAACTGATCATCCTGTACAGCAAGTAATGCAAGTACACTCCCGTTGTAGGCTAGTAGGCAGCCACCTCTGGTCTGCAGCTCCAAAATACCTGACAAACCCTTGGCGCTGTGCAGGAACGGGTGATCTGTTTGATAAGATGTATCTTAACAAACGGATTGCAATCTTTGGAGCACATACTTCAGGTGGGAAATCTTGGCCTTGGCCCCACACAGCATCCCCAAAAGGCGACATAAGTATTTTATGGAGTTAAGTATGTAGTTTTAAACAATGGTAAGTACCTATACAATATTTCAGTATATAACAAATAGGACATACAAATGTAGCTTGTGCAATAATGAAGGACAGGAGCTAATAGAGGAATGAACCCGTGACACCACACTGGGAACCAGAACTTAGGACAACTTGGATACTAACCCATGGATGACAAACATAATAAAATTAAATACACTTTGTTTATTTATTTATTACTTATTCGCCATTGTTCAGCACGTGATTATGAACCCCACTGATCACGGGTTAATGATTTCACAATTTAATAAAAGTATCACACATAAATATCGGACATAACCACAGAGGAAACTTTTTATTTATTTTTTTATTTTAGCGACTATGTAAGTACTTAAGTGTAGATGTTATATTTCTTAGTCCTTCTCACTAGTGGGTCTTGTGCCGAGGTGGACTGAAGTTATTTAAGGTTAAACGTGACGTACGTTATAATCTACGCATTCACAGATGGCGCCAATCAAATTATTATCGGTTTTTAATTCCTTTTGGAACATTAAGGTAAATGAATTGTTTACGCCTTTACATATTTAATATGCATATAAATAAATAGTTTTGGCCATAAACAAACACAAATATTTCAAGTGAGGCTGAAAAATACAATTTTGTATCGGTGACTTAATCCAATATAGTATTTTTCAGACTTTCTTGAAAGATTTGGGTTTGTTTATGGACAAACTATTCATTTATATTCGTATTAAATATGATTTGAGAACAAAATACCCAACCAAACTAAAAAATTATTTTTGCAATCAAGAGGTTTATCAAATATCTAGTACAATGTTTTTTATTTACTCACAAATAATTGTCTAAGCTGCCTCTAAAATCACGAAACTCCAAAAACTTTATTGGTCCATAACTTATAATATAAAGCAAAAATAAATAAAGTAGCTCACATCCGTACGAAATATTTGACATACCTTTTGATTAAAAAATAATATTTCAGTTTGGTTTGGTATTTTGAACTCAAATCCCAAATTAAGATTTGTATTGAACCGGCCGAAACGAGCCTCGCAAAAGTTCCACAAGGTTAAACGTCACGTACGTCATAATCTACGCATTCACAGATGGCGCCAATCAAATTATTTTAGGTTTTTAATCATTTTTGCACGTTAAGCTGTAAAATATTAAGGTAAATTAATTGTTTGCGCCCGTACATAATTAATATAAATATAAATAAATAGTTTTGTCCATAAACAAACCCAAATATTTCAAGAGAGTTTGAAAAATTCAATTTTGTATGGGTGACTCAATCCAATAATGTATTTTTCAGCCTTTATTGAAAGATTTGGGTTTATTTATGGATAAAACTATTTATTTATATTCATATTAAATACGTACGGGCGCAAACAATTGATTCCCCTCAATATTTAAAGCAAACGTGCAAAAAGTATTAAAAACCTAAAATTATTTAATTGGCGCCATCTGTGAATGCGTAGTTTATAACGTACGTGACGTTTAACCTTAAGCCTTATTTTTATTCTTGATCTAGTCATTAGAATGTTTAATTAGTTTTATTTCTTGGGGACGGGTGTGATGGAGTTTCGTTGATAATATTTGTGGTTTCTTTGTCCGAGTATGATTTTATAACAAGAATATTTTTTTTGTATTTTTTATTCGATCTAGTGTTATGCATATATGGTCTTGTAGAGGATTTAGTAAATTTGAATATCTTCAATACATATATTTGTTGTACATTTGGTACGTCAAAGTTGGAAATTGCAATTGAAGGGGTTCTAATAGGTACTTTCACTTTGGTCTTTATGATTACTATTTGAATAGTATTCAGGTTGTGTACGTGTACTGACGACCTCCGTAGTCCAGTGGGTAAGACTCTTGACTCACAATCCGGAGGTCGCGGGTTCGAACCCGGCATGCGCAAATAAATGTTATTTGATTAATTTGTGTTATTTCACAATTAATTCATTTAAAATAATATATAGTATATTTGCGGCATGTTCCAGATGTGGAAGATACTATCAGTATCGCCCTGGTGTAAGACTACCATTCAGAATTGAAACGTTGCTTGAAAATGGCTTTAGCCGTGTTTGGTGACTAGATCTGAATAGCCAGGTACTTCCCAACCTTCCTCTTCCCCACCTCCTTCCCATCCCCACTACCTTCAGCCTCACAACATACCCCAATTGGGGATGCCATAGTCTCACTGGCTCCAGACGGGAGCAGTTGAGATTCTTGTGCGGCATTCACTGTAAAAAAAAAAAAAAGTACTTATGTTTGGCAGATCCATTTGATTAAACTAGAGATAAAAAAGTAGCAAATTATGTAGCAAATTATGTATTAATAAAAAATAGATTAACCTAGAGATATATTCTTCTAATAGGTCATATACATCCATAAATCAATATTTAAATATTTCTCAAATGCGCCTCTGGTAACTAAAGGTGTATTTTACAACTAATTTAATTTACAATTAGAAGAGATCAGAAAGTAGATCAATTTAAAGAATAAATAATTAAACATTGAAGCAATATTGATTATCCAGTCATCCAGTCATGCAGTAAACAGATTGACAGGAATTAGTACCTTGTAGAGTGGAACATACTCTCAGTATTGCTCTACTAAGAGATCACCAATGACAAGCGAAAAAATTGTTTGAAATGGTTTGAGCAACTCTGAAAAGCGCATTATATATGTTTGCCCCTGATCTATTTAATTTAAAATATTTTATGACTAAATAACGAACTCATTTTCAATATTTAATAAGACATATCTCATTGGGTAAACAATTAGCAAAAAGAAACAATTAAAAACAACAATACACTTCAGATTTCTAGACAGCATATTCCCTTAGTACACTGAATACTATATGATCTTAATTTATTTCAAGCCTGATTGATAAGATGTACCTGTTGTGTCTGTTTGATGAGATGTACACCTGTTGTGTCTGTTTGATAAGATGTACCTGTTGTGTCTGTTTGATGAGATGTATATGTTGAGTCTGTTTGATAAGATGTTCTTGTTGTGTCCGTTTGATAATATGTACACCTGTTGTGGCTGTAAGATAAGATGTAACTACCTGTTGCGCCTGTATGATAAGATATGCCTGTTGTGTCTGTTTGATAAGATGTACCTGTTGTGATTGCTTGATAAGATGTACCTGTTGTGACTGCTTGATAAGATGTACCTGTTGTGTCAGTATGATAAAATGTTCCTTTTGTGACTACTTGATAAGACGTACCTGTTGTGTCAGTATGATAAGATGTACCTGTTGTGTCTGTTCGATATGCGCCAAATACCTATCGACTCCTAGGCCATAGACAGGTCAATGAAATTAAATGTCTTTTCAAAAAAGGCATTTGAAAATCTTTGTTCAATTTTAAGCAAAGTAAGAAATATGCAATTGAGCTCAATTCAACTTTGCTCTTGTATAGACTATCAAAAACGGTCGTAGAAGCGATCGGTTCTTGTGTGACTTGGAGCACATTCCTTTGAAATACTTATATATAGAACAAGGTCAGCATTCCCACCTGATACTTATGCTTAAAGCTTGCAATCTATCAAGTTAGGGAATCTATCAAAGATACCGCTCGTTTCTGTAGAGAAAAGGTTTTTTTTGCATGTATTTTGTGTCTCCAGACCAGAGACGGCTGAAGAGGCCCTGTACAGTAGGTATGCCAGTTTTCTGAGAGGCTAAGTTGACTCTGTCTTCGATGTAGCCCCCATGCTTGAGCTGGTCACTTAGAGCTTTATACAAAGCATATCAGTGGAAAGTTTGTTGGGAAGATTGCCTCCGTTGAAGGAGACTAGATTGTCATTTGGATCCCTTTTAGATGTATTAGTAATCAGACATGACATATAATATAGAAAAGCTGCCATTTGATGAATATAAGATGTAAGTAATTAAATAATTATAATAATTAGATACGTATGTATGGTAGATTTAGTGTCTTAACTAACTGGAGCCAGTGGGACTATTTCAACCCCGGTTGGGTTATGTTGAGTGAGAAGGGGAAGCAGATGTGGTAGATGAAGGTTTGTAAGTAATTGGATATTCTGACCTAGTCACCAAATACGAATAAAATCATTTCAAATAACGTTTCGCCTCTCAACTATATCTGCATACCGCTTTTTTCTTTCTTAATGAAGTCATTAGTCATTGCCGTCTTTTTAGGATATTTCAGTATTTAGGTTATTCTGTATTTGTTCTACTAGTATATCAATGGAAGCGGATTCTCCTTGAATCTATCAGCATCGGTGCACTGCCGAGCATAATATTTTCCATATTTATTTACTAATTGTTTCTTTACACTGCAGGTAAAATATTTACAATAAAATTTGTCACCTCACTAGGACAAGCCTGTGTTGAGGTTAACACACACACCGCCACTGAAAAGGGTAACTTACTAGGTAAAATGTTTGCGGATAACTCAACCCTCGATGACCAAGGTGCTGTCCCGACGTCGGTTCCTCACTGCGGTTTTCTGGTACTGCAGAGGTGCGCTGCGGAAATAGCTCCAATTTTGACGAAGCTTTTTAAAATGTCCCTGAAGACTGGCTCTGTGCCCTCTGGTTGGAAAAAAGCGGTTATCCATCCTATTCCAAAGAAGGGTGACCGCTCCAACCCGGCCAACTACCGCCCCATAGCGATCACATCAGTTCTGTCTAAGGTGATGGAACGTGTGATCAACGACAAACTGCTCACATACCTCGAGAAGAAAAAAATTATTAACGACCGTCAATACGGATTCCGGCGGAACCGCTCGTGCGGTGATCTTCTCGCGTATGTGACGCATGTTTGGGGACGATGCCTGGAACGTTTCGGTGAGACCCAAACGGTTGCACTGGACATCTCCAAGGCCTTTGACCGGGTTTGGCACCGAGGACTTGTCAACAAACTGCATTCTTACGGACTTCCCGCATCCTTGTGTACGTGGATTGCCGACTTCTTGAGGGAGGGGTCGATTCAGACGGTAGTCGATGGTTTCACCTCTTCCTCACACTCGATAAATGCTGGCGTCCCGCAGGGATCGGTTCTGTCTCCGACTTTGTTTTTGTTGCACATCAATGACCTTTTGTCATGTGCACCAATTCACTGTTATGCGGATGACAGTACAGATCATGATAGCTTTTTGTTTGACAAGCCCCCAAAGGGCTCACAAACTCCAACAACTCGTAGGGCTTTGAAGCAAAGAATGGACGGTTACCTCGAGAGTGTTTTGTCTTGGGGTAAAAATAATCTCGTTGAATTTAATGTTTCAAAGACCCAATCTTGTCTGATTACGTCTAAAAGGGATCGAAATGAAAATCTAGTCTCTTTTAACGGAAGCAATCTTCCGAACAGGCCCTCCATTGATATGCTTGGTGTAACCCTAAGTGACCAGCTCAGGTATGGGGGCTCCATCGAAGCCAGAGTAAAGTTAGCCTCCCAAAAGCTGGGCGTACTGTACAGGGCCCGCAGATACTTTAATAGTACACAACTGCTAACCTTGTACAAATCACAAGTACGCCCCACGGTTGAATTTGGCAGCCATCTCTGGTCTGGAGCTCCAAAATACCTGAAAAATACCCTCGACTCTGTGCAGAAACGGGCGGTCCGTTTGATAGATTCTCCCATCTTAACAGACGGATTGCAATCTTTAGAGCACAGGCGTCGGGTGGGAATGCTATCCTTGTTCTACCGGTATTACAATGGAAGATGCTCTGAGGAACTAGCATCATTGATCCCTTCGGCAACGGTGCATAGTCGGGAAACACGCCAAACGCGTGCCCAACATTTGTACACGGTTGACATTTGTCACATGAGAACGGGTCGTTTCTTCGACTCGTTCTTGTGTTCAACAGCTCGGCTGTGGAATGATTTGCCGGCCTCTGTGTTTCCTCCTTCCTACAACATGGGTCTCTTCAAGACCAATGTTCATTCCTTCCTCTCCTCAAAAAGATCCTCCACACAGCATCCCAGATGACATAGGCCCTGAGGGAAATTATTTTCCTCAGGGCCTCCTGTGTGAAGTTAATGTAAAAAAAAAAACAATAATTATACAAATTAACAAAATAACACATAATTATACAGATATTGAAAGAACAATATTGTTGTATTTCTTTCCATGTAGACTTTTAAGCGGGGTCCATAGCTCGTCATTTGCCTTGACAGTCCCATAACAAGTCAATGTTTGTCATCAATGGGCCGGCGGCGGGGGGGGGGGGGGGGGGGGGGGTATAATTCATTTAATTGACAGGACGAACCGCGCGGTGTGGTCATATTTATGGAAGAACAAACCGAACGGCTTTTTGAGGTTATGTGTAATGAGCGAGCTTAAATAATCACGAGTTTAAAATATTATGGTACTTACGTATAATATTATAATAAATACATTTGATACTAAAATTATAATATAGCAACAAATATTAATATAATTATTCGGTTTAAATCAAGAAACGCCTGGAATATTCTCCGCGCGGGAACGTGGATGTTTTTGTACACTGCCCTTGAAACGATTTTTCACAAAAATGCAAATTTCATAAACAGTCATATATTTTTATTATTATTTTATTACTTTGGGTCTTGCCGCGACCGATGGTCTCGAACAATCGTCAGTTGCAGTTTGAGCTTTGAGCATTCCCGAGTCCCGAGCGCAATGGAAAATCACAATACTTTGTCATTCATTTCCCTTATCAGGGAGAGACCAATCATTTGGGACGTCCAGTGCCCAGATTTCAAAAATAAATTGAAGAAGGACGATGCCTTATCAGAGGTGGCGACTATTCTAGGAGTAAACTAAAACCGTAAATACAAATTGGATGATTTTCGGAAAGATTTCCGACTAATATCGATTATTGCACGACCTAAAGTTACTATTAAGAATTTAGAGTCGTAAATATTTACGTATCTTTTCTCGGAAGATTTTTCAATGTAAATGAGTGTTTCAGGCTGACAATTATTGCTTGTAATAATGGTAAATATTTACGTCAAAAACAGAATATTTATAAATATTTAATATTATATTATGATTTTATTATCAAATATTTTTATTATTATATTATATTTAGGTATAATAATATTTTAAACTCGTGATTATGCCCGCTCATTGCACATAACCACAAAAGGCCATTTCGTTAATTCTCCACACACGACCGCATTGCGCGGCATCTGTCAAAAAATGAATCCCCCCGCCGGCCACCGCCTGCCTTCCCGCTTCACCCGGGATGAAGTGTTTAGGAAATGTTTTCCGTCGAACATGGGAAGCACAACAAAACTCGAAACACAACAAAAGTTGACAATAATAGATGACAAACATTGACTTGTTATGGGACTCTCAAGGCAAATGGCAAATGAAGAGCTATGGACCCGGCTTTAGGGTGACCGTTGTTTTGAGATCTGATTAAAAATTAAATTAAAATAAAATAAAATAGTTTTTTTTTAAGGATTAAGTTGTAAATAATAAATATAATATAAAATGCTATAAATTTGGCAGGAGGAAGATGAAAAAAACGGTTTATACAAAAATAATATTAATTTATTTTATTATTATAAACATACTCAGTTAGCTAATAATTTAGAAAGGACACAGTAGAGAAAATCAATTGTCAATCCTCGACTAACACAAATAATTTAACATTCTTTTTAAAGTGCACAAGGAATTAGATGACTTAATATGTCCTGGAAGGCTATTAAATGTGAGTGGAGCTTGATAAAAATAATTTCTTTGACCAAAAGAAGATTTAGGTAGTTTGGATTGCCATAAAGTTCAGACCAGAGCCAATTCTCCTAATACGAATTCGCCGTGTTCTTTCTGCAATATTAATATTATTAAAAAATCTACAAAGCGTTTGTGAAATATATAACTGTTTTACAAACATTACATTGCAATCCTTAAAAAGTAAATGAGTTGGATATTTAATTTTTTTCTCGAACATAACTTTAAGAATCGTTTTTTTTTTTGCAATATTAAGTGGTTCTATATAAGTCTTTGGGCAGGATCCCCAGCACACTATATTATAAGAAAGCAGAGACTGGATTATTGCAAACAAAAACAGTTTTTTAATTTTTATTTATCTAGTTTATGTCTCAGTTCTTTAAAGATATAGGTAAGTCTCCTAGTATTATTTACATATTAAAATTATCATTCCATCTCTAATAATCAAGTTGTGAGTTTCAGAAGGCTGACTTTTACTTGAAATGCTTAAAGTGATAAATTTGGTTTTAGTGCATTCAAAGTACATTTATATTATTGTTTAATCAACTATTTAACACTCTTAAACCTATATTACTTTTGTTGAAAGTTTCATTCCAAGTTTTACCCTCCAATATTAAGGCAGTGTCAACTGCAAAACTAACAATGTTACCAAGAATATTCAGACTACATTTATATAATCATTTATATAAATAAGAAACAATATTGGCCCAAGCACACCACTTTGTGGGACTCCAAAGGAGATTGATTTACCCTTGCTTAACGTCTTATTAACTAAGATAAGATCCGAACCAGCCCATTGCTGTATTATTAATGCCTAAAGATGATAAATTTTTAATGAGCAATTCGTGGGAAACATTGTCAAATGCTTTTGATAAATCCAAGAACACCGCTATGGCTTTGTTGCCATAGTCCAGCGCTCTTGTAACTTTAGTCAATACCTTTAACACAGCATCACTCGTACCTTTATTTGCTCTGAAACCGAATTGATTGTCGGAGGGTATTTTTTATTTTTCTAAGAATGAAACTAATCTTAACTTAGCCAATCTTTCTATCAATTTTGAAAGAGTATTGAGCAAAGATATGGGTCTGTAATTGTTAACATCTAGGTGATCCCCACCTTTGAAAAGAGGTACAACCTTAGCATTCTTACAATGAGAAGGAAATATGCCACTTTTAAAACTAAGGTTAACAATGTGAGATGTGGGACCAGCCAATACAGAAACATTTATCACTTTTGAAACTTCATAAATGCTAGTAGTTTTATATTCAAAGCTTTCTTAAAATTGTTAACAAGACACATTTCGGTTGTTTTATTTGCACTGCACAATTGTTTTGCGAATCTATGTAGGACCAATGTCACTGAGGAAGTAATTTACGTGATTAATGATTATATTTGGATTATCTTCCATTGAGATAATATTGTTATTGATTTTTAATTTTTTTATAGACACTTGCTCGTTTTGTATATTTACAGCCTTTTTAAAATATTTTTTACGTAAGCTCTGTTTTTTTTTTTTTCATAAGCTCCACACAGGAGGCCATGAGGAAAATAATTTCCCTCAGGGCCTATGTCATCTTTGGGGATGCAGTGTGGAGGGTTTTTTTTAAGGAAAGGAAGGAGAAGAGAGTTCTGGGAAGGAAAAAGAGTTCTTAAAGGGTGGGTAGGAATCTGGGGTTCACTGTTTCCTAGTCATCCGCCCTCAAGACCTAGACAAACCTCACCCCTGGGCACCCCTTCTAAATCACCAAACGTAGCGAACCACTTGGGGTGACCTATGGCAGAGGTGATGGTTATCCAATAAAGGTTCCCGTGGCGGTGGTATCCATTCCTGTTGCTTGGTATTTCCATTTACGTTATCCAGTTTCCTTTTGTAATATGCTTGCTTTGTATATTTTATATTTTTGTACACCAGTTTCAATATATTTTGTAATATTCCAGCCGTTGAAAATTATTTAAATCTGCTCGACATTTGTTGTTTAATTTATCTCGGGTTTTGAGACATTTAATAATTCCGTCATTTATCCAAGGTTTTAAATATTTCATGTTATGCTTTACACTTCGAACAGACGAACAACTTTCCACATGAATTTTTAAACATTTTATGAAATTTTCAGCAGCTAAATTAACATCTTGCGATGAAAGTACTGACTGCCATGATTCTTTCTTTAATTTGACCTTCAAAAGATTGTTATCGATGATGGGTTTTAGGTTTTCATTATCTTTTGCTATTTTCTTTAGTGTAAAGCTCATAAATCTCAGCAATATCACATCATGAGCTGTTATGTCAGTGGTGAAGACAGTTCCCTGGGGTTTAAATTTAGATTTTACCATAATATGGTCGATGCAGCTTGAAATGGGAAAAGAAACTCTGGTAGGTGAAATTATGATTGGCTTCAAGTCATTAAAAGCCAAAAGAGAGAGGTATTTTTGAGTTTTTATATCGTTCAAATCCAAAGTATTAATATTTATGTCGTCACATAAAATTATCTCCTTATTTTGTACAGATGTAGAGTCGAGCAGTGCACTCAGTGATTCAAGGAAATTATCTATGAGAGCCAGGGACGGAGATCTATATACAGCATCGAAATATTAACTACTTGGTCGAAGATATACAGCTATTAGGTACACACAAGGTACTCGATATATGCATTCTTAAGCAGTTTACTCCAGGAAAAATAACTTCCTCAACGTGAACATTTTGTTTTATATAGGCAACTACACCATTATTTTGCAAATAGTTATTATTTGTGTTGTAAATTGCGTATCCGGGGATGTTAGGTATATTGGTAAATTTTTTCAGCCAAGCTTCTGTAAAAACAATGTTACATAAAAAATAATGTAACAAGTGAACTATCTGTGTATGGGTACTTTTGATGTGAAGTTTGTTAACATTCAACATCATTATATTGGTAGCATTGAAATGCTTACCTTTGCTCAGTTGGTGATACTGAGGATCTGCACAGAGGGGTTCACTAGGCAGGACTGGCCTGGAGCTCGTCATTCTTTGAGCAGCCACAGGTGACCATGGCCACCGTCCCTGTGGCGGGTCGACGTAATCAAATAGTCGTAGTTCGCCATTATTTTAACAACATGTGAAGATTGATAAATCCGCGCCCACCAGCGGCATCCATTATTGAAGACCATCAGGACAATCATTAAAATCCTGGATCAGCAGCGGAGTACCATGGGAGCACATTATTTCTGCTGGATTAAAACCACATCCGGCATCTGCAGACGCAGTCATCACAAGACCTTCCGACTATACCTGGAGCCAGAGGTGCTCGCCGAGATGCGGCCGAAGATCGCCCACCTTGGCCGTCATCAACATAGTCGGCTGGCTGGCAACCGCCCTTGGACGGGACGTCGCTGGGAAACCGCGGGACTGGAGGCCTGTTCGTCGCTCCAGCCTGCCGTTCAGCACATGTCAGCAGCGGAGGGAGCTAACCGCCCATCTCCGAAGGCAGCAAGCAGCAGCATGGATCGCCTACATATGGCATTCACCCATTCATCAACTCCTCAAGATTAAACGGTACTAACGCTCCATAATATGCCCATTCAGAATTTAGTCTAGCCCTGATTATTATTTGTTCTTAATTAATAATTTAATTTAACTGTGTCAAAGCACTATACTATTTCATTTAAATAACCTATCCTCATACAAAGTATTACACAGCCGCCTGCTTAAGGTCCACGCCTGAGAAATTCTCCAGTAATAATTACACTTGTCTCATGCTCTCCATGTATTATATTCCTAACATTTTAGCTTCCAATGTGAAAGTTAAATATCTTCATAACATTTTGACGTCCTACGCAAATATGTTCATAACAACAAGTACCTCAGGACGATGCTCAATATTATCCAGCATGATAATGGTTTCATCAAAATTTTTGTTTAAACTTCTAACGTTCAAACAAAGTAAAGAAAATTTGGAATGTTTTAAAAAGTTTTTGCAAGTTAAATGAATCTTTAATAGTTATATTAGATTCTATATTGTCAATCAAGTCAATGTATTTTCCAAAATCGATATCCAATTTAATGATGAAAATATTTTTCGGTGCCTTTCACTATTAAACTTCTATTATAATCTATTGAGGTCATCTTCGTGATGGATTTCTCTGATTTTTTGCTTTCTTTTTATTTCATGAGAAGAAAGAAGGCAAAAAATTGCTCCATTTTTGATCCAAACATATTTATATTTTAATTGTTTTCCCTTTGTATTGGCTTTCCAAAGTAGTTTCTTGTAGTAAGGAGATAGTGATTCTCCTAGGAATATCATGTTTTCGCGATTAGAAATAACCTTCTTTTTTGCTGATAATTTTAATCTAGTTTCTGGGTTTCTAATTTTTAGGATAATTTTTTTGTATGTCCTGGTCTTCTGTCATATTATCTTATTGCCGAGGCAATATCCTCTGAATTTATTTTCATATAAGTACTTTCTATTAGTTTAATAGCGGTTATTTTGGAATGTTCTTCAGTATTTTCCTCAATGTTATTTATTTTTATTTCAATACAGTCATCAAGGTTCGACTGTTCCAAGCAACTGGTTTCCAGATGCTTAGGTAATATTTTTACTTTCAATTGCCAAATCATTTTTTAAACGTTCAACTTCTCCTTTTACCTCATTCATGGAGTCTAAGCAGGTAATTATGTCGTCATATTTTTGGGAAATAAATTCGGTTGTTTTTTGGAATTCTAACATTTTTTTCTCAATGTTTTCGAGAATTTGGGTCTTTATTTTCTCTAATTTTACATCTACGTAAAACGCAAATTTTGAAAAGCCATCTTCTTCTGTGTTAATGTCTTCAGGTATTGTATTAATTTTTTTTGGACCCTGTGGTTGTGCATAAATTTTCTTTTTGTTAGGAGCCGGTTTTTTTGCTTGAACTCATGGTCACACTAGCAGTAGTTTGTATTGTATATCGGCAGAAATAGTACAATGCGTAAGTACTGACTGGGCAGTAAAGCGAGCAAGCTGTATGGTCAGTGTGAGAAAGATGGTGACGGTTTTGGCCAATAACAAGAGCTCCACCACTGTCAAATATATATATATCAATTACACTGTCACTATTTTCCGATATTAATTATTCGAAATTCACTTGAATAATCTAATTGCAATGTACAAAATTTATATCACCATTAATGTGTGGACACTTGGGTGAATCTCGCAAGTGTTTCGGATTGTATTGTTTACTAATCATGCACAATTTTTTTTTTTTTTTTTACATTAACTCCACACAGGAGGCCCTGAGGAAAATAATTTCCCTCAGGGCCTATGTCATCTGGGATGCTGTGTGGAGGGTCTTTTTGAGGAGAGGAAGGAATGAACATTGGTCTTGAAGAGACCCATGTTGTAGGAAGGAGGAAACACAGAGGCCGGCAAATCATTCCACAGCCGAGCTGTTGAACACAAGAACGTGTCGAAGAAACGACCCGTTCTCATGTGACAAATGTCAACTGTGTACAAATGTTGGGCACGCGTTTGGCGAGTTTCCCGACAATGCACCGGTGCCGAAGGGATCAATGATGCTAGTTCCTCGGAGCATCTTCCATTGTAATACCGGTAGAACAAGGATAGCATTCCCACCCAACGCCTGTGCTCTAAAGATTGCAATCCGTCTGTTAAGATGGGAGAATCTATCAAACGGACCGCCCGTTTCTGCACAGAGTCGAGGGTATTTTTCAGGTATTTTGGAGCTCCAGACCAGAGGTGGCTGCCAAATTCAACCGTGGGGCGCACTTGCGATTTGTACAGGGTTAGCAGTTGTGTACTATTAAAGTATCTGCGGGCCCTGTACAGTACGCCCAGTTTTGAGAGGCTAACTTTACTCTGGCGATGTTTAATTATGCGATGTTTCTTACGGATCACTTTTACTGTGTGTTATTCAGATTCAGTAGGTAGAAGATTAATAAAATAACGAGATGCAGATTCATCGTGTACAGAGTGAAGTTTTACATTTGAGTTGCATACCAAATGCTGCAAAATTGTGAGAAATTGATTGTTCCGTGTGTATTATATATCTATTATTTGGGAACTCTAACGCAGAATCAATAGTAGGTATGTTAAAACTTGCCAAGCGTTCTAAACATGGTGTCAAAGTTCGAGATGCGAATTCCTTTTACATTGATACCGTTCTTAACTTCCGACAGCACAGTAGAATGTATAAACATGATTTTCGTTGAAAAATCTGTTCGTATATAAAGAGGTCATAATAAAATAATATTATTTTTCGTATTATTATTGGGATTTCCACATACACCCCAACCCCCTCCCTTTTATCTCCGCCCCAAGCGGCCGCCACCCACGCTACGCCCCTGGTGTTAAAATGTCACCTTGTTGAGTTATAATGTAACCATTTGATCATGGCTTTGCAATATTTTAAGGTTGATCACGCAAATTATTTTTTTTAAATCTCTGGAACAAATAAGAACATTACAGGTGCCATTTGGCCTTTAATGAATGTGACTCCAAGGAACCTAATGCCCCAAAAATCATTTTCGCTAATATGTGCCAAAAGTCCTTTCGGCTTGGGATTCTGGATATTACCTTATTTAACCAAATGCTTTTCAATACCTTATTAGACACCCCCACCATCCTATTCTCTTCCACCACCACTTTTTACGATTGCGTATATGTACGTATAATTATCCATGAAAATAATTTCAATGTTCAGCATCCTTTGTATTGCATCATGATGAAGGTAACACGAAGGTTGGTTCCAAAACACGTTGATTTGTATCATTGAAAACAGATGTTAAAACTAAGGCTTTAATTATTATTGAATTCGAAATAAAATCTTGGTAATCCCCAGGGGACGAACCTGGGTCCTCTGTTGTTGTTCCATACACTAACACTTCCAGACGACATCCAGGTCTGTGTAAAATATGGACGTATCTTCTGTTTTCGGATGACCTCAATCTTCCGATGGACCAAATCTGTACCAAGCCTGCTTATAAATGCAATTTCACCTTGATGCTGTAGCAGAATGGTCTGAGAAAAATAGGTTATTGAAGGGAAAGTTAGTGAATTGTAAAATATATGTAAAAAATAAACAGCTTATTTATATTTTATGTGTTTATTAAGATTAAAGTATAAGAGTTTTTTAATATCTGGAACTCAAATACAAAATGAAAATAAAAATAAATGAAAGAAAACCATTTGAAAAATACAATTAAATTGTAAGTAAAATATGTATGTACCTATAAAAATCATACCGATCAAATGACCGGTCAGTGGTTGAGTGGGTATGGCATTTGGGTCCACCCGGGTGTCCCGTGTTCGATTCCTCGGCTGGTTAAGACCTCCATCACAACAAAAGCAACATTTTCGGCTTTCTGAGATGGTAGTACGAGATTTTCAAACATTTGTTGGTTTATTCGTAATCCGGGAATGTTAAATTTCTTAAAAAAAATACAAATCATTATTTTTACATATACGGCACATATCCTGCGAACATACTTGTGGCTTCCTTTAAATCTCTTGATAGGTTATTACTAATTTGAAATTCTTTTTAAAATACGCTGTTTTGCTGGCATTCAAATTTTGTTTTGGGAAGCCTAAAATTTCGGCAACTTCTCGTGGGATAATTGTGAATATTTTCGTGGTATATAAAATAAGTTTTTAAATATTTAGGGAGCATGTTATTTTTAAGCTGATACATTTTTAATTTATACACATGAGATTAATATTCTGGTTATGACGAAATAGTTTCTTATGCTAAAATTGCTTAGAGATAATTTTATTGACTTTTTTTTTTTTTTTTTTTTGATTTTATTATTTATTGAAACATTTATTATAATTACAATTTTACAACAAATTTTTTTTTTACGGGTTTTTTTTTTACTACCCTTCCATTAAAAGCATTTGCTTGTGTATGGAAGGGGAGTGTACATAAATGCTATTAGTTATTAGTTAGGTATAAGTTAGTACTTAAATAATTAATTGTACATAAATATATGTGAGCTGCAGTATTTATTTGATAATGGTGTGTTTTTTTTTTTTTTTTAAAGAAAGAATGTTATGGAGAACTAAGATATTTGTAAGATTAATTGACAGTAGTTCTTTTCTTAAGAACATCTTTAAAATGTCTCTTGACAGAGAGCAGCATTCCGGCCTATCATTGATGCTTCTGATTTCCTCTGGTAGACGATTGAAAACAGTTCTTCCCTGATAAGTATAATGATGCTGTGCAAAAGACGTATTTAGTTTTGGGCATAGAAAAACATGTTTAAGTCGAGTTCTGTTTTCATTTAAAAATGGATATTTATCTTTTTCTTTTATTATTTGAATTACTGAATTTTTAATATATAAATCTTTAAATGTGGGTACTTGAAATTCTTCAAACAGGCTTTCTGTTGGGTAGTCTAAGGATTTTTTTAATATAATTTTAATAATTGTTCTTTGTACAATTTCTATTGGAAGAAGGTTACATTTATACGCGGATCCCCAACTAATAATAGCGTATTGTAGAGTGGATTGAACTAAGGCATAGTAGATTAAATTTAGATTTTTTATCGACAGAAAATTTCTAATTCTTAAAAATATATATATTAATTTTCTGATTTTGTTTACTACTTGACATATTTGTTCCTTCCATTTCAGATTTTTATCGATAATTACGCCGAGATATTTAATTTTATTTGTTGTTTTTAATATTGTACAGTTTGATTTGCAATAATGTTGGTTGTGAATTTTAGTGTTATCGTGTATGACAATGTTAAAATTTTTGGGAGCGTCGTTTGGATGGATTGTAAATGGAATTACAAATGTCTTTTCACTATTTAGTGATAGTAAATTAGTGTTGAAAAAATTCTTAAGCGTATTGATGTCTTCTGTGGCCTGTAATTCTACATTTTCCCAAGTATTTTCACGTATTATTAAAACTGTATCGTCGGCGTATGATGTAATTTGACCATGTAGATGTTGAAAAAAAATATCGTTTACATATATGGTGAAAAGGATTGGTCCAAGCACTGTACCTTGGGGGATTCCAAAGCTTGAAATCTCTTGATCACTATTAATACGATTGATTTTTACCACTTGAGGGCGGTTTTTTAAGTAGTTGGTGATCCATTTAATCGCGTTGCCTTTTATGCCAATATCATTTAATTTTTTTAATAGCATCTCATGGGATATGCTATCGAAAGCCTTTCTGAGGTCAATAAATATGCCCGCACATTTTTTACCTTTATCTAATGGTTCTTAAATGTATGAAGTTACGTTATTATTAGAAGGTATAAGGGATAGTTGTAACGTAAGAGGAGGAATGCTTGTACAAAAATTAGTTACATGTGTAATATGTAAATGTTACTCTTATATCATGTGTAACATGTCACACGTTACACATGAGTCGAGTCAGCAAGTGATTTCTTAAACATCCCTTTTCAGAATACGAATAGTTGCAGTCAGGACATGAAGAAGGTTTTTCTCTTCTGTAAATCAAAGGTGGATTTTTAAATTGAGAACTTGTATAACTTCATTCCGGACAGGAAAATGGTTTTTGTCTGCTGTGCGTAAACATGTGATTTTTGGCGCCTCTTTGTAGAACATGAATAGTCACAGTGGAAACATGTAAAAGGTTTTATGTCACTTGGAGTAAGCAAGTGATTTTCCTTTGTACAACATGAATAATTGCAGTCGGGACATGAAAGGGGTTTTTGTCCGGAGTGGGTAAGCATGTAATTTTTTGGATACCGTCGTGTAGCACATGAATAGTCGCAGTCGGGACAAGAAAAAGGTTTTTCGTCACTGTGAGTTAGCAAGTGCCGTTTTAGTTACTTTTTTCGAGAAGAGGAATAGTTGCAGTCAGAACATAAAAAAGGTCTTTCTCCGCTGTTGGTAAGCATGTGATTTTTAGATTTATCTTCGTATTACATGAATAGTTGCAGTCGGAACACGAAAAAGGTTTTTTTCCACTATGAGTTAGCAAGTGACTTCTTAGATATCCATTTTGAGGACACAAATAGTTGCAGTCAGGACATGAAAAAGGTTTTTCACTTCTGTGAATCATACTGTGGAATCTTCCCCTTTGATTACTTGTATAACTGCATTCGGAACATGAAAAAGGTTTTATTCCACTATGAGTCAGCTTGTGAATCATAGTGGAATAAAGTGTTGCTCCACAGGGAAACAATAGGAAAATTCTTTTATTAGGGCCTCCTCAGTGCAGCTAATGTAAAAAAAAAGTACGCCTTGTAAAACCATGTAGGTATATAATAGGACAGTGTTAAATTGTGGAAATCCGGAAGGAATACAAGGCCGATAAAAATTATGATAATTTACATTTTTTTTTAAAAATAACAATTTGAATGAATAAAATGAACAATTTAAGCGTGTATCGCGAGTTTTATTTATTTGTTTCCGCAAATGCGATTAAATCAAGAAAAAGGGTATTTAAGTCACATTTCTGTGTGTTGCGCAACTTAATTGTGACTTTCCGGCAAAAATTGTCACTTAGGTGTTACGTAACGTTTATGAGGGGGGGGGAGTTAAAGGAAAATATTACGGCGCGTTACAGGGGGGGGAGGGGGGGTCGAAAATCTAAAAAATCGCGTTACGTAATACTTGAACGCCCCCTTGTCTGCGCGTTGGACCACGCTAATCTCAAAAAACGGCTTAATCGATTTATATGCGGTTTCCAGTGATGTGTTGTGGCAAGCTTCCCGTAATATTTTAGTGTATGTGTCATTCTAATCGGTTCATAAACTAAAAAGTTATGTTAAGAATAAGAATTTTCAACTAAAAATTAAGTCTACGCGAACAAAGTCGCGGGCACCAGCTAGTTGTTAAATACAATTGTATTTCTTTCTGTTAAAAGGCAAAATGATTTTATAACACTTAGGTACATTTCGCATATACACTGAAATTAACATTTGTCAAATATTTTATGCTCACGGCAACACATTTGTTTACAAAAATTCTATGGGAATAAAAATAAGAGCAGGATAAAAGTTTTTAGAGCGTCTATTAAATTCTAGTAACTGGGTTCCTTCCTAATAAAATAAATAAGAAACTTACCTTCATCGTCATCTGTAGCTGTGGGTGGCCCCGCTCTATTTATTCCTACTTCTTCAATATGACAGGATTCCACATTGTCTTTTGACAAAAGTTCATTGGGCATTGGTCTTTCTTTCTTAGAAAAAAAACTCAAAAGAGATACCTGATTTGTTCGTTTCATACTTTTTAAAAGCGACACTTCTTACTGTATTATAACAACCGCGCAACGCGAAGAGACAAAATAGACGACTTGCTTGTAGCTTGGTTTGGTGCGCACTCCCGAAGCGCGTGCGGCGGCGGCGGGGGCAGTGCCCATTCCCCCGCTCCCCGTACTGCGGCGGACTAAGCAACTATCGTTTTCTACAATCGGCGCGGTGCAAGTAATTTTTTTTTTGTTGGACAAGTAAGATGGATATGAATGGGGGGGGGGGTCCGGACCCCCTAAACCCCCCCCTTATATACGTCCGTAAACATGTGTAAATAAAAGTAGGTAATAGAATCCAGAGCATGAGACATAATGAAACTCTAGAGTTATAAATGAAAATTGATAATTATTATAGTTAAGGTAATAAGATTTATCTCTGCAGGGTCGTGCCTTCCCTCGAAGAGACAAGGTTGCGTTAACTGAAGTTTAATGTCACATATTATATTTTAAAAGGAAACTAATCTGCTAAATGTTATTAGGGCGCCATCCTATTTTAAAGAACGAATAAGGAAAACTTGAAATAGCTAAAATGAAAGGATAAACCATATTAAAGAAGTTAATAATTAAAACTACGTTACGTATGTCGATGTAAAAGTTGAGATGTGAGATTCATCGTGAGTTCCTTGGAATTCCATGGGCCGGTTCCCCACCGACCGTCCTATGTTGGCAAGGCTGCTTCGCTGGTTCCCAGACTCAAACTCAATCTTCAATCCAGTAATTTGCGCTCTAGACCCCGTCGGCAGGCAAAGGTCACGTGGTAGCATCGTAGGGATGTGATTGTGCATGTGCTCTAGAGATGTCACGAATTGAGTTACAACTGCTACATAGTGACCTATATTCGTTGTCAAAAGTTAATAGTTTTTTAGTGCAGCTTAAAAAGGATACATTGTATCTAGTCAAAAACGTTAACGATCTACTAAATGTCATATTTCCAAATCACCATTCAGTGGCACAGCAATGACGTACAGGAAAACCTTCTCCCCACAACATATCCCATCTTGGCACACACTCTTTGTTTCAATCAGGTACACATACTGTTCTATTATTCAGACTCCTGACATGACCCGACAAAAGTATGTGATTCAGTCGTTCTCGGAATATGTTCCTCAGGCATCACCAGTTTCTTCAATCTCTGTCGTATTGTAGGAACGTCTGATTTAATATGTAATTGATAATGCTTACTTACGTTTAAAAAATAACATGTGATTTTCAGTTTTAAAATCAAAAAAGACAAATATGCCTCATTTCAGGGATACGTTCTATGAAATCAAATATTCCACCGTTTTTTTAAATAATGGAAACTCCCTGCTGTTACGACAGATCAATGACCGCAAATCGCTAGTTTAGAGCTAAATCAAATCTATGACTGAATCTGCGTATCTTCTTAGAACACCTTTTTGTGATGATTAATGGTAACACAGAAAAATTAGAAAAAAATTATCCACAGGCAGTCAGCATGTGTGCTTTAACCTTCCTTTCTGAGAGCAAGAATAGTTGCTGTCGTAATATGAAAGAGCGCTTTCCTCACTATGAGATAGAAGATGTCTCGTCAAATAGTATACTTGAGAAAATTAATATTTGCAGTAAGAAAATTTAAAAGGAATTTAACCTCTGTGAGTTTGCACGTTTCTTTAAATATCCCTTTGGAAAACATGAAAAATTGGAGTTAGAATATGAGAAAGCTTTTTCTCCACTGTGAGTCAGCACGTGTCTCGTCAATTGTCCTTTTCAAACCATGAGTAGTTGAAGTCAGAGCACGAAAAAGTTTTTTTCTCTACCGTGATTCGTGAGGGTCGTCAAACGTCCTTTCGAGAACATGTGTAGTTACAGTAAACCCACGAAAAAGTCTCCACGGTGCGTCGGCTTGTATATCGTCAACATTTGTTTTCGAGAACATGAATAGTTGCAGTAAGAATATGAAAACATATTTCCAACTGTGAGTTATCTTATGTATCGTCAAATGGCACTTACGAGAACATCAATAAATGCAGTAAGAACATGAAAAAGTTTTTTCTCCAGTGTACGTCACGTGTTGCTTCAAATTGCCCTTAAGAAAACATGAATAACTTCAGACAATACATAAAAAAGGTTTTTCTGCACTGTGAGTCAGCATGTGTCTTGTCAATTGTCCTTTTCGAGAAGATGAATAGTTGCAGTCAGAGCATGAAAACGGTTTTTCTCTACTGTGAGTCAGCTGGTGTTGTGTCAAATTTCCTTTACGAGAACATGAATAATTGCAGTTGGAACATGAAAAAGGTTTTTCTCCACTGTGAGTCAGCATGTGTTTTGTCAATTTTTCTTTTCAAGAACATGAATAGTTGCAATCGGAGCATGAAAAAGGTTTTTCTACACTGTGCGTAAGCTTGTGTTTCGTCAAATTGCACTTAAGAAAACATGAATAACTGCAGTCAGAACATGAAAAAGGTTTTTCTCCTATGTGCGACAGCATGTGTCTTGTCAAGTGTCCTTTTTGAGAACACGAATAGTTGCAGTTGGAGCAACAAAAAAGTTTTTCTACACTGTGCTTCAACATGTGTTTCATCAAATAACCCTTTCGAGAACATGAATAATTGCATTCAAAACATGAAAAACGCTTTTTTTCGGTAAGGGTACACATGCACAGGTGCAGTTCTAACTGTGACTTATAAGAGCAGGAGTAATTACAATGGGGACAAGAGACTAGTCGTTTTTCCATAAGATACTCCTTTAGATCTGTCAGTAAATCTGAAAATGATAAAGAATAATGCTAAATAAGGTTAAGTACGGTTAAATTATTTTTTAAATACGAAAAATTAGAATGGGACGCAATGTTGAATTTATCAAAGTTAATTGGTTTTACCTGCTCTCTCGGAAACTCTTTCAGAGGGTTCAAAGTGTTCTTTTTTAACATCCGGCAGTTCTATGTCAATTTTCATATAAGGAAAGTAGTCTTCATGTTCTTCTCGGGTTTCAGGTTCGGACTTAAAAGTAACAGTCTGCACAATAATGCGACCTGGAAAAATAAAACAACAAAACTTACGTCGAACGTTTATATGCCAACACGAACAACGTAACTTTTCAAAATCGTCTCCCTCTCCGAGACTTTTACAACATCAAAAAATATTTTATTTAAATATCGCAGATTAATGATATGTATGAATAAACATGATTTTTTTTATTTTTTTATTTAAAAAATGGTACAAAAATTACATGTTTTTATGCATTCTGTAAAGATTTTTCTTTCAAAAATATATTACTTAATAATTCTAACACATTTTTTAAGCGCAAAGCTCGTTTTAAAGGTGAAGAAAATGAATGTGGAGAACAATTTTAATTAAGGTTAAATAATATATATATTTTTTTAATATATAGAACAAAGAATAGATAGTTAACAGTTAAAAAAAAATCGTATATATCATATTATATAAGGTCCTTACACATGAAATTGGCGTTTTGTACGGGAGGAACATAAAGTGGATTTTTTTTTTAATATAATATATTTATTTAATCAAAGTATGTACCATTGCTATCCATGCACTTTTGCCATCTCATAGGTAGTTCATCGATCCCTTTACTAAAAAAACCATTCGGACGGGAATCAATAAAATCTTTGAAGGCGGTTTGGCCTGCCCCATCGGAGTTGAATTTTTTCCCTTGCAAGAAGTTATCCAAATTTCAAAAAAAAAAAGTTTATCTGTTGTGGCAAGGTCCGGAGAGTACGGTGGATGTCTTAGAAATTCCAATTGAAGCTCCTCTAATTTGGTAGCCAACGGTAGGTTGGTATGCAACGCAGCAGTCAACGTGCGTTTGTTGATTTGCTTCACTCAATTCGTGAGGTACCAACCTTTCAAGCTTTTTCACCATCCTAATTTGCTTCAAGTGGATTAAAACAGTTTTATCACTAACACCGCAGCCTGCAGCTAACTCGGACGTGGTTTGCGATGGATCCGCTTCCACAATAGCCTTCAATTTTTCATTATCAACTTTGGTATCCGGCCGTCCACGGGGCTTGTTCTGCAGGTCGAAATTTCCAGGACGAAAACGTTGGAACCAAAAACGCACTGTGTTTTCTTTTGCAGCACTGTCGCCATACACATCATTAATCCTTCGAGCCATTTCTGCAGCACTGATGCCACGGTGGAACTCGTACTCGTAAATAACGCGATATTTCAAGCTTTCCATTTTGTAAACTAAGTAACACAATGAAAAAAAAAAACAATTAAGCAAAAAACAAACGAATTATAATTTTCGAAACACACATACATGAGTAAATAGCTGTATAAATTTGAATTTGGAATTCCTAACCAAAGAGAAGATATTTGAGATCAAAGTTGCTAGTACGGCAAAACGCCAATTTCGTATGTAAGGACCTAATATGTTTCTAAAGTTTTATATTTATAAATAATATAATAAAAGGAATGTAACAGAATGAAGAGGAGAAGATAATAAAAGAAAGTAGAAAAATTAAGAAAGAAAAAGGATATCTGATATTACAATTGTGTTGAGAAAAAAAGTATTACAAGATACATGATTGTAAAAATTTATTTATAATAATAATAATAATAATAATGATTTATTGTCTTCATTTCTTAATAACAAATAGAGATAATGATATCCTCACTGGGATCTCCCGTGCTGAGGATTTCATTTACATTTTATAATTTAATTAAAAGAATAATATGAATTCGCGACATAACGTATATCATGTAGTATTTTTTTTTATAATTATAAAGTAAATAAGATAGTGTTTTTTTATAATTCAGTTCATTAGATTCGGTTTTAGTCTGTATTTGATTTCAGTATATTTTCTATTTCTGATCTCCCTATATTTAGTATCCAGCTTTTTATTTGAAATTTAAATGTTATAATGTTGAGGTTTTTGAGTGAGAGTGGTATTTTATTGTAGAGTTTAATGCCATAATATAAGAAGCTTTTTTGCCCAAATGTTGCGTTAGCAGTTACTTGTTGGATATGTTTTTGACCATGTGTTTCTAATGTACGTGTCAGTTGTTATTTCTTGGGTTTTGTACTTATGAATGTAAATGAGTATAGTTTTAGAATATAGTTGTTTAATTGACATTATGTTAAGATTGTTGAAGATTTCGTCAGTGCTAGTTCTTACAGGAACTTTCAGTATAATTTTCATTATGGCTTTTTGAGTTTTAATTAGTGGATTTAGTATGTTTTTATTTGCACGGCCCCATCCGATAATACCATATTCTAACAGTGATTGGCAGAGAGCCATGTAAATCTTGATTAAGTCTTTTTTAATGAGGACATTCCTGATAGATTTGAAAAAATAACTTAGTTTTTTAATTGTTCGGTCCATTTTAAGTTTCGGTCAATTTTTAGACCCAGATACGTTATATGGTTAACGTTTTCTAATGAGGGACAATTACAATTCTCATTTAAGTGATGCGGGCTATGAATTTTCAAGTTCAGGTTTTCTTCAGAGTTTTTATTATTTTTTATTTTGAAAGTAATGAATTTGGTTTTATTAGCATTAAGTGTAAGTGAATGGTAGTCTAGCCATTTTTTAACCCTATTAAGTGTGTCTTCTGCTTTCTTAAATGTTTCTGTCCAATTATTCCCATTTATTAGGAGAACAGTATCATCCGCAAAACTGATGATTTCTCCTTCACATTCTATGTGGCATAGGTCATTAATGTAAATAAGAAACATAATTGGACCCAGAATACTTCCTTGGGGCACCCCGAATTTGACATCAATACACTCACTGGTTATATTGTTAAGTTTCACAGTTTGCTTTCTATTTCCCATGTAACTTTAAAAAAATATCAGTTCATTATCAGTAATCCCTATGTTCTCTAGTTTTTCAAAAAGATGTGTGTGATTTATTGTGTCGAAGGCTTTAGAAAGGTCGAGAAATGCCAATGCATTTTTTATGTGAGTCTAGAGAATTTTTAATATATTCAATTACTAAGGCTATGGCGTTTGACGTTCCTAGATTTTTTCTGAAACCAAATTGTTTTGGTGATAATAGTTTATTTGATTCTAGGTAGTCGACGAGTTGAGTTTTAACTGTTATTTCTAAGATTTTAGATAATGTGTTTAGAATTGTGATTGGTCTGTAGTTATTGATATCTTTACGATTTCCTGATTTAAAGATTGGTGTAATAGTCCCTATTTTGAGTTGAGATGGAAATCTGCTTTCCGTGATAGATTTGTTTATTAGAAAGAGTATCGGTTCGGTAATTTTGTCTTGTAAGAATTTTATTGTTTTCATTGTTATTTCATCACTACCAGATGAAGATGTTGGTTTGAATTTAGATAACATTAGTGATAGGTCTTGTTTAGTGATTTGTTTTAGAGCAAATTTAATCCTTTGTGGATTTACGTGTTTGTTTATGTTCGGGTTAAAGTGTTGAGATTTGGTTATTTTGTTGGCTAAATTAGAGCCTATGTTTGCAAAAAAGTTGTTAGTGTAGTTAATTAGTTTATGTACGATTTTGTTGAGCGAGGGTGTACCGTTATCTCTGTTGATTTCTTCCAATGGGTTTGTTTTGTTTTGATCTGTGTAGGTGATTTCTTTAATTATTTGCCAGATAAGTTTTGGATTATTATTGGATTGATCTATTTTAGATCTTTAGTAATTTTGTTTAGCCGATTTAGTAAGATTGGAGCAGATGTTTCTATAGTTTTTGTAAAATAGTTTTAGGGAAAGGTCGTAAGGATTGTTTTTTACTTGCTGATGGAGCTTGTCTCTTTTCCTTATACATTTAAGTAGGCCAGGTGTGATCCAAGCTTTTTTGATAATTGAAAACGTGTAAGTTTTTATTGAAGTGTGGTTTTGTATTTTTAATTGCAAGTGTTCAATAAATATTTTCCAAGCAACTTCTAGATTTTTAGTTTAATATATTGACTCCCAGGTTTCAGTTTGTAGTGATTTTTTTAGTTTTATGTAGTCTATAACATGTCTATTCCACGTTAAATTTTGAGTCGATGGTCGATTTTTCTTTGCACGAATGTTAAGAATTAAAGTGTAGTAATCAGTGACGGTGGATTGATGTATGATTGTGGAGTATTTTTTATTTGTTTTTGTCATTATGTGGTCAATGCAGGTTTGTGAGGGGATTGATTTATTCATTTTGTGATCAACTCTTGTTGGTTCCCTTATTGCGACAGACATCCCGTGAGAGAGGAGGAGTAATTGGTACTCCTGTGTTTGTGGATGTTGCCGTCCAGTATCCAGTATATTAATGTTGATGTCCCCAATAATGAACAGGTTCCTGATGTTTCGTTCTTGAAGTAGTATGGAGTCTAGTGATCCAAGAAATGGTGATAAATTTGTAGATGAAGGCGATCTGTAGATAGCGAAGATGCATATATCTTGATCGAGTTTTATTTTCAAACAGTTTGCGTCTTGTAGTTCGATTTCTTCTATTTTGCATTCCATCTTATTTTTAAAATATACAATTACTCCGTCGTTTTGATGTTTGTGAAGTTAAGTATTGAAGACTTTGTAGTTGTTGATGTTTTTATGCACATATGTTGAGGAATTTATCCAACATTCTGTAAGGATTAATAAGTCAGGTTCTAAATTTAATTCATTTATCAGCACAGTGAAATCGTCGAAGTTTTTGTTAATGCTTCGAATGTTTTGATGAATTATTTTCAGGATCGGTAACTTGTCCTGGAGTATACGGTTTAACATGCAGGTATTTGTGGTGATTATTGGTTCAGGTATCAGTTTTTCAAGTGTTTCTGTTGTGAAAGAGGCCATTTTAAAGATATAGAGTAGATGGAGTGTGTATTGGGTTATTTTTTTTAAATCATCTTAATAGGTATATCGTTGAGATGTCTTATTTCGATAACCTTGGATGCTTTAGTTTTTCTTACAAGAATTTTTCCTAACTTTACCCAAACATATTTATATTATTTTTCTAGGGCTCTTTGTTTGGTGTTCCAATGTAAGTTTTTGTAGTACTGGGTTAATGCCGCATTTAGATAGACGTATTGGGCTCCTTCACCGTTGAATTTTTTATAGGGTCACTATTCTTAGCAGCTTACATGATGTGTACTTTTTTATTGTCTACAAAGTTAATTGTGATTTTTTTTTGGTTGTTTGGTTTGGAAGTTGTAATTTTAAAGGTGTCCTCTGGTGATATGGTAACGCCTGCGAGCTCAGCGATCTGTCTTACAGTATGTGCTGGGGGTTTGTTTTCCTGTAATTTAAGGCCGCTTATTTCAATACTGTTTAAAAGGGCTGATTGCTCAATATCTGCCAGGTGAACCTCCACCATAGCCAATCTTTTCTCCTTTTCTGCCATTTCTTCCTTAAGTTTGTTTATATGTTTTGGTGAATCCATGATTTGTGACAATTTGTTTATGATATCGTCATATTTATCGTTAATAAAGTTGTTAAACGTTTTTATTTCCTAAAGCTCGGTTTCTATTTTTTTAAACATAACTGATTTCATTTCGTCGAATTTTGAGTTGATGAATTCGAATATTGGGTCATCTTTGGTATTTTTGTTAGACCTTGTTTCCATGATTTTAGTTGGTTTGGACATAATAGGGCTAAATAAATGATCCAATGTGCACTAAAAAAACTTTTACCGATTTTCTGCGAACTGTCACTTCCACTTTATAAGTTGAATAAATTAACTTGTACAACTTAGTAAGTCACTGTTTATTATGGAATACCATCAATTTTATGTTTAAAGTTATATTTACACTTTGAAAATAGGAGTGAATAAACTTTATGCTGTATTTAAAAATGTCGTAAAAAGATCACTTTTTTTAGAGGCTTGGTTGGTTTTGATTTTGTATAACTGGTGTAAAACCGTATGGTTTTGACTGCACATAAGATACTTAAGACACAAAACTAAAATACTAGAAGCAATTTGTGCACTTATTGATGATTTCTGTCTCTTTAAATATATATTTTTTTATTAAATTTTGCGGGAGCAAACAAAAACAGACTTGTCACTTTGAGTAGTATTGTTGTTGTATATATTGTTGTTTATAAAGAGCTTTTATTGATTTTTTTGCATTTTTTATAATTTGTTTCCAAACTTCAATTAACTGGTAATTGGTTAAACCATTTAACTTCAATATATTTACAATATTGTTGAGCTGTAGTGGTGTTACAACGCGGGACAGTCATAGAGCCAAGGATATTTGTTCTAATGCCGTTTGAAAAAGGAGTAAGGCTCTCATTATTGAAGCAATCTTTGTGTGTTTGTAAAATTGTTATTTTTTTATAAATAACATGAAGTGAAGATACTCTAAAATCTTGAAATAATTTGATGGTGGGATGGCTTTCTTAAAATTCTATAGAAACCTTCGTGGACGTGCTAACAACAACTCTCATATATATATGTATACAAACCCGATATACATATTTTTATATTTATACATATAGCCTTACTAATAACAAAACGCCTAGACGGTCATTAAACGGCATATCCGTTGCTTGCCCGTTGAACCCATCGATCTGCGCAGGCGCTGCGGCCATCTTGTTTTATAGCTTCGCGGTAAAATTTAATTTTTGACATGCTGAAGTGTACTCGCAGTTAATTTTATGTTTTTTTTCCGTATAAATGATCAATTCACTGTGATATTAGTGTAATTCAACATAAATTACCAATGCTGGTGTTATTTTTTTCAGTTTTAGTCCTTTAAATAATGTTTTGTTTTGTTTGCTGTTTTTTTCAATTTTTTCCATGTTAGAGCTTAAAATACTGCAATTTTCAAACACGATTGTATATTTCAGATAAAAAAATCTAAAAGCCAATTTTATCTAGTTTCTATAAAGGTATATGATTTTACGACATCTTCAAAAATAAGAAATATGAAAGACGTTTAAAATACCTTGGAAAATTTCCAAAATTCATTCAGAAATTATAAATACAACAGTCGTACATAACGGAAAATTACCTCCTCTGATTGTGTAAGCAGTGTATATATTTTTTCATGAACAATTTTTTAAATTAGTAGTGTTTTCATATCCGCGGTCGTTCATCAATTGAATATAATTTTCACGAGGTTTTTTAGTAAGGCTGATAGAGATTTAAGTATCATAAAAATCTATCTACACACCTAAAGCGAAGGCCAAACCGGCGCGTTCATTTTGCGTCCGCGGTGGCGTGCACGGTGTGGTGTGCGTCCTATGTGCTTGCAGAAACCGTTCACACCAAACTAGCGATAAAATAAACATGGGAACCTACCACTTATTCCGAGTCTCCATCCTATTTCGTCCCAAACCAGGTCCTTTTTTCTATTATTCTTATAATCAAAATGAGACGTATCATACAGCAATGGGTATTTGTGAACCTCATTTAAAATTTGTTCCGTTTCCCCCATACTTTATATTTAACAACACAGTTTTTACACATAGATAATAGCTGCGTGCAGCGTCCGAACGCAACATGCGCGATCTGATCGCCACCGCCGCGTGCAGACGCTGCACAGGACGCCGCGATCTGGCCGCGGCCGCCGCGGTTTGAACACGTCGCTACAAGTTCGTACACAACAACTGATCGCCACCGCGCACGCCACCGTGGACGCAAACTGAACGCGCCGGTTTGGTCATGCCTTTAAAAGAGATCCGTTCTCGCGGACGGAATGTAACTTTTGGCAGTTATTTCTCCACCCCGTATTATATCGTCGGCAGAAAGGCTAATTGACGTAACCGGCAAATCCTCTACTTTCGGGAAAGTCGAAAAAACGAAAAATATAATTCAGAAAATAGTAATGGTAACCCCTATATCGTTGATTTTTACAACGAACAACAGAATAATGTTTATATTTGTACCAATATAATTAGATCTATGGAATTATTTTAAAAAAATGATGATTTTGGTGGTTACATCCATTCTTTTTTGTGAAAATTATACGACTGCTTGGCTGCAACCAACAATATCTAGTATGAGAAGCTCGGTGTGCGATTAATTTACGGAAAGGCAAAAGGGCGTAACCTCTTTTGTGTTATTTGTAGCTCCTAAAACCTTGGTGTAACCCTCTTCGAAGGGAATCAGACTTAAAATTAGTTGAGGTAACCAAATTTAAATAAAAAAAATATTTTTGTAATGGGAGGTACGGCGAAATATTCTTTTAACAACCGTTTTTTTTCATATCGAAGGTAATAAGTTGACAGCTCGCAACTGACATTTTTTCAGAAATAGAGTTATGCACATTATTTTTTTAATTTTTTTAAGCTCTTTTTAAATAACGTCGTCATTATATCATTATATATCATTACTTTTTTTATATGCATCACTTATTTTTTTAAATAGTTATGGAATAGAAGTTTTTAAAAACATTATTAAATAAAAATAATAAAATATATAAAAGAAAATTTTTTAAAAAACATATCGAAAAAATTAAAAAAATGTTCACCAAAAACGTCCAGGCTGGTGGCCGGCCGATCAAAGAACTCTTCAATGGAGTGTGATCTAGACTACAGTAATTCGTTGGTTTATTCATGTATTTGATTTAGTCGTTGCTAGCGGGGCACGCGAAAGCACTGTGGAACGGCGGGTTTCGGAAGATTCCGCCGTTTTTCAGGCTGCCAGTCAGCAGACCTGCTTTTTTCTCATTTTCTAATCGACCCCTATCATATGAGACCATTCTCAATGACCATGAGCACAAATATTCACCCACGAATTTACGTCTTCACGTTCACCCTGCATGGGAATGGGTACCGCCCCATGGCGGGAATGGGTACCGCCGCCCCGGGAACCTTTATTGGATAACCAACACCTCTGCCGTAGGTCACCCCAAGTGGTTTGCTACGTTCCGTTTTCCGTTCATGGGGTGAGGTTTGTCTAGGTCTTGGAGGCGGATGACCAGGGCATACTTAACCACAGATTCCTACCTACCCCTTAAAACGTTTTCCTTCCCAGAACTCTCCTCTCTTTCCTTTCCTAAAAAAAAACCCTCCACACAGCATCCCCAAAGATGACATAGGCCTTGAGGGAAATTATTTTTCTCAGGGCCTCCTGTGTGGAGCCCAAGTAAAAAAAAAACATCGGTCAGATGCGCACTGAACGCCGAAGCAGGATGCAATAACACGATGTTTGAGCGTGACGCATTTTCGATTAAAACAGTGTAACATTCTCCACAAAATAAAAGTCTTCAAATCTGTGGTAGTATTCAACTTTTAATAAAGTTTTTAAACTTACAAAATGATGTTACTAAAAAATTTCGATACGGCACAATTTATTGGATTAATGTAACCAAATAAAACTTAACACTTTAGTCAGCCGTTTACCGTAAGCGAAAATATTTCCTAAAACACGGAAAGGCTATTTGACGTAACCATATAATTTTTCATAGTAAATAAAAACCAACACATTGGATACGCCCAGGTTAAAGGGAGTAACCCGCATTTTATTAAAAAAAAACTCGATTTTCCATCACTAATATCAATTTTTGGTCGGACTTCCGGGAAAAACAGTAGGTATTTTAAGGGGGTACACTTTCAAATTTTCATAATATATAAACTTCGAGTATGCAGATCGACGCAGTTTTTTTTTCAATTAAAATGGCATCAAAAAGCGAAAATCGACAAAATGTTGGTTACGTCAATTAGCCTTTCTGCCGTCGATATGTACCTAGGAGATTCGTAAATTGTATTGGAAAAGATGAGATAAAATAAAATAAAATAAAGAGTTTTATGAATGACATGTGCGATATTATATAGATAAAACAGTGTGGTCGAAAAGCGAGCAGCAAGTACGGAGGAGCAGCATTTTAGGATAAAGGGGGGAATGACAGGGGAGGGGGGGATGGGCGCAATGTTATGGAAAATGAATACGTTAGTTATTCGACTAATTATACAATCCATATTAAAAACAGGCAGATGATAATAATCAGTTTCAAAAAGATAATTTGTTAAAAATGATATAAAAACAAAGAAATAATAACAAATAAAAAATAATTTGTACATATGTATGTATAAAATAATAATATTCAACGGAAGGTAAAATAAAAAAGAATTAAAGAAATAAAAAAAAAATTAAAAAAATTAAAAAAATACAAAATGCAAGCAGTGCGCGATGATCTTAATTGTGTGGTTGTAAGTTGACAAGAAATATAGCTAGTAATAACAAAATATTTATAAAGTATGTAATTAAGTCTAAAAGTACATCGGTAAGTGAATAATTCGTACGCGTGCATTGTGAGTAACTGATGGGATTTTATGTCGAGTGATATAAACTTTATGATAATATATTAAGAATATGGAGACATATGAGTACATATTATGATTATGCTCAATGTTTAATACATTACCTAGGTAGGTACATACATGCATTGTTTGAAGTAATAACAAATTACAAATGTCAAATACGTCTATCAAGTTAATTTAAGGTGACATTATGTTTAACATGTATATAGGTGTATATTACGTGCAATGTTCAATACATCGCATACCCATATACATTTTTTTAAAGCAAATACAAATTACAAAGGCATCTATGAAGTTAACTGAAGTTAACAATATGTTTAAAAAATATATAATTGTATAGGTATATATGTAAAACTTTAAAACAAAAAAGTAGTCAGAGCAGAAAAGGCAAACCAAATACTAATGTATCAATAAAAACTGTTAACGTATGTAAAACACAGTAGAAAGATAGATTTTTATTAACATATAATATTTTTATAACATAAATATATGAATGTATTTCTCCATATCATAATATAAACGAAATGTAGGCACCAAGACGCCAAGTTTGAAGTCTGTGGGTATTATGCGCGGTGTTATTATAGTGCATAAGTATTTAGAAAAGTAGATACATTAAATTCAAATTCAAATTTCAAATTATTTATTTATTCTTTCAAAAACATTACAAAATTAAAAAATTTAATGTGTTTTTAAAATATAATTGTAACAGTATTACATTAAACATAAATGGTAGAATGGTAGGCTAAAAACTATACAAGCATTAATAGAGCTTGCCTTTTAAAAGCAGCTTCACTAACGCTAAATATGTCGATATCCGAATTAATTCTATTCAACAGTAAGATTGCTCTCCCGACCGGCATGACCATTGGCAAGTTAGTCCTGCAGGCCGGAAGATAGAACAGCCTAGGCTGTCGGTGGTGAAGATAACCATCGGGAACATAGAAATGAATGCTCTCCAAGATAGCTCAGTTTTCAAACCATCCGCGAATCAATTTGAAGAAATGCGTAGCAATGTGTACAACCCTTCTGACTCGTAGATGGTTCATTCCGAGCATACCCAAAAGAAAGTCAGTAGGATAGAGCCACGGTTAATAGCCGTACTCCCTCATGTACAGAAATCTCAGAAAATTTTTCTGAACTCTCTCCAACATGAGGGAATATTTTACTTGGTGCGGACTCCAAATTACTGACCCACTTTCAAGTCTACTCCTTACTAGGGAATTGAATAGTATTATGAGAACCCGGGTATCTCTAAAATTCCTTGCAGTACGCAGAATACAGCCCAGCATTCTCAATGAAGTGCTACAAACCATCTGAATATGAGTATGAAATGTCAGCCTACTATCAAACATGATTCCAAGGTCCTTCATGGTGGAGACACGTTTTAGACTTCGGGCGTCCATTGTATACCGGTAATTCCAGGTATGACACGCCCTAGTGAATGACAAAATTAAACATTTAGATATATTGAACTCAATCCGATTTCTTTTACTCCAGTCAATAATTCTATCAATATCTGACTGGAGTCGTTTGCAGTCTTCTAGAGTTAGTATTTCTAAGAATAGTTTCAGGTCATCAGCAAAAAGAAGAAACCTGGAGTGCAGAATTACTTCTGAAATATCATTTATAAATATGGAAAAAAGGAGTGGGCCTAAATTAGAACCTTGGGGTACTCCTGATCGTACAAAAAATAGAATAGACTGGAATAGTCCATGAGAAACAAACTGTTTCCTGTCTGCAAGATAGCTAGCAAAAAAGGTGAGTAGTCTGATGGAGAATCCTATTTCAGCCAGTTTATTGAGTAAAACGTCGTGATTAACAGTATCGAAGGCTTTTGAAAAGTCGTTATATGAACAGTCTACCTGATGGCCTTTATCTAAAGATTTTGATACGTAATCAGTAAACACTAATAAGTTGGTTTCTCTAGATCGACCTTTTCTAAATCCGTGCTGTTCTGAAATTAAGTACGGCTCCACTTGTGGCAGTGTGTATTTATGAATAATCGATTAGAACAGTTTGGCCGGTGCAGATAGTATTGCTACTGGATTAAAATTTTCTACAGAGGTCTTTGTACCGCTTTTATAAATCGGACAAATCTTCGAAATTTTCCAGGAATCAGGAAATCCACCGGTTTCCAGGGAAAGATTAAATAAGAAACTAAGTGGCTTTTTTAAAAACTCGGCACAACCTTTAAAGAAGAATACTGGAAGAAAATCTGGACCAAGTGAATATGTATTTTTCATTTTTCTAATGGAAGTTTCTATATCTGATTAATCAATTTGATTAATATCGATATTCTGGGCTCCCTTTATATTCAACTTGGCAGCAATATTTGTATCTAGTAATGGAGACTCATTACTGTACACGGATTGGAAGTGTGTTGCAAAAGCGTTAGCTACGTCTACTCCACGAACTTCCCGATCACGATGCGTCATGGTGTCTTGAATATCACCATCTTTTCTCAGCGATTTGACGTAGTCCCAAAACATGTTGGGATCATGCTTGATATCGTGTTCAATGGAATTTACATATAATTAGAAAGCAGTGCGTATATTGCGTCTAACCACGGCTCTATGCACACTGAACAAATCATAGTCACGTCGACAGCCGGTAGCCTTCCATTTTTTATGGAGAGCATGTTTCTTCCTAATGCTCGCGATGGTATCTTGACAGAACCACTTCGGATATCGACCACCACATCTACTGGGAGGTTTCCTAGAGAAACAGGAATCAAAATTATTGTAAATACAAGCATAAAAATGATGTACCGCCTCATTTATAGTGCTAAAATTGTACAATTCTTGCCAATATAGTTGGCTCATCATATTGTACAGTTCATAAACATCGCCCTGCCCAAAATTCCATCCACGAAAAGCATTCTTGTCATTTTTTGGAATGTTTGTAATTTTAATGTTTTTTTTTGCATGAGAAAATAAATTCTAGTGCAGGGTGATGTTTATCTTCGGTAACAAGGGGAGAATCGCAATGAATAACATTTATGGATATGTTGCATAAAATTAAATCTTTTTTTTTTTTTTTTTTTTTTTTTTTATTTATTTATTAAAATACAATACAGAATATAGTATATTATATAAAGCATTGTACTCCCAAGAGTTAATAAACTCATTGCGGGAATGATACGCATTACATGAAACATATAGCTGTATGTATTAAGTGGACATATCATAGGACATACACAACATTATTATTTCAGATAGTCATTCATAAAATGAAGTTTGAGCATGTTAGTTTGGGTCTTTTTACATTGACTTGCACATTTGATCTCGTTGGGTAGTTGATTATATTTTGTGTAAGCTATGTATTCTAGGGATCTTAGTCCATATTTTGTTGATTTGATTTTTGGTATATGAAGTTTGTTGTGATTTCTTGTGTTGTGTTGGTGTACGTCGCAATTGTAATTGAGTTTAGTGTTGGAATGTGCCGAGTGTTGAATTACTTGTAATATAGTTTTTGTTATTTCAAAAGTGGGAATGGTGTTAAAAGGAAGTATTTGGGTGTTTCTGTATATGTCTTTGACGTGTGTATCCCAAGGTAGACTGAATATATTTCGCAGGGCTCTATTTTGGACGACTTGGACTTCTGAAATCATTTTTTTTGTAGCAAATCCCCAGATTCCGGCAAGATATATTAGATGTGAGTGAATCATAGCATGGTAAATCGATCTTAATAGAGAAGGAGGAAGTAACCCGCGAAATCTATATAAAACACCAGTTATAGGAGTAATTTTGGATAGAACATGTTTAAATTGGTGATTCCATGTGAGTTGTGAATCAATGAAAAGGCCAAGATATTTTGTAACATCAGCCCTTTCAAGGCGGTTATTATCAAGACTTATATTAAGACTTACATTTTTTTTATTTGCAAACAATATGTAATGTGTTTTTCTTATGTTTAGGCTAAGTTTGTTTAATCGCAACCAGTTTGCCAGGCAAGCTATATCCCTTTCCATTTCCTTTTCTAGTTCGTTTAAATCATTATTGTGATAAAGAATCACTGTATCATCTGCATAAAGTTGTATTGTACCCTTAAGTCCCCATTTAGTAATATCATTTATATATATTAAAAATAGTAATGGTCCAAGTACGGAGCCCTGAGGCACACCACATTTTATCGTTCCCATGCTGCTTGTCCCTTTTCCAACAAAGGTCTGACAGTGTCGGTTAGAGAGGTAACTACACAGTAACTTCAGGGGAGTGCCTACTATGCCTAGGTGTTCTAACTTCTTTAGTAGTATCCCGTGGTCAACCGTATCGAAAGCCTTTTTTAAATCTATAAATAAGCCTGCAGTATGCTTACCCTGGTCTATATGTTTTTGGAGGGCATATACAAAATCGAAAGCAGCACATTTTGTGTTAGATTGGTTTCTGAATCCATACTGTTGGGATGCGAGTAAATTGTTTGATAAGAGATATTTAGTGAGCCTAAGCTTAATAACCTTTTCAAAAACTCTAGAGAAAACAGAGAGGATGGATATAGGACGATAATTAGAAGGATTTTTTTTGCAATCATCTTTGTAAATCGGAATTATTTTTGCTATCTTTAGTTGATCTGGGAAGATTCCACTATCCAGGGATTGATTAATAAGAAAAACAAGGTGGTCAGCTAATACATCTAAAACTCTTAAGTTTATGTTTCGAATGTTATTATATTGGGAGAGACCAAAAACGGTGCATAGAAAATTAAGGTCGTTTTCCGTTTCTACGGAACCTCTTGCGGAGTGCATATTGAAATCTCTGAGAACAATTACATTCTTTCCACCAATAACATCTACATTTCGTTGTATTGTATCAAAAAATAATTTATGTGTTTCAAAGTGAGATGCAGGTGGAAAATAAACTATACATATAAAAGTTACACACGATTTGTGTGTAATTTTGACCCACAAGTCCTCGTTGACAGTTTACAGAGCAGGTAAGTGCTCTACCTTAATAAGGCCATTCGCACTCTTTACGGCTAATAGACAGCTAACAGCCTCCTCCCTGTCTACGGCCACTTCCACTGTCTCTGTCTTTTCTAAATACTTTGAAGCTGTCATCGAAGAGCTCTGGGTTGAACACACTTGAGTTTAACCACGTCTCAGTGAGTCCAATCACATCATAATTGTTTATCAAAACATTAGAGTAAAATGAGGCACATTTACTCTTTAGTCCTCTTAACATTTTGATTATAATATATCAAAACAAATGTGACACACGTCATTTTTCGCTCTGTCAAAATTGTTGTTTCCTATAGTCAAAACATCAAATTGAATCATTAAACCCCGCAAAATTCTTCGGTGAATTAAGACGAAATCAGCCCTCATATTGTTTCTAAAGTGTTGATGCTGATTTATTGTGAAATCAACATTATAAATATCGCAAAAGTGCAGTTCTAAGTTGCCGCAGTTAGAATTTACTCCTACCTACAAGTCCAGTGCCTTGCTCTGTCGCTCATCAAACGTACATATACCAACCCATACAACTAATTCATTGCCATCGACCGACAACCCAGAGGCGACCGACCTTTTCAAGATGATCTGTTCCAAGTGCCAACTATCTATTACAGACGGTATCACATGTTACTCCTGCAGTAAAAAATGTCATTATAAATGCGGAGGGACATCGGAAACTACATTTCGAAAAGCTAACAACGAGAAAAGAAGAACCTGGCGCTGCACTAACTGCAAAAATTCATCCCAATCAACCGTTACGCCAACCAACCCCATGGAAGATATGATGATTGAAATAAAAAAAATATTTTCTGAGCTTGCCTCCCTCAAAACCCTTAACAATCAAGTCAAGGAAGACATGTCGGAACTTAGAAAATCCGTCGACTTCAACAACGCAAAATTGGATGACTTTACCAAACGATTCCAAGCTTTCGAAGAGTCGATGAGTAAAGTAGCCTATCTGGAACAAGAAGTTTCCTCCCTTCAATCGACCATCAAACTAATGCAAGAAGATTCAAACAAAAGGGAATAATGGATGAGGCTACAAAATATAGAAATAAAAGGAATACCTCAAAGTAATAATGAAAACATTACAAACATCCTGTCAGAGATAGCAAATAAAATTGGTATAAACAATTTTAAAACTGATAAGTTTTAAGATTTTCACGGCCAAAAGCATTTTCGTTATTTGTTTTCGGGGTGTTATGCCGTGTTGCGCTACCTCCTTCTTTAGCCAACGTTTCGGACATCGTTGCAGTGTCCATCATCAGGGCAGATCCGGTAGATGTGTAATTTTTAGTCGTGAAGTGTGTGCTTATTTACTTCGAAGCGATACCGTGCCGCCAGCACCACTAACTTTCACCAGTACAAAATAATCGTGACAAGCAGTGGCGTCATCGCCGCGGAACGGAATAGAAAGTTCATTTCAGAGTTTCGGTAAAAGACCCACTTCATTCCAAATTAATTAAACCCATAATCGTGAAATTCACCAGCTCTAACAAAAACCTCCTTTTTCGGGCCAAGGGTATTGCGACGGAAAAGGGATACAAATTCACGTGGCTAAAAAACAGCAGGATATATGTGAGAAAAAATCCAACTTCGCCTCCCATACTAATTGCCATGGAAGAAGACCTAAAGAAAATTTCCTGAGTCGATCTGCATCCTCTTCACGCCGAAAAATAGATTTTTTATTCACTCATGAATCTCCCCACACATTTCCCCCCTCGCATTATCCACTCCTATCTCACTTATCCTCCCTCTCCCATTATACCCTCTCCCATGAATTTTCTAATTCATTTTTAAATCATTCAACACTTTTCATGAACCAAATTGAAATACATGTTACCGCTTGTTGGCGACCCCCTACACGTCTGACATTCAGCACTGTTCGACATACAATAGCGGTCTCTCTCACACTAATTATCTTCTCTCCCGTGGTAAGCAAATCAACCTTACATTCATTTTATGCCAACAAACATTTACTAAAGTACATACTTAATAATATTACTAACCGTTATTTCCTCAAATATGGATACCTACCTCTATCTAATTTATAACAATATCAGAATAATATTATCATAAGCCGGACCTGAGATGCATATTACAAGGCTTTCGCATAATTATTTTAAACTATATTTTGCAACCATAAATTATTGTGTTAGATGTACTTACTATGTTAGATTGCATAACTACTATAACCGAACTCACTTGTCGCAGCTATCATACATATGTGTAACTTACGGTTTACTCACTAATATTTACTTGATTACTCCCCCATGTCTTTAGCAATATATTATCAAAATGTCAGAGGTCTTCGAACCAAAACAACAACGATTCTTCAAAATACCTATTCAAACGATTACGATGTAATCACCCTGACAGAATCATGGCTCACTAAAGACTTCAGAGACGACGAACTATTTGACCCTCGGTACTATGTATATCGTAGGGACCGCGCTTCCACTGGTAAACGTCTTGGCGGTGGTGTAGTGTTAGCTATTAAACAGGAGCTGATCAGCGTCGCCCGACCTGAATGGACTTCTTGTGCTGAAGACATTTGGGTCACCATTCGCACTAAAAGTACACCCCACAGATCGGTCCATATATGCTGCGTATACATCCCCGGAGGGACTCAACATAAATATTTAATCGAAAATTTCCTAAACATGCTATCAGATATAGTATCAAATAACCCCATGGATTCTTTTATAATCTTAGGCGACTTTAATCTTCCCGAAATATCATGGACCCAAACTACGTCATCTGCCCACTATGCAGCTAGTAATTACTCTACTCACGTTAGTAATCATTTCGTAGACTGTATGCATTTTCTGGATCTCTCTCAATACAACGGTGAACTAAACTCAAGCGGCCATATTCTAGATCTAATTCTATCAAATATATTAATCTCTGTCGAATCTAATGACGACCCGCTAATTCCCGAGGATGCACATCATAAACCTGTGTCCATTAGTGTGCCATTTCAGGAAACCCTTTCATTGACAAGTGCGAAAAGGAAAGTTTTTCTATATAATCGCGGAGACTACGAATCAATTAATCTCGCCCTAGAACAAGCTGACTGGGCATCCATTTTCTCTACCTCCCAAATAGAACCAGGGCTTGATGCTCTCTATACATTTTTGAAATCCCTCATAAACCTTCACATTCCTCATAAATTTTCGTGGAATTTTAAATATCCTCCTTGGTACAATGCTGCTCTTATTAAGGTAATGAAGGAAAAATCGAAATATTTTAGCAAATATAAAAAATACAAAAATCAGGCTGATTATGACGCATTTTCTCTCCTTCGTAAACGGCACAAAGATTTATGTCGGGAAAACAAATCTCGTTATTTAAGTAAAATCGAAAATAATATATCCTCAAACCCGAAAAACTTCTGCAGCCACGTCAAATCCTCTAACAAATCCCAAGGTGTTCCAAAATGTATGTATCTTAGAGAGCTGAGAGCCGATAATGGAACAGCCATTGCAAATTTATTCTCAGAATATTTCAGTTCGGTTTTCAGTAAACCCTCCGATCCACCTACCCATAATCCAACTAACGTCGGAAACCATACATCCAATATAAGCAATATTGAGGTGACGCGAGAAATCGTCTTCAAATACCTTAAGGAAATTGATACTTGCAAAGGTGCTGGTCCTGACGAAATACCTTCAATCCTTATTAAACGATGTGCAAACAATCTAGCCTTACCCCTCTCTTTGATTTTCAATCGATCTCTTACCGAATGCACTGTCCCAGTTATATGGAAATCCGCGTTTGTGTCTCCCATCTTTAAGAATGGTAAAAAATCTGATGTCAAAAACTACAGGCCAATCTCCTAACTTTGCATATTCAACAAAATTTTTGAAAAAATAATCTATGATCAATTATATGCTGCTCTTAAACCTAGCCTGAATATGAACCAGCACGGTTTCATTAGTGGTAAATCAACAAGCACAAATCTTTTAACTTTCACAGAGTACCTCCAGGATAATTTGGATAACCGAATACAAGTGGACACTATCTATACCGACTTTAGTAAGGCGTTTGACAGGGTCGATCACTCAATCTTGTTAAACAAGCTCTTAGAGATTGGTATTCACGGCAATCTTTATCGTTGGCTCTCTTCTTATATCTCCAACCGTAGCCAAATAGTAGTGGTTGCTGGATTTAAATCAAATTCTGTTGCTGTTACATCAGGAGTTCCTCAAGGCAGCCTGTTGGGACCATTATTATTTAACATCTATATCAATGATATTGGTAACTGTTTTCTAAACTCCCAAACTATCCTGTATGCAGATGACATGAAAATATTTTCACCTATAAACTCAATCGAGGACTGTCAGAAGCTGCAAGATGATTTGCTACGTTTGAGCACGTATTGTAATGCCCATTGTCTGGAAATAAATATTTCTAAATGCTTCATCGTGCGCTTTACTAGAAATAAAAACTTATTAATCCATGAATACTCAATTAATCACGTACCGTTGTCTATCAAATTCGAAAGTAAGGACCTTGGGGTTATATAAGTCACTAGCTATAAGTCTTAGATGTAAGTCACTAGTTATAATTGTAAATCTTAGTTGTAAGCCAGTAATATAAGTAGCTATAAGTCTTAGATGTAAGTCACTAGTTGTAATTGTAAATCTTAGTTTTAAGCCAGTAATATTAATTCTTTTATATATTATTTGTACAGCGCCCTTGAGGTGATTTTCCACGGAAACGGCGCTATATAAATTAGCCAATTATTATTATTATTATATCGACCATATAGTCACTACCGCATCTTCTATGCTTGGTTTCATAATCCGCTCTTGTAAACAATTTAAAGACCTTACTACTTTCAAAACACTGTATTTCTCATATGTTTGTAGTATCCTTGAATACGCATCTCAGGTGTGGAATCCAGGCTATGCAGTGCACAAAAATAGAATTGAAAGCGTTCAAAATAGATTTTTAAGGTACCTCAATTTCCACTCTTTTCGATCTCATGTTAGTAATGAAGTCTCTGCAAAGTTCTTCAAAATACAAACGTTAACTTGTCGAAGAAATATAGCAGATTCGCCAATGTTATTTAAAATTACACATAACTTAATCGATTGTCCTGATCTTCTTCAACGCCTATCATTCCATGTTCCAAATCGCAACAGCAGGCAGTCGCTTAACTTTAATCTCCCTATTTGCAAGACCAACTCCAAACAGAACTCATTTATCTAGAGATCCACACACTCATTTAACTTAAATTATTACCACATTGACATTTTTAACTCAACTTTACATGACATGAAACGAAAACTCACCAAGCAACATGACTCAAACTAGAAAGTTCAATCCCTACAAACGTTCCCGTCCTTTGCCTCTTAATCCTATTCCTATGTTCCTCCTCCCCCGCCCCCCCTCTTTTATATTTTGTAACTAAAAAATGAAACTACGAAAATACCCTTACAATGTTTCACTTTATTATTTATTATTAACTATCATCAGTGGAAAGTTCATAATTGGCATAATTAACCTTATTAATGTATTATATTGTAATCTTTGATTGGCTGTCAACTTTCTCCAAAAAAAAAAAAAAAAATGTAAATTATCCGCAAGTCAACTGGGTTTTAAACCTGGAAGCCGCGGTGCATTAATTTCATTTTTCCATTCTTTAAGGTATGAATATTTGGGCCAATGTTCCGGTTTTAGAACTTCGATTTTCACGGAATTTGGGATTCCTAACTTAAATGAGGCATATTCTCCCTTTGATTTAATTTTAGAGACTTTAAATGAGGCGGTACTTACAATTGACTGAAGATACGAGGTTAAATCGTTGATCGAGGTTTCAGGATGTAGCGGGTACAGGTGGAAGTAAGTATCAGTACCTTGCTCCTTTAAGTTACCTATTACAGAAGCGGGTCGTTTTTAACATCACGAAGCCAGATCGTGTCAGGAAGCCTATCACGCGTGTTTTGCAGCCAATGAACAAGCCCTAAACATTTTACTACCATATAAGGTCACGTATTTGGCACTTTTGCACGGGATCACAGCGTGAAAACCATCGCCCGACCTCCCCTGACCAATAGGAGAGGCATTGCCCATATATGGGGTTAGCCGTCTCCCTCTACGGACACCGAAGGAAACATGGAACAAGACAAGAGAGGTCCGAGCAGGCGCCGAGAGCGAGAGGTTCTTCCGTCACCGCACGTGTTGTGCGACTACAGGTCTCCCCGTAACACTGTGAGCGTCGGCCAGGATTGTTGCACTCCATGAGCCTCTGCGCCTCCAGTGCCCCGGCACGAGCCCCCTGCCCGTGCCGCGCCTCCGCCGTCCCGCTCGTAACACTATGAGCGTCGGCCAGGATTGTTGAACTCCATAGCCCCCTGCGCCTCCAGTACCCCGGCACGAGCCCCCTGCCCGTGCCGCGCCTTCGCCATCCTGCTCGTAACACTGTGAGCGTCGGCCAGGATTGTTGAACTCCATGAGCCCCTGCGCCTCCAGTGCCCCGGCACGAGCCCCCTGCCCGTGCCGCGCCTCCGCCGTCCCGCTCGTAACACTGTGAGCATCGGCCTGGACTGGGAGCCCGGTGGTCCTGCTGCGTACCCGTCTGGTGCACCCTGACGCTCCTGCTGCGCACCAGCCCGGTGCACCATGGCACTACTCCTGCGCGCTCCAGCGCCTGCCGCCCATTGCTTCGCCGCCGTTCACACGTGAGCCTTCATAATACCCCCCCCCCCTTGTTATTCGTGAGCCATTTAGATTCTCAGCCCAAATAACCCTGCCTAGGTACCCGCCAGTCAGGACTTAAACTGTGCTTGTCTGTATTACCTTGCCTTATGTGAATAAACCTGTCTTATACCAACTACCTGTTTTCACTGGACATTGCCTGTAGAGAGACCGTACCCCCCCGGGACTAAAGAGCCCTCAAATCCATCAGTTGCATAATACCTAACACTGACACTCAACGGCTAATACCGTAACACTGGCACCCAACGCTAACCTAACCTATCCTAACCCTGATCCCCAACATATAATACCTAAAAATGGCGCCAAATGTGGAATACGATCCTTATACCTAACAATAAAGTAACGCAAAATACTATTAATGTTCGGGAAAAGCAATTTCAGCAAGTGCTAATTTTTTTTATTTTTTTTTTATTTTTTTTATTGAAACATATAACAAGGTTACAAATTTTACAATAAAATATATACATCAACATTTCAATCACTCTCTTAATAAAGCAGCTGCTTGTGTTTAGGAGAGGACAACTAAAAAAAATTACATTTGTTTAAATTAAAACAAAAAATATTAGTTATTCAACAAAAAACATTAGTGATTTTATGAGAAGATACCTTAGAATCATAGTTCCATGGAAGATACAGATAAAAGTAATAAATTAAAGGTTAGTTAATAAATGATTTGAAGTATTGATAAGGCAAAATATATTTCTAAATATTCAATACATATTTCTAAATATAATATACAATAAGTTAAGTTATGAGGTGGTACTAGAACATTTTAATTTCATTTTTTTTAAATATTTTTCGTAGCTTTCTTCCGATCGTATATCAAGGGGTAATTTATTAAATAATTTTATACCCTTGAATGTATAGTGATGCTGTGCTGTTGTGGTTCGCACAAGTGGCACGGAAAATCCTCCAACAGATATTATTCTTTTGCTTATATTTAATTGTGGTAAATTATTTTTACTAAAGAAATCTTTATGTATTTGTAATAGTGCAATTTTGTCATAAATTTTTGCAAGTGGGGGAACCGGGAAATTTTGAAAAACATTTATAGTTGGATAGTAATAGGGCTGTTTTAGGATGATTTTTATTAATATTTTTTGAATTGTTACACAAATACACATTACTATCAGAGAAAGAATCGAGGGCAGCTTATCAGGAATCATTTTATTATTTCGTTAGAAATATGCGAGAAGTGCAAAGTCAATATGTGATCATTTATTGTTTATTTTGTGCTGAAACGTTTTAAATGACATAAATAAAGGGTGGCCCAAAATGACATATTTATGATTATTTTATTTTGGTATATACATAAATTATGTTTACATTGGGTTGTTCGATGCCTGTCTCACTAGGATATACCTGCGTCGAGACAGGCGTAGTTAGGTGTTGGCGAAGGCGTACCAAATTGAATCTTTTCTAAGTATAAAATGAAGTCACTCCCGCTGTCTGAGCGCTAAGATCTTTTAAACTACCCAACGGATTTTCATGCGGTTTTCACCAATAAATAGAGTGATTCATGAGAAAGGTTTTTAGGTATATTATTTGTCAAGGTTTTGTGTTAATTGGTTGAAATACATAATATATCTGGCCAAGCGGTAGCGGGCGGGGGCAGCGAGCAACGGGCTGACAAACGAGCGGTGTGCATTTGATTTAACACATGGCGTTGGTTATAAAGGTTTCGTTAGCCACAGCAACGGTGGCCGGGTCTGCAAGCTCATTATAATTTAAAGTACACTTTATACTACAGTTACGCTTGCAGCAAAATCTAAAATTTAGGAGGCGGGCAGCACTAGTAGTGTAGTAAAGTGCATTAACTTCGGGAGGTGATTCTACATGATGGTAGGAGTAAAAAAGATAAACAACTTTTTCCAACTACCTACTAAAAATCCTTAGTGTCAGGTACGATCTTACTTGCTGAGAGCCTGCCGGGCGCCCGACTCGATTGTGATTGGCCCGTATCGTAACAGCGTAAAATAATAAATCTGACTAATTTTATCTTATTACCTCAAAACTACCCCTAAAAGTTGGAATTTCGAAAAAAATTATTTATCTATTTTACATTTACTATCATGTAGAATCACCGCCCGAAGTTCATGCACTTTAACCCCGGTCACCCTGTTTATACTGGTGAGCTCAGGCATTATGAAATTTGAATAAAAAAATTACAATAAGTGGTACTCAAGTTGTTTGATAACTGAATGTACCGGGACTGGAGGGGAGTTGGAGGGACGGTGGAACGGGAGAGGAGAGAGGGGAGAGAGAATGCGTGGAAGTTTTTAATCAGCACACAAAATTTTATGTTTTTATGATAAGAAACAAAGAAGTTACAGATTTATGAAACGATAATGAGTATTTTTTTTTTTTTACATGAGCTCCACACAGGAGGCCCCGAGGAAAATAATTTCCCTAAGGGCCTATGCCATCTTTTGGGATGCTGTGTGGAGGGGTTTTGAGGGAAAGGAAGGAGAGGAGAGTTCTGGGAAGGAAAAGGGTTTAAGGGGTGGATAGGAATCTGGGGTTCAGTGTGTCCTGGTCATCTGCCTCCAATACCTAGACAAACCTCACCCCATGAACCCGGGCACCCCTGCTAAATCACCAAACGTAGCGAACCACTTGGGGTGACCTATGGCAGAGGTGTTGGTTATCGAATAAAGTTTCCCGGGGCGGCGGTACCCAATCCCGCCTCCCAAATTGACTGTGCGGCGGTACCCAAACCCCCTCCCAAAAAGCATACTCTACAACAAAATTTTTTTTTTTACGTTAACTCCACGCAGGAGGCCCTGAGGAAAATAATTTCCCTCAGGGCCTATGTCATCTGGGATGCCATGTGGAGGGTCTTTTTGAAGAGAGGAAGGAATGAACATTGGTCTTGAAGATACCCATGTTGTAGGAAGGAGGAAACACAGAGGCCGGAAAATCATTCCACAGCCGAGCTGTTGAACACAAGAACGAGTCGAAGAAACGACCCGTTCTCATGTGGCAAATGTCAACCGTGTACAAATGTTGGGCACGCGTTTGGCGTGTTTCCCGACAATGCACCGGTGCCGAAGGGATCAATGATGCTAGTTCCTCGGAGCATCTTCCATTGTAATACCGGTAGAACAAGGATAGCATTCCCACCCGACGCCTGTGCTCTAAAGATTGCAATCCGTCTGTTAAGATGGGAGAATCTATCAAACGGACCACCCGTTTCTGCACAGAGTCCAGGGTATTTTTCAGGTATTTTGGAGCTCCAGACCAGAGGTGGCTGCCAAATTCAACCGTGTGGCGCACTTGTGATTTGTACAGGGTAAGCAGTTGTGTACTATTAAAGTATCTGCGAGCCCTGTACAGTACGCCCAGTTTCTGTGAGGCTAACTTTACTCTGGCTTCGATGGACCCCCCATACCTGAGCTGGTCACTTAGGGTTACACCAAGCATTTCAATGGAGGGCCGGTGCGGAAGATTGCTTCCGTTGAAAGAGACTAGATTTAAAAATTGATAAAACGTCGAAAGAACTAAGAATTGGTAACCGTGTTTGATTCAAAGCTTTCGGGACACCCTGTATACTTTAAAACTAGATACCTTACCTGCATTTTAGAATATTATTTTGACAATCTAGATCTATGTAGATTAAACATTTTCAATTTATAAATTTTGCAACCGCGCCTTTATTAATATATATGTGATAACACGACCACTCCTTGAAAACAGGCGACTTTTACGAGTATTAGCTGATTGCTTATTTCTATATACTTTACATTGAACACAAATAACAACCTGGAAATGTAATCCAAATCCATATCAAAGAAATTTTTTTTTATTTTTATTATTTTTTTTTTTTTACTTTATTTATTCCCATTTCTTTGTACATATAATGTATAATAGCAAATATTATATGTATAATAACATAATATATAATAACAATTATGGAGAAGTAATGAAAACCCACTAAGGCACTGCCTGAGTGTGGGTAATATTAAAACAAAATACTATATTTCTAAGTACCCAAAGTATAAATTAGACTTAAAAAAACATATTAAATATAAAGATAGTATAAAAAATGAGTATTACATAGGTAGAATAAGTGAAAAGGGTTTTTTTCAGCTATTATAAAAATAAAATAAAAATATGGAGAAAAACATACAATTTTTTTTTTAGTAATTATAAAATAAAAATAATAAAATAAACAGAAAACATATTGTACTACAGTTATGAAGTTACAGCAAATGAGTTGTAGAAGGATGGATAAATTTATAGAAAAAGCGTTTCAATATCTACATTATTCAACCATAATTTTACCTCTTTTACATATTTTATCATTTTATTTATCATTTGAGTTTGTAGTGGTAGAAGGTTAAATGTACGAGGACCAATGAAACTGCTATGTGTCTGCAATAATTTAGTATTGGTTTGTGGAGTATAAAATATATTATTTATTCTTTTGCTCGTTCTGTTTTCATTTATTTCGAAATTATTTTTGTTTTTAAACACATATTTCAAAGTTTGTAATATAAATAATTGACGTATATTAAATATTTTACTTTCTTTGTATAATAAGTTGGTCGAGAATGTTTTATTTTTGTTATATAAATTTATCCATCCTTCTACAACTCATTTGCTGTAACTTCATAACTGTAGTACAATATGTTTTCTGTTTATTTTATTATTTTTATTTTATAATTACTAAAAAAAAAATTGTATGTTTTTCTCCATATTTTTATTTTATTTTTATAATAGCTGAAAAAAACCCTTTTCACTTATTCTACCTATGTAATACTCATTTTTTATACTATCTTTATATTTAATATGTTTTTTTAAGTCTAATTTATACTTTGGGTACTTAGAAATATAGTATTTTGTTTTAATATTACCCACACTCAGGCAGTGCCTTAGTGGGTTTTCATTACTTCTCCATAATTGTTATTATATATTATGTTATTATACATATAATATTTGCTATTATACATTATATGTACAAAGAAATGGGAATAAATAAAGTAAAAAAAAAAAAATAATAAAAATAAAAAAAAATTTCTTTGATATGGATTTGGATTACATTTCCAGGTTGTTATTTGTGTTCAATGTAAAGTATATAGAAATAAGCAATCAGCTAATACTCGTAAAAGTCGCCTGTTTTCAAGGAGTGGTCGTGTTATCACATATATATTAATAAAGGCGCGGTTGCAAAATTTATAAATTGAAAATGTTTAATCTACATAGATCTAGATTGTCAAAATAATATTCTAAAATGCAGGTAAGGTATCTAGTTTTAAAGTATACAGGGTGTCCCGAAAGCTTTGAATCAAACACGGTTACCAATTCTTAGTTCTTTCGACGTTTTATCAATTTTTAAATCTAGTCTCTTTCAACGGAAGCAATCTTCCGAACAGGCCCTCCATTGAAATGCTTGGTGTAACCCTAAGTGACCAGCTCAGGTATGGGGGGTCCATCGAAGCCAGAGTAAAGTTAGCCTCACAGAAACTGGGCGTACTGTACAGGGCTCGCAGATACTTTAATAGTACACAACTGCTTACCCTGTACAAATCACAAGTGCGCCACACGGTTGAATTTGGCAGCCACCTCTGGTCTGGAGCTCCAAAATACCTGAAAAATACCCTGGACTCTGTGCAGAAACGGGTGGTCCGTTTGATAGATTCTCCCATCTTAACAGACGGATTGCAATCTTTAGAGCACAGGCGTCGGGTGGGAATGCTATCCTTGTTCTACCGGTATTACAATGGAAGATGCTCCGAGGAACTAGCATCATTGATCCCTTCGGCACCGGTGCATTGTCGGGAAACACGCCAAACGCGTGCCCAACATTTGTACACGGTTGACATTTGCCACATGAGAACGGGTCGTTTCTTCGACTCGTTCTTGTGTTCAACAGCTCGGCTGTGGAATGATTTTCCGGCCTCTGTGTTTCCTCCTTCCTACAACATGGGTATCTTCAAGACCAATGTTCATTCCTTCCTCTCCTCAAAAAGACCCTCCACATGGCATCCCAGATGACATAGGCCCTGAGGGAAATTATTTTCCTCAGGGCCTCCTGCGTGGAGTTAACGTAAAAAAAAAAAATTTTGTTGTAGAGTATGCTTTTTGGGAGGGGGTTTGGGTACCGCCGCACAGTCAATTTGGGAGGCGGGATTGGGTACCGCCGCCCCGGGAAACTTTATTCGATAACCAACACCTCTGCCATAGGTCACCCCAAGTGGTTCGCTACGTTTGGTGATTTAGCAGGGGTGCCCGGGTTCATGGGGTGAGGTTTGTCTAGGTATTGGAGGCGGATGACCAGGACACACTGAACCCCAGATTCCTATCCACCCCTTAAACCCTTTTCCTTCCCAGAACTCTCCTCTCCTTCCTTTCCCTCAAAACCCCTCCACACAGCATCCCAAAAGATGGCATAGGCCCTTAGGGAAATTATTTTCCTCGGGGCCTCCTGTGTGGAGCTCATGTAAAAAAAAAAAAAATACTCATTATCGTTTCATAAATCTGTAACTTCTTTGTTTCTTATCATAAAAACATAAAATTTTGTGTGCTGATTAAAAACTTCCACGCATTCTCTCTCCCCTCTCTCCTCTCCCGTTCCACCGTCCCTCCAACTCCCCTCCAGTCCCGGTACATTCAGTTATCAAACAACTTGAGTACCACTTATTGTAATTTTTTTATTCAAATTTCATAATGCCTGAGCTCACCAGTATAAACAGGGTGACCGGGGTTAAAGTGCATGAACTTCGGGCGGTGATTCTACATGATAGTAAATGTAAAATAGATAAATAACTTTTTTCGAAATTCCAACTTTTAGGGGTAGTTTTGAGGTAATAAGATAAAATTAGTCAGATTTATTATTTTACGCTGTTACGATACGGGCCAATCACAATCGAGTCGGGCGCCCGGCAGGCTCTCAGCAAGTAAGATCGTACCTGACACTAAGGATTTTTAGTAGGTAGTTGGAAAAAGTTGTTTATCTTTTTTACTCCTACCATCATGTAGAATCACCTCCCGAAGTTAATGCACTTTACTACACTACTAGTGCTGCCCGCCTCCTAAATTTTAGATTTTGCTGCAAGCGTAACTGTAGTACAAAGTGTACTTTAAATTATAATGAGCTAGCAGACCCGGCCACCGTTGCTGTGGCTAACGAAACCTTTATAACCAACGCCATGTGTTAAATCAAATGCACACCGCTCGTTTGTCAGCCCGTTGCCCGCTGCCCCCTGCCCGCTGCCGCTTGGCCAGATATATTATGTATTTCAACCAATTAACACAAAACCTTGACAAATTATATACCTAAAAACCTTTCTCATGAATCACTCTATTTATTGGTGAAAACCGCATGAAAATCCGTTGGGTAGTTTAAAAGATCTTAGCGCTCAGACAGCGGGAGTGACTTCATTTTATACTTAGAAAAGATTCAATTTGGTACGCCTTCGCCAACACCTAACTACGCCTGTCTCGACGCAGGTATATCCTAGTGAGACAGGCATCGAAAAACCCAATGTAAACATAATTTATGTATATACCAAAATAAAATAATCATAAATATGTCATTTTGGGCCACCCTTTATTTATGTCATTTAAAACGTTTCAGCACAAAATAAACAATAAATGATCACATATTGACTTTGCACTTCTCGCATATTTCTAACGAAATGTGGGTATGTGTGTAGAGATGAATTAAAGAATTTCGTTTAATTCACTGAGTAATTTATTAACGAAAGTTACAAAGTATATTCTTAAACAAATGTGGAACGTAGCACTGAGTTCTGTGTTTCTTGAAAGGTAGGAGAATGTCGCGCCGTATTGACTGACTGGTGTCCGCCGGTTCATCATTTATATAGGCTCTCGCACGGTGCATTATCAATGGAATATTCGGGAAGAATCTCCAGGCTTCTCGAAGGTCGGCACTAATCGCTGAGCGTCTGGAATTTGCTTATCAACGCAATTTGATACTCTTGTAGTTTCTAGCAGCTTCGTTAGTCGCTGTGCGCTGCAGGGCTACCACAGATTTATAGGGCTGCCACAGAAATAATAAAATGATTCCTGATAAGCTGCCCTCGATGCTTTCTCTGATAGTAATGTGTATTTGTGTAACAATTCAAAAAATATTAATAAAAATCATCCTAAAAAAGCCCTATTACTATCCAACTATAAATGTTTTTCAAAATTTCCCGGTTCCCCCACTGGCAAAAATTTATGACAAAATTGCAATATTACAAATACATAAAGATTTCTTTAGTAAAAATAATTTACCACAATTAAATATAAGCAAAAGAATAATATCTGTTGGAGGATTTTCCGTGCCACTTGTGCGAACCACAACAGCACAGCATCACTATACATTCAAGGGTAACAAATTATTTAATAAATTACCCCTTGATATACGATCGGAAGAATAATGTTTTGTCTTCTCTGTTATTTTTTAAATATTTTTTAGGGATGCAAAAATATATTTTTTAGGAATACCTAAAATGTTGATTTAATGATTGAAGCATTTGAGGAGTTATTGATGTTTTAAAGAGCGTTGTAAACTATAATCGCATCGTGGATCTGGGAGTGTTAATAATATTACTAACCGTTAATCTAATTTATAACAATATCAGAATAATATTATCATTAGCCGGACCTGAGATGCATATTACAAGACTTTCGCATAATTATTTTAAACTATATTTTGCAACCATAAATTATTGTGTTAGATGTACTTACTATGTTAGATTGCATAACTACTATAACCGAACTCACTTGTCGCAGCTATCATACATATGTGTAACTTACCGTTTACTCACTAATATTTACTTGATTACTCCCCCATGTCTTTAGCAATATATTATCAAAATGTCAGAGGTCTTCGAACCAAAACAACAACGATTCTTCAAAATACCTATTCAAACGATTACGATGTAATCACCCTGACAGAATCATGGCTCACTAAAGACTTCAGAGACGACGAACTATTTGACCCTCGGTACTATGTATATCGTAGGGACCGCGCTTCCACTGGTAAACGTCTTGGCGGTGGTGTAGTGTTAGCTATTAAACAGGAGCTGATCAGCGTCGCCCGACCTGAATGGACTTCTTGTGCTAAAGACATTTTTTTTTTTTTTTTTACAGGAGCTCCACACAGGAGGCGCTGAGGAAAATAATTTTCCTCAGGGCCTATGTCATCTTTGGGGATGCTGTGTGGGGGGTTTTTTTTAGGAAAAGGAAGGAGAGGAGAGTTCTGGGAAGAAAAAGGGTTTAAGGGGTGGGTAGGAATCTGGGGTTCAGTGTGTCTTGGTCATCCGCCTCCAAGACCTAGACAAACCTCACCCCATGAACCCGGGCACCCCTGCTAAATCACCAAACGTAGCGAACCACTTGGGGTGACCTATGGCAGAGGTGTTGGTTATCCAATAAAGGTTCCCGGGGCGGCGGTACCCATTCCCGCCTCCCAAATTGCAAATTTGGGTCACCATTCGCACTAAAAGTACACCCCACAGATCGGTCCATATATGCTGCGTATACATCCCCGGAGGGACTCAACATAAATATTTAATCGAAAATTTCCTAAACATGCTATCAGATATAGTATCAAATAACCCCATGGATTCTTTTATAATCTTAGGCGACTTTAATCTTCCCGAAATATCATGGACCCAAACTACGTCATCTGCCCACTATGCAGCTAGTAATTACTCTACTCACGTTAGTAATCATTTCGTAGACTGTATGCATTTTCTGGATATCTCTCAATACAACGGTGAACTAAACTCAAGCGGCCATATTCTAGATCTAATTCTATCAAATATATTAATCTCTGTCGAATCTAATGACGACCCGCTAATTCCCGAGGATGCACATCATAAACCTGTGTCCATTAGTGTGCCATTTCAGGAAACCCTTTCATTGACAAGTGCGAAAAGGAAAGTTTTTCTATATAATCGCGGAGACTACGAATCAATTAATCTCGCCCTAGAACAAGCTGACTGGGCATCCATTTTCTCTACCTCCCAAATAGAACCAGGGCTTGATGCTCTCTATACATTTTTGAAATCCCTCATAAACCTTCACATTCCTCATAAATTTTCGTGGAATTTTAAATATCCTCCTTGGTACAATGCTGCTCTTATTAAGGTAATGAAGGAAAAATCGAAATATTTTAGCAAATATAAAAAATACAAAAATCAGGCTGATTATGACGCATTTTCTCTCCTTCGTAAACGGCACAAAGATTTATGTCGGGAAAACAAATCTCGTTATTTAAGTAAAATCGAAAATAATATATCCTCAAACCCGAAAAACTTCTGCAGCCACGTCAAATCCTCTAACAAATCCCAAGGTGTTCCAAAATGTATGTATCTTAGAGAGCTGAGAGCCGATAATGGAACAGCCATTGCAAATTTATTCTCAGAATATTTCAGTTCGGTTTTCAGTAAACCCTCCGATCCACCTACCCATAATCCAACTAACGTCGGAAACCATACATCCAATATAAGCAATATTGAGGTGACGCGAGAAATCGTCTTCAAATACCTTAAGGAAATTGATACTTGCAAAGGTGCTGGTCCTGACGAAATACCTTCAATCCTTATTAAACGATGTGCAAACAATCTAGCCTTACCCCTCTCTTTGATTTTCAATCGATCTCTTACCGAATGCACTGTCCCAGTTATATGGAAATCCGCGTTTGTGTCTCCCATCTTTAAGAATGGTAAAAAATCTGATGTCAAAAACTACAGGCCAATCTCCAAACTTTGCATATTCAACAAAATTTTTGAAAAAATAATCTATGATCAATTATATGCTGCTCTTAAACCTAGCCTGAATATGAACCAGCACGGTTTCATTAGTGGTAAATCAACAAGCACAAATCTTTTAACTTTCACAGAGTACCTCCAGGATAATTTGGATAACCGAATACAAGTGGACACTATCTATACCGACTTTAGTAAGGCGTTTGACAGGGTCGATCACTCAATCTTGTTAAACAAGCTCTTAGAGATTGGTATTCACGGCAATCTTTATCGTTGGCTCTCTTCTTATATCTCCAACCGTAGCCAAATAGTAGTGGTTGCTGGATTTAAATCAAATTCTGTTACTGTTACATCAGGAGTTCCTCAAGGCAGCCTGTTGGGACCATTATTATTTAACATCTATATCAATGATATTGGTAACTGTTTTCTAAACTCCCAAACTATCCTGTATGCAGATGACATGAAAATATTTTCACCTATAAACTCAATCGAGGACTGTCAGAAGCTGCAAGATGATTTGCTACGTTTGAGCACGTATTGTAATGCCCATTGTCTGGAAATAAATATTTCTAAATGCTTCATCGTGCGCTTTACTAGAAATAAAAACTTATTAATCCATGAATACTCAATTAATCACGTACCGTTGTCTATCAAATTCGAAAGTAAGGACCTTGGGGTTATACTTGATAGTAAACTGAATTTCAATAAACGAATCTCTATGTCTTAGTCATAAGTCACTAGCTATAAGTCTTAGATGTAAGTCACTAGTTATAATTGTAAATCTTAGTTGTAAGCCAGTAATATAAGTAGCTATAAGTCTTAGATGTAAGTCACTAGTTGTAATTGTAAATCTTAGTTTTAAGCCAGTAATATTAATTCTTTTATATATTATTTGTACAGCGCCCTTGAGGTGATTTACCACGGAAACGGCGCTATATAAATTAGCCAATTATTATTATTATTATATCGACCATATAGTCACTACCGCATCTTCTATGCTTGGTTTCATAATCCGCTCCTGTAAACAATTTAAAGACCTTACTACTTTCAAAACACTGTATTTCTCATATGTTTGTAGTATCCTTGAATACGCATCTCAGGTGTGAAAACCAGGCTACGCAGTGCACAAAAATAGAATTGAAAGCGTTCAAAATAGATTTTTAAGGTACCTCAATTTCCACTCTTTTCGATCTCATGTTAGTAATGAAGTCTCTGCAAAGTTCTTCAAAATACAAACGTTAACTTGTCGAAGAAATATAGCAGATTCGCCAATGTTATTTAAAATTACACATAACTTAATCGATTGTCCTGATCTTCTTCAACGCCTATCATTCCATGTTCCAAATCGCAACAGCAGGCAGTCGCTTACCTTTAATCTCCCTATTTGCAAGACCAACTCCAAACAGAACTCATTTATCTAGAGATCCACACACTCATTTAACTTAAATTATTACCACATTGACATTTTTAACTCAACTTTACATGACATGAAACGAAAACTCACCAAGCAACATGACTCAAACTAGAAAGTTCAATCCCTACAAACGTTCCCGTCCTTTGCCTCTTAATCCTATTCCTATGTTCCTCCTCCCCCGCCCCCCCTCTTTTATATTTTGTAACTAAAAAATGAAACTACGAAAATACCCTTACAATGTTACACTTTATTATTTATTATTAACTATCATCAGTGGAAAGTTCATAATTGGCATAATTAACACCTCATTAATGTATTATATTGTAATCTTTGATTGGCTGTCAACTTTCTCCAAAAAAAAAAAAAAATGTAAATTATCCGCAAGTCAACTGGGTTTTTAACCTGGAAGCCGCGGTGCATTAATTTTATTTTTCCATTCTTTAAGGTATGAATATTTGGGCCAATGTTCCGGTTTTAGAACTTCGATTTTCACGGAATTTGGGATTCCTAACTTAAATGAGGCATATTCTCCCTTTGATTTAATTTTAGAGACTTTAAATGAGGCGGTACTTACAATTGACTGAAGATACGAGGTTAAATCGTTGATCGAGGTTTCAGGATGTAGCGGGTACAGGTGGAAGTAAGTATGGGTACCTTGCTCCTTTAAGTTACCTATTACAGAAGCGGGTCGTTTTTAACATCACGAAGCCAGATCGTGTCAGGAAGCCTATCACGCGTGTTTTGCAGCCAATGAACAAGCCCTAAACATTTTACTACCATATAAGGTCACGTATTTGGCACTTTTGCACGGGATCACAGCGTGAAAACCATCGCCCGACCTCCCCTGACCAATAGGAGAGGCATTGCCCATATATGGGGTTAGCCGTCTCCCTCTACGGACACCGAAGGAAACATGGAACAAGACAAGAGAGGTCCGAGCAGGCGCCGAGAGCGAGAGGTTCTTCCGTCACCGCACGTGTTGTGCGACTACAGGTCTCCCCGTAACACTGTGAGCGTCGGCCAGGATTGTTGCACTCCATGAGCCTCTGCGCCTCCAGTGCCCCGGCACGAGCCCCCTGCCCGTGCCGCGCCTCCGCCGTCCCGCTCGTAACACTATGAGCGTCGGCCAGGATTGTTGAACTCCATAGCCCCCTGCGCCTCCAGTACCCCGGCACGAGCCCCCTGCCCGTGCCGCGCCTTCGCCATCCTGCTCGTAACACTGTGAGCGTCGGCCAGGATTGTTGAACTCCATGAGCCCCTGCGCCTTTAGTGCCCCGGCACGAGCCCCCTGCCCGTGCCGCGCCTCCGCCGTCCCGCTCGTAACACTGTGAGCATCGGCCTGGACTGGGAGCCCGGTGGTCCTGCTGCGTACCCGTCTGGTGCACCCTGACGCTCCTGCTGCGCACCAGCCCGGTGCACCATGGCACTACTCCTGCGCGCTCCAGCGCCTGCCGCCCATTGCTTCGCCGCCGTTCACACGTGAGCCTTCATAATACCCCCCCCCCCCCTTGTTATTCGTGAGCCATTTAGATTCTCAGCCCAAATAACCCTGCCTAGGTACCCGCCAGTCAGGACTTAAACTGTGCTTGTCTGTATTACCTTGCCTTATGTGAATAAACCTGTCTTATACCAACTACCTGTTTTCACTGGACATTGCCTGTAGAGAGACCGTACCCCCCCGGGACTAAAGAGCCCTCAAATCCATCAGTTGCATAATACCTAACACTGACACTCAACGGCTAATACCGTAACACTGGCACCCAACGCTAACCTAACCTATCCTAACCCTGATCCCCAACATATAATACCTAAAAATGGCGCCAAATGTGGAATACGATCCTTATACCTAACAATAAAGTAACGCAAAATACTATTAATGTTCGGGAAAAGCAATTTCAGCAAGTGCTAATTTTTTTTATTTTTTTTTAATTTTTTTTTATTGAAACATATAACAAGGTTACAAATTTTACAATAAAATATATACATCAACATTTCAATCACTCTCTTAATAAAGCAGCTGCTTGTGTTTAGGAGAGGACAACTAAAAAAAATTACATTTGTTTAAATTAGAACAAAAAATATTAGTTATTCAACAAAAAACATTAGTGATTTTATGAGAAGATACCTTAGAATCATAGTTCCATGGAAGATACAGATAAAAGTAATAAATTAAAGGTTAGTTAATAAATGATTTGAAGTATTGATAAGGCAAAATATATTTCTAAATATTCAATACATATTTCTAAATATAATATACAATAAGTTAAGTTATGAGGTGGTACTAGAACATTTTAATTTCATTTTTTTTAAATATTTTTCGTAGCTTTCTTCCGATCGTATATCAAGGGGTAATTTATTAAATAATTTTATACCCTTGAATGTATAGTGATGCTGTGCTGTTGTGGTTCGCACAAGTGGCACGGAAAATCCTCCAACAGATATTATTCTTTTGCTTATATTTAATTGTGGTAAATTATTTTTACTAAAGAAATCTTTATGTATTTGTAATAGTGCAATTTTGTCATAAATTTTTGCAAGTGGGGGAACCGGGAAATTTTGAAAAACATTTATAGTTGGATAGTAATAGGGCTGTTTTAGGATGATTTTTATTAATATTTTTTGAATTGTTACACAAATACACATTACTCTCAGAGAAAGCATCGAGGGCAGCTTATCAGGAATCATTTTATTATTTCGTTAGAAATATGCGAGAAGTGCAAAGTCAATATGTGATCATTTATTGTTTATTTTGTGCTGAAACGTTTTAAATGACATAAATAAAGGGTGGCCCAAAATGACATATTTATGATTATTTTATTTTGGTATATACATAAATTATGTTTACATTGGGTTGTTCGATGCCTGTCTCACTAGGATATACCTGCGTCGAGACAGGCGTAGTTAGGTGTTGGCGAAGGCGTACCAAATTGAATCTTTTCTAAGTATAAAATGAAGTCACTCCCGCTGTCTGAGCGCTAAGATCTTTTAAACTACCCAACGGATTTTCATGCGGTTTTCACCAATAAATAGAGTGATTCATGAGAAAGGTTTTTAGGTATATTATTTGTCAAGGTTTTGTGTTAATTGGTTGAAATACATAATATATCTGGCCAAGCGGTAGCGGGCGGGGGCAGCGAGCAACGGGCTGACAAACGAGCGGTGTGCATTTGATTTAACACATGGCGTTGGTTATAAAGGTTTCGTTAGCCACAGCAACGGTGGCCGGGTCTGCAAGCTCATTATAATTTAAAGTACACTTTATACTACAGTTACGCTTGCAGCAAAATCTAAAATTTAGGAGGCGGGCAGCACTAGTAGTGTAGTAAAGTGCATTAACTTCGGGAGGTGATTCTACATGATGGTAGGAGTAAAAAAGATAAACAACTTTTTCCAACTACCTACTAAAAATCCTTAGTGTCAGGTACGATCTTACTTGCTGAGAGCCTGCCGGGCGCCCGACTCGATTGTGATTGGCCCGTATCGTAACAGCGTAAAATAATAAATCTGACTAATTTTATCTTATTACCTCAAAACTACCCCTAAAAGTTGGAATTTCGAAAAAAGTTATTTATCTATTTTACATTTACTATCATGTAGAATCACCTCCCGAAGTTCATGCACTTTAACCCCGGTCACCCTGTTTATACTGGTGAGCTCAGGCATTATGAAATTTGAATAAAAAAATTACAATAAGTGGTACTCAAGTTGTTTGATAACTGAATGTACCGGGACTGGAGGGGAGTTGGAGGGACGGTGGAACGGGAGAGGAGAGAGGGGAGAGAGAATGCGTGGAAGTTTTTAAACAGCACACAAAATTTTATGTTTTTATGATAAGAAACAAAGAAGTTACAGATTTATGAAACGATAATGAGTATTTTTTTTTTTTTTACATGAGCTCCACACAGGAGGCCCCGAGGAAAATAATTTCCCTAAGGGCCTATGCCATCTTTTGTGGAAAGGAAGGAGAGGAGAGTTCTGGGAAGAAAAAGGGTTTAAGGGGTGGATAGGAATCTGGGGTTCAGTGTGTCATGGTCATCCGCCTCCAATACCTAGACAAACCTCACCCCATGAACCCGGGCACCCCTGCTAAATCACCAAACGTAGCGAACCACTTGGGGTGACCTATGGCAGAGGTGTTGGTTATCGAATAAAGTTTCCCGGGGCGGCGGTACCCAATCCCACCTCCCAAATTGACTGTGCGGCGGTACCCAAACCCCCTCCCAAAAAGCATACTCTACAACAATTTTTTTTTTTTTTTTACGTTAACTCCACGCAGGAGGCCCTAAGGAAAATAATTTCCCTCAGGGCCTATGTCATCTGGGATGCCATGTGGAGGGTCTTTTTGAGGAGAGGAAGGAATGAACATTGGTCTTGAAGATACCCATGTTGTAGGAAGGAGGAAACACAGAGGCCGGAAAATCATTCCACAGCCGAGCTGTTGAACACAAGAACGAGTCGAAGAAACGACCCGTTCTCATGTGGCAAAGGTCAACCGTGTACAAATGTTGGGCACGCGTTTGGCGTGTTTCCCTACTATGCACTGGTGCCGAAGGGATCAATGATGCTAGTTCCTCGGAGCATCTTTCATTGTAATACCGGTAGAACAAGGATATCATTCCCACCCGACGCCTGTGCTCTAAAGATTGCAATCCGTCTTTTAAGATGGGAGAATCTATCAAACGGACCGCCCGTTTCTGCACAGAGTCGAGGGTATTTTTCAGGTATTTTGGAGCTCCAGACCAGAGGTGGCTGCCAAATTCAACCGTGTGGCGCACTTGTGATTTGTACAGGGTAAGCAGTTGTGTACTATTAAAGTATCTGCGGGCCCTGTACAGTACGCCCAGTTTCTGTGAGGCTTACTTTACTCTGGCTTCGATGGACCCCCCATACCTGAGCTGGTCACTTAGGGTTACACCAAGCATTTCAATGGAGGGCCTGTTCGGAAGATTGCTTCCGTTGAAAGAGACTAGATTTAAAAATTGATAAAACGTCGAAAGAACTAAGAATTGGTAACCGTGTTTGATTCAAAGCTTTCGGGACACCCTGTATACTTTAAAACTAGATACCTAACCTGCATTTTAAAATATTATTTTGACAATCTAGATCTAGATTAAACATTTGCAATTTATAAATTATTCAACCGCGCCTTTATTAACATATATGTGATAACACGACCACTCCTTGAAAACAGGCGACTTTTACGAGTATTAGCTGATTGCTTATTTCTATATACTTTAAATTGAACAAAAATAACAACCTGGAAATGTAATCCAAATCCATATCAAAGAAAATTTAAATCAAGCTTCATGAGATTTTAGACTCCTAGGCTTTATATTATACTCCTATACTTTAGTTATAATAATCACTGTCATTGAATAATGGAACCCGGGCCGCACACGTGGTGGTCGAGCATTTTACCACTGAACCACCGACCCTATGCAACAGTACTTGTTGCTAGTTATAATAATCATTGTCATTGAATAATGGAACCCGGGCCGCCCACGTGGCGGTCGAGCATTTAACCACTGAACCACCGACCCTATGCAACAGTACTTGTTGCTAGTTATATTAATCATTTTCAATGAATAATGGAACCCGGGCCGCCCACGTGGCGGTCGAGCATTTTACCACAGAACCACCGACCCTATGCAACAGTACATCTTTCTTTTTTTGCATTAGCTCCACACAGGAGGCCCTGAAGAGAATAATTCCTATCAGGGCCATGTCTCCTTTGGGGAATCTGTGTAAGGGGTCTTTTTAGGACAGAAAGGAGCCGAAGTTCTATGAAAGAAAAAGGTATGATGAGTGGGAAGGAATCTGGGGTTCAGGGTGTCCTGGATTGGCGGGAAATGAATCAATAATTTCACCGCGGTTCGAGAGAGTTCCGCTGGAAAGGTTAAAAAATCTCCCTCTACCAGTCTCTCCCGATCCGGCCTGCCACGCAATCGCGAAGAAAACGTATCCACCTCCAAGATCGAATGTATTGAACCACTTGGGGTGACCTATGGCAAAGGTGTTGGTTATCCAATAAATAATAAAAATCCCATAAATCCTGCGGGATTTTGTCGGATTCATAAACTCACTTCTTCAAACTAAAAACACTTTAAAAAGTTGCGGGATTGGCAAGCCCTGGATCGTGTTAACTTATTCCCTGCCACAAATGTTAATGATTTATTTCTGGTTTGAATTGAATTTTCCAATTCAAAACGTTTTTTTTTTAAAATTAAATATTTTTAAAAAACAAATAAAAATTTCAGTTGACAACCACAGGCCATCCGCTCGTGGAGAAACTGAAAAAAAAACTAGTTGTCGACTCAATCGCTATCCACAGGAAAGGAACTTGTGAAATTTATTTAAAATTTAAAGGGCGACGCGGTGACTAGCAGTGCTGGTCGCCGCGACCGTCGCGTTTCAGTTGCCATGTTGACAGGTTGCCACGGTAATGGCTCACGATCTGTCATATTTTCGAGTAATTTACGATACGTCAGATCAGAAAAATATCGATTTTGTTCAGGGGTTGATAAATTTAGTTTTGTGACGTGAACTGAGTTGTCCCTCTCCGCCGACGAATGAAGGATGCAGGTAACGTAGCTGATGCAAGGGACGCGACCTCATGGTTGCCGCGAGTGAGGTACAGAGACACCTCTTCCACCAAGAATTAAACACTCCCTACCTAAGAGCCAACAAATTTTAACTACCTGAGAGCCAAGCTATCAAACCCTAACAAATAACCTGAACAAGGGTTGCCAACCCTTTTTATCAAGAAATGTAGAATTAATACCAAGTGTGGTACAGACACGCCAGCGAAGGTGGGAAGAGAAGAAAAAAAAGGAACTCCTCAAAAACAATAGTATAAAATGTTTCCCAAAACATAAAAAAAGATTAAAATAAAAAAACTGGTTGGGTACAGGTATATCCCAGTAACAATAAAAGATAGAACTAAGGATAACAGCAGTTCCACATTAATTAATTGGCTACCATGTTAGCAATTGTGCAAATCATTCCTATGTCTATTATTCCGGTTAGAGAATATTAACGCTGACTGACGTCCTGTATTGACCGAAATCAACACACATTCGCGTTTTTTACAATGAGATTCTTAAAACTATACAAGGTTTCTTTATGCACATTATTCTGGTTAGAGAATATTAACGCTGACTGACGTCCTGTATTGACCGAAATCAACACACATTCGCGTTTTTTTTTACAATGAGATTCTTAAAACTATACAAGGTTTCTTTATGCACATTATTCTGGTTAGAGACGCTGACTGACGTCCTGTATTGACCGAAATCAACACATATTCGCGTTTTTTTTTACAATGAGATTCTTAAAACTATACAAGGTTTCTTTATGCACATTATTCTGGTTAGAGAATTTAAACGCTGACTGACGTCCTGTATTGACCGAAATCAACCCATATTCGCGTTTTTTTTTACAATGAGATTCTTAAAACTATACAAGGTTTCTTTATGCACATTATTCTGGATAGAGAATATTAACGCTGACTGACGTCCTGTATTGACCGAAATCAACACACATTCGCGTTGTTTTTTACAATGAGATTCTTAAAACTATACAAGGTTTCTTTATGCACATTATTCTGGTTAAATAATTTTAACGCTGACTGACGTCCTGTATTGACCGAAATCAACACACATTCGCGTTTTTTACAATAAAAAGTTTGAGTTATTCACATAATTCGACTCTATTCAAGATGTTAATTCCGTAATATCAACTTGTCATGGTTTTTGTCCAGCTAGTATTTAATTATCAGGCATAATGACCATCCTCTCATGTTCGCGTGTAATTATAAGGTCACGCTACTGAATACCTATCATGAATATTAATTCTCAGGCTTAATATGAATCCTATCACCCTTTATCGACCCACCTCAGGTGAGCCGTGCAGCGCTGCACTAATATACTCAGAACACCTCCAAAAGGTGTTCTCACCAAAATAACCAGACAAAACCGTAATGACTTAAAATGCAGCTGATAATATTTTTTAATACTTCGTACGATGAGAGATACAACCTCGCCTTAAATACACAAGGAATAAAAACATTACAAATAACATCGCTTAAATTCGTCCTGACATAAGGACTTTACACGCTGGATTACCATATTTATTTATTTATTTATTTAGGCTTTTACATACATATATACATTTAACAATATTTACGAAATTATACTAGTAAATAGTGCAGGAAATGACTGTTTACAACACTTGCACATAAACAAATATACAGCAAAAATACTATTGAATTTGATCCACATAGTATGCAGGCATAAAATATAAAAACAAAAAAATACAAAAATAGCTTCTCTCCTTCAGAATATTGATACCGAAGTAATCAATTACGTGCTTACAATAAACTCACAACCTATAATTAATTTACAATTGATAAGGGTACACAATATAAAAAATAAAAATAAATACATATATATAGGATAATATTCTTGGGTATATCCGTAAGTCATCCGCGACAGTATGTGTGCTCCTTCGATTCTCGTTACATGTGTCAGCGTGCGAGAATAGTTCTGAACAATGAAAGGTTTCCAGAAACAACTTGACTGAAGGTAATGCGGCAACAATTATAATTGTACACGCGGATGGATAACATTAAGAAAGAAAGAAAAAAAGGAATAATGGTAACGATTAGCTATGACATCGTTATTTGACTTGTGACTTGACGCAATTAATATACAAGAAAATGTACTCCGTAATACGGCAGGGTCGTTTGTACAATGGATAGCGTCCAACTGTCACCCGCAAAAATTATAAACAGGGTTTTTACAACTAACGCCTTTTGTTATTTACAATATATAAGGTTAATAACACAATCAAGATTTACTTGAGTTATTATTACCTACCAGTCCATTAACTGCTACTATTACTATGAGTGACGGAGGACTTCGTCCACCACTCCCTAGTACAAGAATTCTTTATGCCGTCTCCTGTCAACAGAAAAAAGGGGGTACGCTTGCATATTCCCTTGTTGTACCTAGAATTTGGTAATTTCTAGAGTACAAGCGTTCCACGAAAATGAAAATGAGGAATCTAGCTGTGTGACTTCAATACGTGAGAGTGCGTCCGGAACTATGTGGAGGGAGCCTTTCCTGTGGATTATATCGAAATCGAATTGGGATAAGCGAGTTGCCCATCTCGAAAGACGTCCCGAAGGATTTTCTAGGGACATTAACCACCTTAGACTCGAGTAGTCTGTGACTACCGTGAATTTCGACCCTTCGACGTACGAACGAAAGTTGTGCACGGCGTCGAGAATAGCTAATAACTCGCGTTCAGTTGTACTATAGTTTCTTTCCGTTTTGGAGAGTACTCTGGAGTAATACGTGACAGGGTGTTCTGCGTCTTCAAATTTTTGTGAAAGGCACGCTCCTATGGCAAAATTGGAACTGTCGCATTGTATTATAAAGGGTAACTTAAAGTCAGGGCAGCTTAGTACCGGTGCTGAAATTAAAGCGTTTTTTAAGGCGGTAAATGATTTTTCTATTCCGTCATTCCACGTAAAATTAGGTAGGTTCTTCTTACCACCAGTTATATGAGTTAGAGGGGCGGCAATTTTTGAAAAGTTGTCGATAAAACGTCTGTAATAACTGCATAACCCTAGGAATGATTTCACCTGTTTCGTATTCTGAGGGCGGGGGAAGTTCTTGATAGCATCTATCTTCGCCGGGTCAGTTCGGAGACCTTCCTTGTCCACCACGAAACCTAAGTATTTGAGTCTTGATTTACAAAATTCTGATTTTTCTATATTTAATGTTAATCTGGCACCCTTTAAAATTCTACATACTTTCTTAAGAAGGTCAATGTGTTCTTCAAATGTTCGAGAGATAATTATTAGGTCGTCCAAATATGCAAAAAGGTTGGGTTCAAATTCCGGACCGAATAAGTTGTCTACTAGACGTTGCAATTCACTAGGTGCATTACGTAACCCAAAAGGCAGCCTCACAAACATAAAAGTTCCACTACCTGGAACCACGAAACTAGTTTTCTCACAAGACGAAGGATGCAAGGGAATCTGCCAGAAAGATTTAAATAAGTCTAGTGATGTAATGAAATTTGCGTGACGTAGGGTATCTAAAATACGATGTACGTTAGGCAATGGGTATATTTGTGCTTTGGTAGCGGTGTTGGCGCGGTGCAGGCGTCTACTATCAAGGCAGAACCTTGCGGTTCCATCCTTCTTGGGCACCAGAATTACTGGATTCGACCAAGGAGATTTACTCTTAACAATTACGCCTAACTCTAACATCTTATCAACTTCGCATTCTAGCTGTTTTAACCTCACCGGAGACAAGGGATAATAGCGTTGTTTAATGGGTGGTCCTTCCGTTTCGATAACATGTTCGATCAATTTGTTTTACCCAAACCGCATTTAGCAAAAGATATGGACTGAAATTCCTCTATCACATCACTAAGTGAATTTAGTTGTGCGGGTGTAAGATCGTTTTTTGACCTTACTACGTTAACTTCCGAGATGGAAGTATACGTAATTTTTTGATCCGTCGTAAATAGATTTGGAGCTCTGTTGATTTTTTTCCAAAAATCGATGCCTAAAATAATCTTTTGTCCGATCGAAGGTATTATTACAAAGTCTATGGTTTGTAATATACCGTTGTAAAATACTGGGAGTGACAGCTTGCTAGAAACTACCTGTCTCTTGTTATCTGCCGATGTAATTACCAGATCACAAGGGGACAGGTTATACGACGTGAAATATTCATGCAAATTCCCACCTATACAAGATAGGGAAGCTCCGGAATCCAGTAACCCTGACAAAACACGATTTTTAACTTTGAATGTCACATGCGGGCGGCCATCCACGCTGCAGTTTACATTCATAGCTTCGAGGGGATCGGTGTTCATAAAAACCTTAACGCAACCTAACCAGTCATTCCATTCCTTTTCAATTGTCTCCGCTGATGGCTTCGGACTGAAATGACCGTCTAGAAGTTTTTTTTTATTCCTATTATAATGGGTCGGGGGTGGTTTAGAGAGATATGGTAAACCGTTTGCTCTGTTGTAATCAGGCTTTTTCCATCGTGGGCGACGCCGCGGCACGCTATTATTGCTAACTACATTGCAGTTTTTCGCGAAGTGACCGTTTTGATTGCACCTAAAACAAGCGCGGTTTGCGATGTCCGTGGACTTTTGTGAGATTGCCGCGAGCTGTGGATTTTTATTACGACCGAAATTTCTACTTTTGTGGCGTGGTTGGGAACTATCGTACTGAGTTTCCTCCATTTCCTCACAAGTCTGAATTAACTCAGCACAAGTGCGGGGCACAATATATGAAAATAGCGTACTATATTAACGTACATTTTTTATAATGAGAACCAAGTGCGCTTCGGACAAGGGTGATGACAATTTGGCGTTCAGAGACGATAATAAATTTACGTATTGTCGGACCGGCACATTATACAGTTGCTTGTAACGGTGTATTTTGGACTTGATTTTAAATTCGCTATCGATCTCCACGGAGCTCGGAATAACATCTGTCTCGAGATATCTCGAGGCGGAACTAAACTTAATCTTGTCCATTTCTTCGCACAATACTTGTAATTCTGTAAGATTGGTAATTTCGCGCCCGATTTTTAGCTGCGCATAATCTGGCAGGAGCCCTTTCGTGACTAACGAGAAGAGTTCTGATTCGGGTATTTTGGAATATTTAGTTTAGAGTTTATTGCCAAGGCTTCCAGAATATAGTCCGCGGCTCTTTCATTATTCTTTTGGCTTAAGTTAAATAATTTCGACTTCTCAGACATTTGAAACGACGGGTCCTCGAACCTCTTTAAAAATGCTGCTTTAATTTCCTCCCATTTTAAGTTGGTTTTGAAAATCTTCCTATAAAAAAACAAAGCGGATCCGGAGAGCAGTTCTATGAACCCTCTTGCCAAGTCATCCCATTCAACCCCTCTCGCGTACTGTAATTCTGCGACCCTGTCTAGAAAGGGCCGCACGTCGGTACTTCCGTCGAACGAGATCTTCCAGTTCGTTAAATTTACTATCTTTCTCTCCACATACCTAGTGGTGGTCTTTTGACGGTTCTCCTGCGGAGGAGAGGGAATTATAATGCTGCGAGGTACGGAGTTACTGGTTTTCGGCGTTGTACTAACTAGCGGGGAGCTGATAGAAATCGGAGGGGACCCGATAGGTGTGACAATGAGAGACGCATTATACGAGACACATTGCTCCCTGAGAGATGCCAGGGCTCTTTTGGGAGCAATCCCTCTCTCCGATAACATTTTTTTAATCGCGGACGCGGTTGCCTTTTCGAAATTCAAAATTCTGCTCAAATTTGTCGTGGAGGACGCCATGGTTTTAATGTAAGTAACACCGTACAAGACAATTCCGGTAAATACCCGTTATCCAATTTGGATCGCGAATTCCTTACGAGTTATTCAATTATTTCGTTAACCTGTCCTATTATAGGGACCCCAGGTAGCAGAAGCTAGACCTGACAGCAGTTGTTCTTTTTTTAAAGAAAAAAAAAAATTCAACTGCCGCTCTGCAAAGACAAGGGAACGAAACCACAACCACTGGAACGATTTCGGTCGAAAAATCGACCACTTTTATTTTTCTGCGATTGAAATCGGTCGAAAAATCGACCGATTTTTCTACCATTCGTAAAATATTTATTATAATTATTTAAAACCTTTCCATGGCCAGCTATTTGTTTTATCGAATAGCTGATAAAATATTCTTTATGTCTATGACCTTATCGGTTGTCTTTGAAGTGTTATTCAATGAGTTTTCGCGGTTTTCTAAGGCGTCCTGTCAAAAAACAAAATAAAACTTTTAACTTTTTCGACGAATTATGGTCTCTACCTAAAATGCCGTAAGTAATTCATTTATTGGGTTTTTAAGGCATAATTATGTATCTGTGTTATCATGATTGAATTATCTATCTTTGAAATGCGTTTTTAATTCGTTTGTTCCTAATATATTGTTTTGCTGGATGTTTTTGTGTAAAAATGCGTCGACTGAAGACGTCATCTGTTTTTGATTTACAATAATTTCATAAATACTGCACTCGCGCATTTGAAATATAGTTATTCAATCAGAGTGATTCATAACAAAGAGATAAATATAAGTTTTATTTGAATTGGTTCATTATTAATACAGATATTTGCTGTCCAATTATTTAAAGTCATATGTCAAAAAGTCTGACTTTTTTTAAATGTAAAATGGTGTAAAGCCTTCGTCGCACAATAAAAATTTGGTTATTTAGTTGTATAATTAATTAATTTGTTTACTTTTACCAAATTTGTGCAGAAATAGCTATCGTCCAGGGAGAGGGAGCACTCCACGACCCAAGTTTAAATAATTATTTTAAAATTTTATATTACTGCAATATTTAACAAAATTTAAACATTTAAGTACTTACCTACATTAAGTGTTATCAATTTAAAATATATAGAGTGGTGCTGACTGCAAGAGGTGGCAGAGGAAGAGGAAGAGGTGGGGTACGAGCTGCAGATGGAGTACCAGCTGGTGCCGGACTACCTGCACGTGGACATGGGAGTCAACGCAGAGCTGCAATTGCAGCCTCGTCTGGAGTGTTAGTATTTTTTAATGTTTTTTTATGAAAGTACTTTGCTGTGGCCGTTGAATTCATCATATATTTGTATTTATTTAACCCTGGCTGTTAAGGCCCTAAAGGCTGTTAGGGCCCTGCCTGCTTCCTTCCGGCTACAGTGAGTTCCACTGTTACAGTGAGAGTTGGTAAGATCAGCGCTCTGTCCATTTGGCACATTCAGTGCATATTGTACAGAGTTCTAATTTTATTGTTTATTTACATACTGTACTTACTATTTCACACGTGAATGAGAACAATTCATATGATTTATGTATATGTTTTCAGAATTACTTCTCCGGAGAGAATAACGTGTCCCTTTTCACAAGGGACACCTTCACCATTGCCAAGACCCGTTCCACCACCGTGGATGTCCACTCCCGCACAGACCCAATCAACGGCTCCCAATGCACCAATTACGCCAATCCAGGCAGCATCTCCGGAGCCGTTAGCTGGGACATCGCGGAGTGGGGAACTCCAGTGTGGGGAACTCTTCTCTCCGGAAGCCGGCTACCACAGCGAGCTGTGGGTGGACGTTAGTACTGGGCGTTGACGATAATTCTATCCAACGCCAACGTCGTTATCGTTGGCAATTTTCAACTGTTGAAAATAGCTGTTGAAAATAACGTCGACGTTGACGCAACTATAATAGGAGATCGACACGATACTAACAAAAAATATATCAAAATCGTATTAAGGAATCCCTTTTAACGGGTGGTTCCCCGAATCATTGATGTATTATTAATTATTATTATCTCTATGCCCCACGCGACACACACGTAATAATAATCCTATAATAACGTTGAACTGTTGGAAGACGTTGGTGGTTGTTGAAAATATTATCCTGTTGAAGATATATTTTGCTTGTCACTGATAAATTCGCTTGTTGCTTGGCGCTACGTATCGGCCGTATTGGACGGGAAAAAAAAAACGTGCAGTAGGTATGTACATTACCAAAAGACCTTGTGTAATTGGATATAATATCGTTCACGAAGTGTGATCTCTTGACCCTTTTGACTTAATCATTCTAACACCGTTGAAAACAATAGGTACAAAACATTGACATTTATCAATAGGTTATTTTTTTGCTTGTCGTTGATAAATTTGTTTGTTCCATGGCGCTGAGTATCGGCCGTATTGGATGGGAAAATATAAAAAAACGTGCAGTAGGTACGTACATAACCAAAAGACCATTTAAAATATCGAGTAATGTTGTTCACGAAGTACAAACTCTTTTTATTTATTAGGCAGTTGAATCGTTGACTGCGTTGAATAATATTCACATGTAGGTATTATATTTCAACTGTTGGCGCTAATTATTTTCAACAGCGTTGGACGTTGAAATAATATAACTATTGTTTCCAACGGCTAGTTATATTTTAATACAGTACTAGTGGACGTGCCGTTCTACCAAGAATTGTCGGCGTTTGGGAACGGTGAGTTTATTTTTTGAAATGTCATACCAGGGGCTCAATATAAAATCAATTATCTATATTTTATATTGATGTCCCTAGCACAGTTTCACTGTTGGTATATTGGCAGGAGATAAGCATAGTACTTAAAAATTCCACATAACAAACATACAAAATGTACTGTAATCCAAAAAGATATGATGTACCTACATTCTATGCAAGTAAATATGTAGTTACTAACGTAAAAAGTCTGAAATTTGAGTTTGTTTTGGCTAATTTTTGTTCGATAGTAAGAACTTCGCACAGCATTGTGAATACCGACATCATAGTTTCACACATGACAATGCATAATATATTTGTTCTTGAGTTAATGTCCTGAAACGTTAAGTGCCTCCATACATGACGCTACTTACAAGCTACTCGATCCTCGTGAGCGTATCATACGCGCCGATCGTAAGTACCCCCCGTACGATTTTGCTGGTAGCACCGTGTACGGGGTGCTATGCGACGTCTGTCGGTTTCAAATCGCACGCGACGCGTTGCATCATTTGTGTCTGATACTTTTCGTTTGACGTTTGACAGAAATGGCATCGGAACATGAAAGTAATGTTAGATTTGTTCTGGAAGTAGAAAAAATGCATGTTTATGTAACGATACTTTACCAGAATACGTAAGAAAGGATTTAGTGGAGATGGCATGGATTGATGTTGGAAAAAAGTCATATGACATCGCTTGACATCGTGTAAACTCCACGGCTGCACGTAAAAAATGATCAAGTTCAGTATATTCCGGATAGCGCCGTGTACGGAAACCAGCATTAAAGAGTAGAATATATGCAGAGTACATGTGGTTTCGTCACAATCATAAAGTTTGTAAGTATCTCCATGAACGGAGGGCCTTACATTTCAAAACATTGGCATTAAACAGGGATTCTATCTTTTTTTTCTGTAACGGGTATTGTAGAATGAGAAATGAGACATGCCGAACTCCTTTGCGAGGGTTACATGTGATTCACCGGCTTCTAAACGGTGTAATACAGCACTTTTTTCATCAATTGAAAAAACACTTTCGCTTCACGGAACTCATTGTGTCGAGCTTCCTAGTCAAAAGCGAGGCTGTATTGGTAGTTGGGTTTTGTAACCGGACAAATTATCATTAAAATAGGTCGCTTTAAGTAGTTGGTCACTTTAAACGGATACGTTTTCCCACTAAAAGCTATAAAACCTTACTAGAGTTTCCATTATCGTCGCTTAAAACGGTAGACCCTTAAATGCAAAGTCATTATATCCGAATTCTACTGTAAATTTGTGTTTTCTATTATTTCAGAGTCAGACATGGGCAGAACCGATAACGTGGACGAGGCAGCTCTCTATCAAGAAGCGTCGGTACTTGGAAACCGTGAGTTATAAAAATAACTAACTTATCTTCACGCCATTTCCCTGCAGGGGTAGGCAGAGAGGATGGACCGCCATGCAACTCGTTCTTGGCACACACACTCTTATCTTCATTCCATACCTACCTGTCTGTGCTATTCTGACTCCTGACATTGCCCGCCTCAAGTATTTGATTAACTTTTTATTTTATTATTTATATGAATACCTCACAAGAGCCTCAGCTGGAGCCAGTGAGACTATGGCATCCCCAATCGGGGTATGTTGTGAGGCTGAAGGTAGCGGGGAGGGGAAGGAGGTGTGGAAGAGGGAGGTGGGAAAGTACCTGGCTATTCAGAACTGGTCACCAAACACGGTAAAGCCATTTGAAGCAACTTTTCAATTCTGAATGGTGTCTTACACCAGGGCGATACTGAGGGTATCTTCCGCTCTGGAACGTGCCGCAAATAGACTATATATTATTTTAAATGAATTTTGTGTGAAAATAACACTAATTATTCCAATCAAATTTATTTGCCCATGCCGGGATTCGATCCCGCGACCATCGTATTGCGAGTCAAAAGCCGTACCAGAGGCAGTGGGTAATCGTAATATAGACACGTTAAATTAATTTGGGTTTTCTGTTGTTTCAGAAATGGATATGGACAGAATGAGCGACGTCGACCACAAAGAGAGCGATGAGGATACCTTCTACATGCCACCAATACCTTATCATAATATTATCAACGTTTCACCTAACTCCGCTATGGCCATAGACTTTAGTAGACAAGACCAGGTAGATAGTGAGGCAATGCATTCGATTCTGCTGCCTGAAGGTTTCTCTTTCGATTGGTCCAAAGATATCTCACGTTTTACTGGGATAAGGGAGACATTCACAGCCACGCCAGGATCAACTTTCAATACCGACGAAATGGGCAAACCTGTGGATGCCTTTCTTAAAATCTTTGATGCAGATGTCGTTGAACTGATCACGAGAGAGACCAACAAGTATGCAGATCAATGGATTGCGAAAAAACAATTTAAGCGCCATGATGAATGAATACAGGACAATACTAACCAGGGAGATCGCTTGAAATTAACACTGTTTATTGTCTAAAGAAATTTAGATAAAGTTCGCACGCAGAGAACATAATTGTGAAGACATGTTATTTAATCCTGAAAAATATTTTAATATTAATACGTAATATATTGAATGAAATAAAACAAAAACTTTGTTTTTTTACCACGATTTATTCAATTTTTATAATACCAACCGGTTTCGCTTTACTCAAGCATCTTCAGGGTATACAATTAAACTGATCAAAAATACACATAGTGTGAGCTTATATAGACAAAGAAAGAGACAAAACATAATATAAAGGAACAGTGAAAGAGACGGGTGATATTTAATGAATTACCATATTATATATTCAGGGACAAATCGTCATTTGAACAGGTGATTAAGGGATAAAGTGATTAAGGGTTTTTACTAGTTTATGGGGAATATCCCTTATATCGGGCTGTTGGACACATTTAGCTGATTTTTAAGGATTTGGAGTTTTGTTTTAACGGCTTTCTTTATTTCAAGTGATTCTAAATTACTGAGTCTGTTACCATAACCATTTCTGTGTGAAATCAGAGCACCGGTGCTTTGACTGAAGTTATGATCTTTATCAAAAAGGCGAATTCCGAAAATCCATTATTATTTAAGCATCTAAGATGCTTTTTGATTCTAATATTGACATTGCGCGTCGTTTTACCAATATAAAATGCGGAGCAATCACTACAATCTAATTTATAAAAAAATGTAATATATTCTTTAATGAGTGTATTTTGGAAAGTAAAAGCAACATTTAATGGTGGGCGGTGCAGTAGACCAAGGATTTAATCTCCCTAAATGTGCTTCGTCAAGAAACAGATTGATGTGTAAAGATTCGAGTAACTTTAATTCAGTAACAAAAGTGTGATTAAGACATATCATTGGCAATACAAGTATGATACTCTCAGATAGGTATATTTAAATTAAGGGTATGAGAGCCCAAAAAGGTTATTAACATTATTATCTTCGAGAACTTTTTTCCAAATTATTGGCAAACTACCTTTCACTGGAAACAGTCGTTCAAAGAACCGGTTTGTTACCAAGACAGTGTACCCGATAAATCTATCCGATTTTATTTATATGTAAAACCTATTGACCTTTTTATTAAAGTCTAAATGAATATTCAATTTTTATTAGAAAATGGTAGATATTTATTTAAATGGCTTTTACATGTTTGGTAGTACAATTAATTCATGACTTATGATTTTTAAACAGACAAAAAAATAATATAAATAAAAATATATAAAAAATACACACAAGTCATAAAACTACGAAAAAATACAAAAATACTGCAATTTGATAGGTTTACAAAATAACAGATATGATTAGAAATAGTTTTAGAATAAGTTTACAGGATCCACAAAATTCGCCAAGCTGATGTAAAATATGTCAACATCACCTAAGTACTGATTTCTCGTAATGTGAAATCGTTGTATCGGAGAGTGGGCAATGTAGATCCGCTTACGAATGGTAAAGTAGTGTATTCTATTTTGTCGTGTTTTTTTTAATAACTCCTTTACATTAACAGAAGGCCCTGAGGAAAATAATTTCGCTAATGTATTCGTAAGTTTATGAGTTCGCAACAGTCAAACTTAGAGTTAAGTATTTTGAATAAAAATATTAGATTGTTAATTTTACTTTTGTCTTCTAGTGTGTGCATTTTTTAAATATTTAATAATAACATTTAGCAATAATATGGAATAAAACTAAGAAGTGGACACAAATCGATTTAAAATAAACTAGATGTGATCTTCGTATACAGTTTTTTGCTTGTGTATTCAATATAATATCCCACGAAAAGTTCCAAGACCTGTGGCAGTTAGCCTGGAGTGAAAGAGATTGAGATTGGAGTGAATAAAAATCTTCGAATTTCGTCGACCCTGTATTACTAAATCTTGCTACGGATAAACGGCTGTAGAAAAATATATATTTTTTATTTTCACATTTGATCCTCAGGTGGCGCAGAGGACTTAAAATTTTGAAAAAATTATCGATTCTTAAAAATTAAAAAAAAATTTAAACGAATATTATTATCAACTTTTATTTTATTATCAGCATTAAAGTATAAAAAAATAAAAAGAATATTTATAGTTTTAAATGATTTGAGCCTTCTTAATAATTTCTTCATCTGCATATGGGTTAGCTCAATTTCAATTTAGCATTTTCAATTTGGGAGGCGGGAATGGGTACCGCCGCCCCGGGAACCTTTATTGGATAACCAACACTTCTGCCATAGGCCATCCCAAGTGATGTTTGAAACAGAAATAAGTTTTATATTATTTGTTTTATTATAATATAATATATTTATTTATTCAACAATTAATTCAGAAAATTTCACGAGCGCATTCTTGTATTGAGTTGTGCAAAACAAAGAGATTTTTTATAAGACTGTCATTTTGTAGGGAAATCATCCTTACTTCAACATATTTATAGAAATTATTACATACAATTTATTCAGGTACATAATTTTCAGAGTATTAAAAATTTTCATAAAAAATTCATTCATAAAAAGCCTGGCATGACATGCTTTTAGAACAAGATGGATGCCGACATTTTGAAATTTTGATATTAGATTCGAATTCAGAGCACCTCCAAACTTCTTAATCTCAAATTTCGAACCAAACAGGCAGAGAACTTAAAAAATTCAAGATGGAGGCCCAATTTACGTATTTAGATCAGTGCACGTACGAAATCCGGATTTTAAACCAAATCAATAGATAACTCAAGAAATTCACGATGAATGGCGAAATTGTGCATTTTGACTTTAAATTCGAGTTCATCGTACGTCGAAAATTTTCTAATTTTCTCTTCCAAGAATTCATTTTATTAATTTATTCCTTCAAAAAAACAAAATCTAAAATCAAAAAGTTGTATTTAATAAAAAAAGGCTTTCACAAAGTAAGAGGTTCGAGATACAGAATATTATATTATATTTAAGTACTGTTGCATAGGGTTAGTGGTTTAGTTGTTTCCTGTTTTATGCCGGCCCGGGTTCGATTCTCGTCCGATGCACTATTTTTATCTATTGTATTGTAAATAAATAAATAAATATTCTTAAAACATAATTTAATTGCGCAGGGCGTGAAATGTCGCGCAGCAGGCCCTGTTATCAGTATGGTGATAAGGAAGATATATAAATTGATTCACAAGGCACTGCGAGCTTCAGAGTTACAGTTCTTCTTAGTACAACTGGTCTGTCCTCGTTCATTTTCTCCCAACTACTTATTCGGACAAATTAATCACAAATTTATATTGTTTTGTGATTGAATTAAAATCCAGTGGTTTCCTGTTGCTGATCCATTTATTAATTTGGAAGACATTTCAGGTAAAACACTTCTTCATTTATAACTACACTTTTGTATTGGAAGTCTATTTGTACATATTAATTTCTTTTAAAATATAAACATAATTTATATCAGAATAATATTTCCTCGTACAGGTTAAATATACGAAACATTCCATTTTCTTTATATCTATATAAACTATACTTGTTTGTATGGGAAACAGGTTTTATTTATTTATTTAGTTACAATATCTGTGATGTTTTAATTAGGCAGTTTTAATTTTTAACAAAACTTTGTATTTTAATTTATTTTTTAGTTGAAATTTTCAATATATTTTTTAATTAAATACAGCTTAAAGGGATATTTATTAATTAATTAAGATACATTATTATATTTTATATTAATTATTTAAGATACATTATATTTTATATTATTTAACTTATTAATATAAAATAACAAACAATTAATTAATATAAATAATATAATTTTTTACTTATTTAGACCTTATAAGGATATATTAATAATTAATTTCTTAATATTATATTATTTACTAATTAATTATTAATATAAAACAACTAATAATTACTTAATGTATAAATTTTATTATTATTTATTTATTCAAACCTTATAAGGAAATATTAATAAATAATTAATACATAATAGTTATTTAATAATATAAAATTTTAAAAAATTAAGTCATTATATTATATTATTATTAATTAATTATTAATATAAAATAACAAATAATTAATTAATGTCTAATGTACTTTTATTTATTTATTTAAACCTTATAAGGCTAAATTAAAAAAAAAAGAATTAATACATAATAATTAATTAATAATATAAAATAACGAAAGCTATATTATATAATGTATTTATTAAGTAATAATATATCCTTTTAAGCTTCAAGTAATTAAAAAAATATATTTATGAAAGGTTTGTTATTTTATATATATGTAATATTATGAATTAATATGTAAGTAATATAATGTATATTAATTAATTATAAATATTTGCTTACAAGCTTTAAATAAGCAAAAAATATACTGAAAATTTTAACAAAAAAATTATACTTAAAAAAAAAATTTAAACGGTATAATATGTTATATTTTAATGAATTATTTTAACTCTTTATTCCCTGAAGTGATAAATATGTACTCTTCTAACTCCTGTAGGTACCTTCTATGCCAATTTTTACATGTTATTACTCTCAGAATTGGACATTATTTTATAGTTCGGCAATTTTTTAAAGCTTAGTTACGATAACAGACACCAAGAAAAATTGTTTAACGTTGAGTCGTCACATGATTAACCGAAATGATTAATTGACTGATTAAACGGCTGATTAATCGACTTTTTTTTTCGAGAAATTAAAATGACGAAGAACATATTTTTATATTGTAAGCCATTATCTAATTTAGGAGTAAATAATTAACCACATTAAATTATAATTTAAATAAAATGAAAACAATTAAATTATAAGATAAGTTGTGACGTATTCTCGACAGTATAAAAATGTACGGAAAGCATTTCAGAAAATTAAAAAAAAAAATCAGAATGATTTTCAAGTTACAAATAACAAATAATTCGCAAAAAATGTATGAAAATCTTAATCTGTGTTATGGGATCAAATGGTTAAGTGATCAAAGGGTTAAGGACCTTATATTTTCTGGCAATTTACTAAATAAATTTGTTCCTAGAAATTTGTAATTCTTACACGTATGGGTTTCATCCCAACACACAGACCATTAATTCCACTGAATACAAATGTGAATAGACGTTTGTTCAAAGTTAGTTCAATTTTACCTCACTTCATTTGAAATTTAACCAATATTTTTTTGTTATTGATTTTTTTGTTAACAGATTTTCATATTAACTGACCCCTCTAAGGCAAAACGTCTAACGTAATTTTGGTGATATCAGTTTTGTTTGCTAGCTTTAAAACATTGTAGATAAAATCAGTAGAGATTGCCTGTTAAGTGTAATGGAGTATGGATTATGTACATTGGCGTATGATATACATGATCGAAGATTATATAAGATAAGCAAGGCAGCTTATCAATGACGTATGTTTTCAAGGAGTGCTCCGATTGATATACTTGCCGCTAAATCAGTATTTGTCCAAAATAATATATTTTTTCAAATTAGATATTATTTTTTCATACCAAACACTTTTATATACAAGTGCCACGGTATTAGAGGAAGACTCAGTTATAAAAATGTAACATTTGATGAAAATGTAACATTTGATGAAAATGTAACATTTGATGAAAATGTAACATTTGATGAAAATTTAACATTTGATGAAAATGTAACATTTGATGAAAATGTAACATTTGATGAAAATGTAACTTTTGATGAAAATGAAACATTTGATGAAAATGTAACATTTGATGAAAATGTAACATTTGATGAAAATGTAAAATTTGATGAAAATGTAAAATTTGATGAAAATGTAACATTTGATGAAAATGTAAAATTTGATGAAAATGTAACATTTGATGAAAATGTAACTTTTGATGAAAATTTAACATCATAGTATGATTTAAATTTATTGCTTTCAAGTTAAATTTTCAATTTCATTTTAAGTATTTATTTTCTCTTTTTTTAAATAATGATTTTATATTGTTTTTTTATAAATTACATAAGAAGCTCTTAATCCTGAGATTCACACTGCAGACCTTTTGACACCTTCGCGGACACTAAATAAATGCTTGTGACAGCCCTGAATATAAATAAGTATTACAATACCTATTCATGTAAAGTACGTATAAAACTGTTTAATTTTCGAGAAACAATAAAATTTAAATTTTTGACTAAGTTGCTTGCCGGTTGCACGGTAATTCGTAAATTTGACACCATTTTAAAATAATACTAGCGCAGATCCATGAAAAATCATGGAATAGTCTGAATTCTTGACAAATCAGTTCCAATTTTGAAAATAAGTTAAAATATTATATAGTTGGTAGGTACTTTATACACTTGTCTGAATTATTTAAACAATCGGTTTCAATTTTGAAAATAACACTTAAATTCAAATTAGATAAATATGTTAATTATGTTAATTAGTTAAATTCAAATTAGATAAATATGTCCATGAGAAATTAAATTTTAAGTTTCCAATATTAGCTTCTCTAAATATGACAGTGTTTTAATAAATAAAATAGAATTCGGAGGATTAAATCTATTAAATGTTTTTGTTCTGAAATTGGAATACATACTTAGTTTTTTTTTTTTTTTAAGTACTTTTTGAATTAATATAAATAGTTAGTTAATTTTAATTAGAGAAACTCTCTTTTTATAACCCTTGACGGTTATTTCCATGTATTTAATATTTCATTGAAGAAGAAGATAACTCTCATAATCTCAATGAAAATATGAAAAAGAACAAGACACAGAAAAATGGGAAAAAAGGCTTGAAGATAATATTGAAATTGTTTAATTTGTAATATGAGATAGACAAAAATTACGTTAAAAAAAACTTCACTAGCTGAATTGGTAAGGCGTTTATCCCAGTAAGACGAGAGATTCTGCGTTCGAGCCCCGGTTGCATTATTTTTTATTTTTTTACGTTTAAATGTGAGGTCTCAGTAGTTGAATTGGTATGGCGTTTGTCTCAGTAACATGAAAGCTTCTTGGTTCGAGTCCCGGTGGCAATCTTTTTATTTTCTCTATATTGTTCTTTTTTACATTTTCCTTTAGATTATTAGTGTAAATAATAATAATAATCATTGAATTATTTTGAAAGTAAAATTTTAGTGAAAAAGTTTGCGCTCTATAAATATGGCAAAATTTTTTAAATGTATTCAAACACTTGATATAATAGAAGAAGGGGTAGATCCACTATTCTAAACAATATTAAATAAATTAAACATGTGTTTTTTTTCTTAATTACAATAAATAATTAAATGATTTAAATGGAAAAATGATTAACTCTGATTTCTATTTGGAATTAATTAATTTTGAAGTGTAAATTTTTTAGAAAAACTTTTTAAAAATAAAAATAAAAGTTTAACAACTTCTGATTTCTATTACATATAATATTTTTCAGAAAAATAATTAATTTCTTTCCAATAATATAATGTTTAATCAGAAAACTATTTTATTTGTTATTTTCAAAATTGGAACTTATTTGTCAAGAATTCAGACTATTCCGTGATTTTTTACGGGTCTGCGTATTTAATTATAATGCTGTCAAATTTACAAAATACTGATGCAACCAGGTAAGAAATTTAATAAAAGATTTGTTTCTGAAAAATATTAAACAATTTTTACAGTTTCTATTTTCTTATGAAAAAACGGACTTTACGTACGTAATGTCGCAGACGTGTCCGTGAACGTGTTAACTAAGTTAAGCTTAGTATTCATCTCAAAAATTCAAGATGTTTTATTACAAGCAATAATTGTCAGCCTGAAACACTCATTTACATTGAAAAATCTTCCGAGAAAAGATACTTGCCGCCAACGGGACTTGAACCCGTGTCCTTCCGATTGCCGGTCGAATGCTCTGACCACTGAGCTATGGGGGCTTATCAAATACCCGCCAAATAATTCAATATATACTAGTGTTTCATTCAACAATTACTGCTTGTTATATTTTTTCCCACCTGAAAACAACCAACTTTATTTTTGCGAGAAAGACAGTGTTAGTGTTAAATCCCTCGCTAGGTGGCGTCGAGACAAATTATGTCTGCATTTATTGGGGAAATACTTAAACTTGTTAAATATTAATTATTATATTTTAATTTATAAACTAACATGGGGTGAGGTTTGTCTAGGTCTTGGAGGTGCATGACCAGGACATACTGAACCCCAGATTCCTACCCACCCCTTAAACCCTTTTCCTTCCCAGAACTCTCCTCTCCTCCCTTTCCTTAAAAAAAACCCTCCACACAGCATCCTCAAAGATGACATAGGCCCTGAGGGAAATTATTTTCCTCAGGGCCTCCTGTGTGGAGTTCCTGTAAAAAAAAAAAAAAAAAACGTTTAGACAAGATTTTTATGCATAGCACAAAGGGTAACAATTATTACAAGCAATAATTGTCAGCCTGAAACACTCATTTACATTGAAAAATCTTCCGAGAAAATATACTTGCCGCCAACGGGACTTGAACCCGTGTCCTTCCGGTTGCCAGTCGAATGCTCTGACCACTGAGCTATGGGGGCTCATCAAATACCCGCCAAATAATTCAATATATACTAGTGTTTCATTCAACAATTACTGCTTGTTATATTTTTTCCCACCTGAAAACAACCAACTTTATTTTTGCGAGAAAGACATTGTTAGTGTTCAATCCCTCGCTAGGTAAATTCAATGTAAATGTGTGTTTCAGGCTGACAATTATTGTTTGTAATAATTGTTACCCTTTGTGCTATGCATAAAAATCTTGTCTAAACGTTAGTTTATAAATTAAAAAATAATAATTAATATTTAACAAGTTTAAGTATTTCCCCAAAAAATGCAGACATAATTTGTCTCGACGCCACCTAGCGAGGGATTTAACACTAACACTGTCTTTCTCGCAAAAATAAAGTTGGTTGTTTTCAGGTGGGAAAAAATATAACAAGCAGTAATTGTTGAATGAAACACTAGTATATATTGAATTATTTGGCGGGTATTTGATAAGCCCCCATAGCTCAGTGGTCAGAGCATTCGACCGGCAATCGGAAGGACACGGGTTCAAGTCCCGTTGGCGGCAAGTATCTTTTCTCGGAAGATTTTTCAATGTAAATGAGTGTTTCAGGCTGACAATTATTGCTTGTAATAATTGTTACCCTTTGTGCTATGCATAAAAATCTTGTCTAAACGTTAGTTTATAAATTAAAAAATAATAATCAAGATGTTTTATTTTTCATAATCAATAAATGAATTATTTTCTCTCTAGGTGAAGCCCTGCAGAAGCATCCGGGTCCCAGTTCCAGTAAAGTAATTCCCAGTCCCAGTAAAGGTAACTAATTTAATTTACTTCTTTAAATACAGCAAATTTATTTTGTGTCTTTATTTTTATTCACAATTAAAAGATTTCTTTTTTTCGGCTACTTATGAATACTTTGATTATCTGATAATAATCAAAAAATATTTTTAATGACCCACTATTAAATATGATCCTTTTGTAAATTATGCCTTCAATTACCCCCCTTCCCCATCCCCACTCATACCTTTCCATTGACACCATTAAGATTATTTCCATCGACACCATTAGGTTTTAGTTAGCCCTGAGGAAGAGAGCATCGCTCTAGAAACACGTCGGTTTTATAGATATTAAATGTTGTCAAAAAAGTGAAATCCTTTAATTTTTATTACCTATAATATCTATTCCCTTGTTGATTTCTGAATAAGACGTAATTTATGAATGGTTATTATTTTTTTTTTAAGTTTCCGCAATGACTGCATTGTTTAAATGTGACTGAAGGTCGTAAGACGTTAAGTAAGTTATTCCCAAATGATGACTCAGGGTTTTCTTTTTCCAGCACTATTAACTATTTTCATGGTTTCTTATATTAGAAATTGGCTAATCTGAATGATTATTAAAATTTTTATTTACATAAAGTTTTATAAATTGTCGGTCCGACAAATTTCATACATCCATATTTATCATTCGTTTTATTAGTTGCTTGGTAAATTAGTTAAGGTTTTTTGTGTTTTAAATGACTTATTAATTAATTAAATGATTTCATATCTTCAAAAAAGAACAACGAAAAGACAAATGTCTGAAATCTTTTTATCAAAATTCCAAACCTTTTTTTCGGGAATTTTCTGGGAAGAATTTTCTCAATAAATAAAAACTTCTCAAAACATTGAAAATGAGCAAACTTTGCATAATTTCAATATTTCAACCATAATTTTTTTTTTGTGCATCCTTAGTTTGAAATCAAGTCGAATAAAAGTTCTTGATCTGTTCCCTCATTTTAAAATACATTCAGATTGGATCGAAAAGATTCAATTTAAATTCCGAAGATACATTCATTTTTAACTCAGAATTCTTTCTGTTACTAGGGAAAATCGAAAAAATAGTGAAGGAATTTAAATAAAATCTTTAAGACACTCATATTTTTTTTTAAATTTTTTAAATTGAGAAATTTTTTAATCTGGAAAATTATGTATTTTTTTTTAAATTTCTTTCCAATTAAATTAGAGAAATTTGGTGGAAAAAAGATCGGAAATTTTTCTAAAGAAATGAATTTTTATATCATTTTGGGTTTGGAACTTTTCTGCGTTGGAAAATTATGTTTTTTTGAAAAAATACTTCTGAAAAAAAAGAATAATTTTGGGCTAGATAAGCTATGAAAGCTTTTGATCCTGGAAATGTTATTTTTCAGGAAAAAATATTAATTTATACTTATTTTCAAAAAATCTTTAGATAAATTTAGCTTATTATTATTATTATCTGGGCTAACTTCAATACTTTAGAAATAATCAGCAAAATAGTAAACCTTTATTTTCATATAAGTCAGTACTACTCTTTTCTCTGAAGGGTATTGAGAAGGGAAAGCCTTGTTTGTATTTTTCTTAGATAGGATAATTTTCAACACGAAGATTTAGGTACATAAATAAAATGCGATTTTTACACAGTTTTAAAATAAAATTCTATAGTAGTCGTTAAGAGAGTTCGATTAGATTTGGTATTGTAGACTTCATTGACTTGATGTAGAGAGAGTAAGTTTGTCACTCGCATTACTTTGCTGATATTTTCTGGCAGGCTTAAGTTGTTATAAGAGTCCTTATTCATCCAATGAAAGCTAGGGGTATCCAGCCTTGATAGAACTGTGCATTGGACACAATATTAGCTCAGTTGGTAGAGCTCCACCCCGGCGAGGAGAAGGTCCTGGGTTCGAGTCCTAGATATCACCGTATCTTTTTATGATTTTTTTTTTCAGATTTTCGATTGAGTTTCCCTAATATTGTCTTAATTAATAAAAATATTACAATTTGAGGTTTTACTAATTAGGTCGAAAATATAATTCTTTAATGTTTGAGAACTTTTTTAAATAGATTTTTTTACGTTACAAAATAAGTAATTTATTGAGAGATTATTAATTAGCTTAAATTTATTTATTTTTAACTGGCTGTTTCCCGGCATGCGTTGCTATGCTATTCTACTAAATAAATTGTTTCTCCCTGCTTGTCCATCCTCATGCGTCCCCTTTCCCCCTCCCCCCGCCCCTCCAAACCTTCCTGAGTTTTCCCTTCATCTTCCACGCCTTCCCCCTCCCTCAACCCCACATCCTTCGTTACCCTCCCCCTTCTGCCTTCCCTCCATGCCGCTAAAATATATAAAATACACACATTTTCAAACCACTTGCGCACCTATTATAGTAATTTTTTTTATATAAATTTCTTAACGCCAGAGCTTTACCATTATGTAGAGAAATACTCTTCTGCTAAAATGCATTGTTCTTTAAAATTTTTGAGTCAATCGGTCAATTACTTTCCGAGATTTTTGGACCCAAACATTCGAAAACTTATTTTTTTTGTAAACAAATTTCATAACGCCCGAGCTTTAAATAATATACAGAATACACTTCTGCTAAAATGCAATGTTCTGTAATATTTTGAGTCAATCCGTTTATTGTTTAATTTGAAATATGAGATTGACAAAAATGATCTTAATTGGTAAGGCGTTTGCCCCAGTAAGACGAGAGGCTCTGGGTTCAAGCACCGGCTGCATTCTTTTTATTTTTTGACGTTTAAATAGGAGGTCTCAGTAGCTGAATTGGAATGGCGTCTGTCTCAGTAACGGTTCTGAATTCGAGTCCCAGTGGCAATCTTTTTATTTTTCTCTATATTGCTTTTTTTTACATTTTCCTTTAGATTTTTTTTTTTTTTTTTTTTTAATTAGATAATAGTTTTTTTTCTTGTTTACATTGCACCTGCAAAGCTACTGCAAGTAGCTTGTCGACAGGAAAATAGTGTGGACAACAACATGATACAATATACAATGTTTTACAATAGAAGAAAAAAATATTGCAATTTAATAAAAAACATAATAAAAACATAAATAAGTATAAAGAAAAAAAAAAAAAATTAAAATTAAATATAAATAATTAAAAATTAAAAATTAAAAATGCACGAGGAGTCAAGTCAATACATAAAATCTGATTCCAATAGCCATGTTCTAAACAATAGTGCAAATTTAGGTGTCGAGCAACATTTTTTCAAATCATATGGCAGCATATTAAAAATAAGTGGTACAATGTGTTCAAGAGTTCGCTGGCCATGTTTATTAGAAAATCTAGGTACTATCGTCCCTTCATTTTGTGTAAGCCTAGTATTGTACATGTGATCCACCATTGTTTTGTATGGGCTATCTAAGATATGTTGCATACAGATTTTATACCAAAAAAGAGCTCTTATAGGTAACACATTTATGGATTTATACATAATTGTGATATTTTGCCGCTGGTCATAAACTGCTTTGCTGACGAGTAATTTGACCATAGCGTTTTGAATTGACTGTAAATGTTGGATGTTTGTTTTACATGAGTGCCCCCAAGATTATTATTATTGTTAATAATAATAATAATCATTGTATAATTTTAAAGTTACATTTTAGTGAAAAAATGGCGCTCTATAAATATAGCAGAAAGTTTAAAATGTATTCAAACACTTAAGATATAATAAAAGAAGGGGCAGATCCACTCCTCTAACAAGTAAATGGAAGTGTTTTTTTTTCTTAATTACAATAATTAATAAAATGTATCAAAAAAAAATTATAAACTCTTAATTCTATTTGGAACTAATTCATTTTGAAGTGTATATTTTTGTTTTAGAAAAACTTTTTAAAAATAAAAAAATCAAAGTTTTACAACTTCTGATTTCTATTATATATAATATTTATCAGAAAAGTAACAAAGTTCCTTCCCATGATATGATGTTTTATCAGAAAATTATTTTATTTGTTATTTTCAAATTTTAACTTATTTGTCAAGAATTCAGACTGTTCCGTGATTATTAACAGGTCTGCGTATTTAATTATAATGCTGTCAAATTTATAAAATACTGATGCAAACAGATAAGATATTAAAAAAGATTTGTTTCTAAAAAAAATAAACAATTTTTAATGTATCAATTTTCTTATGAAAAAACTAACTTAAAAAAAATATACGTATGCTGATATGTAATGTTGCAGACGTGTCCGTGAACGTGTTCTAAGTATAGCCTAGTATTTAGCTCAAATATTCAAGATGTTTTATTTTTCACAATTAATAAATGAATTATTTTCTCTCTAGGTGAAGCCCTGCAGAAGCATCCGGGTCCCAGTTCCAGTAAAGTAATTCCCAGTCCCAGTAAAGGTAACTAATTTAATTTACTTTTAAATACAGTAAATTTATTTTGTGTCATCATTTTTATTCACAATTAAAAGATTTCGTTTTTTCGACCACTTATCATTACTTTGAGGTTCTAGTAAGCCCCGAGGAAGAGAGCATTGCTTTCGAAACATGTCGGTTATGAATATTAAATGTTGTCAAAACAAAGAAATCTTTTAATTTATATTTCAATTTAACAGATTATTTATTGGCACCCTTTTAGACTTTCAAAAATTTATTTATAAATGGATCACAAATACAATATTGGATTGAGTCACCGATATAATATTGTATTTGTAAGCCATTCTTGAAAGATTTGAGTTTTGTTTACGAACAAAACTATTTATCAATATTCGTTTTGTATAGGTAGGTATGTACGGGCGCAAACAATTAATTCTTCCTAATATTTTAATTTAAATTAATTTTTTGTTATCAACTTTATAAATTTACCATAAACACTGATTAGATGCCAATCATAGTTAAATGAGAAATAAAAATACAGTTCATTGTGGCATTTGATTGAAAAATATCACCAGAGAGTTTATCAAAATGTATAATATATTTTTTAAATTATGTAAAGTTTGCAAATTTTCCATATTAAGAAATATATAGGTATTTTTTTTACGTATCTTCCACGAAAGTCGGAAACTTATGAAAAATCGGAAAACAGTCGGGAATTTTTCGTACAAATATTTAGACATTTATCTTTTTGATTTTGTTATTCATAGATTTGAAAACATTTAATTTTTTTATTTATTTGTTTTATACTTTTAATAATATTATTATTCAATTTTTAAATACGGTTTATAACAAACAAGTTCTGTTTTGATAATATCATTACGGTCAACAGCTATTTCGCCTTCTGAAGGCTTTATCAAACTGAGGTGAAGCCACTTACAGACGATATATTAATATAGTTTCTAAAAAGGTACTTCTCGTGATAAACTTATTGCTGTTAATTGTTATTACCTATAATATCGGTGCCCTTATTGATTTCTGAGTAAAAAGACGTAAATTATGAATTTATAAGATGTCGATCCGACAAATTTCACACATCCAAATTTATCATACGTTTTATTAGTCGCTTGGTAAATTAGTTAAGGTTTTTTTTGTGTTTTAAATGACTTATATAAATTAAGTGTTTTCATATCTTCAAACAAGAACAACGAAAAGACAAATGTCTGAAATCTTTTTATCAAAATTCCCAACCTTTTGTCGACCAATTTTCCGGGAAGAATTTTTTCAAAAGAATAAAAATTTCTCAAAACATTGAAAATCAGCAAACTTTGAATAATTTCAATATTTCAACCATAATTTTTTTTGTGCATCCTTAGTTTGAAATCAATTCGAATAAAACTTCTCGATCTGGTCCCCCATTTTAAAATACATTCAGATTTGATCGAAAAGATTCAATATAAATTCCGAAGATACATTCATTTTTAACTCAGTATTTCTTTCTGTTGTTACTTCGCCATTGAACGGAATTTATTATTTGATTATTATTTTCAGGTGTACCAAATAATTTTTTTATTTTTTATTTTAACTTTATGAGTAAAACCTTGAATTGTACTATTTAAATAAATGAAGACAGTATAAGCGAAACTCAATCGAAAATCTGGAAACAGAAAAATCAGAAAAACATATTGACACCTCTGGGACTCGAACCCAGGACCTCTTGCTTTCCGGGCAAACGCGCTAACCACTGCGCCACGGTGTCGATATGAAATTCGGTCATATTTAACTCTACCATACTTCGACTAAGAACCACCTACATTATCTTCATTTTCTTTAACGCATATATTATTGGCAACTATCTTTATGTATGACTGCAAGATTCAAACCCGAACTAAATGCTCTCTAGATAATGACTGGATAAATCTTTATCCATTTTATTTAATATGCGACATCTATCGACTTTTATGTCTAGTATGAATATTTTATTTTTTATTTTAACTTTATGAGTAAAACCTCAAATTGTACTATTTAAATAAATGAAAACAATATAAGCGAAACCCAATCGAAAATCTGGAAACAGAAAAATCAGAAAAAAACACAGTGACCACCCAAAACTGACCCACAAAAATGTATTAGTTGAAATGAGTTTGAGTTTCTTATTTAGGGTTTTATCAATTAAATTTGTGCAGAATCTTATTTATATATCCAACTTTTCCTCACTTAGCACAAAAAAATTGCCTGTCCACATTGAACCTGCGTTCTATACTGCTAACAATTTAGGTAAATTACTAAAAAACACTAAAGATAGAGATCATAAATTAAGCCACTCAGGCATTTACCAACTATGTTGCAATGATTTTCCTTCGTTCTACATAGGTATAGGTAAAACAACTTAAAAACTTGGAAGCAACAAAAGTGCTTAGAATTGATGTATTGGTCTATCTGTGTGAACGTCAAGCCACGCCCACTAACCCGATAAGGCTCTCTGTCTTGCTTACGCCCACTTATTGTAACTAGTTAGAAGAGAGGCAAGTTTTTACGACATCCCTTGAGACTGCACTTACGGAGTGTCCTATTCATTTGGTTCGTAATTTGATTTACATACGTGCACCTATATATCGCAAGTGAAATAATTACAAATTTTAAAATTTGAAATAATAAATATTTTTCATTATTTTTAATTCGAATCTTTATTAGTAGATGTACAGGGTGTTTGTAAAGTTTAATATTTATTACGAAATCATGGAGTCCTGTTACAAACTTGCCTCTCTTCTAACTAGTTACAATAAGTGGGCGTAAGCAAGACAGAGAGCCTTATCGGGTTAGTGGGCGTGGCTTGACGTTCACACAGATAGACCAATACATCAATTCTAAGCACTTTTGTTGCTTCCAAGTTTTTAAGTTGTTTTACCTATACCTATGTAGAACGAAGGAAAATCATTGCAACATAGTTGGTAAATGCCTGAGTGGCTTAATTTATGATCTCTATCTTTAGTGTTTTTTAGTAATTTACCTAAATTGTTAGCAGTATAGAACGCAGGTTCAATGTGGACAGGCAATTTTTTTGTGCTAAGTGAGGAAAAGTTGGATATATAAATAAGATTCTGCACAAATTTAATTGATAAAACCCTAAATAAGAAACTCAAACTCATTTCAACTAATACATTTTTGTGGGTCAGTTTTGGGTGGTCACTGTGTTTTTTTCTGATTTTTCTGTTTCCAGATTTTCGATTGGGTTTCGCTTATATTGTTTTCATTTATTTAAATAGTACAATTTGAGGTTTTACTCATAAAGTTAAAATAAAAAATAAAATATTCATACTAGACATAAAAGTCGATAGATGTCGCATATTAAATAAAATGGATAAAGATTTATCCAGACATTATCTAGAGAGCATTTAGTTCGGGTTTGAATCTTGCAGTCATACATAAAGATAGTTTTTTTTTATTTTATTTTTTTTTATTTAGTAACTATATAATATTTTTTACATTTTTATATGAAACATGTTAGTTAGATGTATATATAAAATATATTCGTAGTCCTCCTCACTAGGAGATCCTGTGCTGAGGGGGACTATGCTTTGGATAAGTTTTTCAGCGACTTCTATGGTTTTACTTCATTGGATAAGGTTTTCCAGAAACTTCTATGATGTTTTAAGTATACTAGTAAGTTCATTTTCCGAAATATTCTTCAGCCAACATTTAATGTCCTTAATGTAGCTATTTTTTATTTTTATTTGTTTGATACTAAGTGGGAGTTTGTTATATAGCTTTACTGCTAAAAATGCAGAACTTCTTTGACCAAATGAAGAGTTACCCTTTGGTATATTAAGTATGTCTGTTTGTTTAGCTCTGGTTTTATGAGCGTGTGAGGTGTCTGCCTCTGAATCATTTTTGTGGTGATGTACTAGAATGTTTTTGGCATAGATTTTCTGTATGCTTGGAACATCAAACTGTTTAAAAATTTCTGCTGTTGACGTCCTTATGGGGACCTTTAGAATGGTCTTTATAATGCAATTCTGAGTTATCTTAAGTTGTTTTAAGTGATTAGATGCTGCTGAGCCCCATCCTATTACTCCATATTCCAATCGAGAGTGGCATAAAGCATAATATACTCTCTTTAGATCCCTCATCGACAAGATGTTTCTTAATTTTTTGAAGAAGTAGATGAGTTTTGTTAGCTTTTTTGAGGTAAGCTCAATGTGTGAATTCCACTGTAGATTTTCATCAATTTCAATCCCAAGATATTTAATACTTTTGGTTTGGGTTATAGACGGGCAGGAACATTGTGGAAAAGTATTTTGACATTCATGTAATTTGAGGGTATGCACATTCATTGGTTGTCCTCTTTTGTTTTTGGAGAAAGTTAGATATTTAGTTTTACTAACATTTAATGTAAGGGAGTTTACTTTTAGCCAGTTTTGAAGTACAGCCAAGCCATGTTCCGCCTCCTTGTAGGTTCTTGTCCAATCTTGTTCGTGGAATATAATAACAGTGTCATCTGCAAAGCTCATTATGTTTCCATTAATGGGAAGATTCATAAGGTCATTTATATACATCAGAAATAGTATAGGTCCTAATACGCTCTCCTGGGGGACCCCGAATTTAATTGGAAGAGATTTGCTCTTTCTTTTACCAATTTGTACAATTTGTTCTCTTCCAGTTAAATAACTTCTAAGTAGGTTTAGAGTTGTTTCGGTTATTCCATTTTTTTTTAGTTTTAAGTACAGAATTTCATGATCAATTGTATCGAAAGCTTTTTGAAGATCAATGAAAACAGTTAAGCATTTTTTGCCTTCATCCAGTTTTCTAATAATTGTATTAGTTACATTAGCTATAGCGTCACCAGTACCCAGGTTTTTTCTAAAGCCATACTGCGTAGGTGATAATATTTTATTGGTATCCAAAAATGTAAGAACTTGTTTTTTTATTACTTTTTCCAATATTTTCGACAGAGGAGTTAAAATACTAATTGGTCGATAATTTGAAATATCATTTTTGGGACCATTTTTATATAATGGTATGATCGTAGCGATTTTAAGACAAGCGGGAAAAACACCTTTAGATAATGATAGATTTACAAGGTATGTCAGTGGTTGAATTAACTCATTTTGTAGGTATTTAATTGATTTACTTGATATCAGTTCATTTCCCGATGAGGTATTTGTGTTTAAGGAGGTTATAATATTTCTTATTTCATCACTTGTTATCTTGACTATATTGAGGCTGTTTTCATGATTTACATCATCATTCCTCATTGTTTTTTCGACAGTAGTAGAATTTTGTTTAATTTTATTTGCAAGGTTAGAGCCTATATTGCAAAAGTAGTTGTTTATAAAGTCAAGAAGTTTGTCTGGGTGTTTCGTAAAAGATGTGGGAATCTCATCAATGTTTAATTCTTTAATGTTTTTGTCTTTATGCGAGGCTTTAGTATTTGTAATTTCATTTATGATCTGCCAGAGTTTACGGGAATCATTATTGCATTCATCAATTTTGTTTTTATAGTATGTTTCTTTAGCATAACGAATTACATTTTTACATGTATTACGATATCTTTTGTAGAATCTAAGTGTATGGACATCATAAGGGTTGATTTTTACTTTTCTGTGCAGTTCATCTCTTTTTCTGATCGAGTTTATAATATTCTGACTGATCCATGGTTTAATGTGAATATTTTTATGAGATACTTTTTTATCTGTGGTTTTGGTGTTAGATAGAATACTGTGCTGTATAATTTCTACAAAATAACTCCAAGCAGTATCAGTATCATCTTTTTCCAGAAGGGCGGTCCAGTCATTCATTGTTAACTCCCTTTTGACATTTTCCCAATTTGTTTCAGACTTCGTTAGGAGTGATTTCGTATTTAGGTTTACATAAGAGTTATTTTTTGTTATAGATAGAATTATTGTGTAATGGTCTGTCAGTGTGGTAGTATAAATAATGGCTGGAGTTTTTTTATTAGTTTTACTAAAGATATGATCAATGCAAGTTTTGCTATCATTAAATACACGTGTAGGTTCCTCAATTAGGCTTTCATATCCATGGTATGCAAGTGTCTGCATGTAATCATATTTTTTTGGGTGGCCATTTTCAAGGAAATCAATATTTTTGTCACCGATAATAAATACATCTTTAGTGTTTTTTAGTAAACTCAGTTCAAATGATAAGGAGTTTAGAAATGGCTCCAGATTTTTTGTAGATGGAGATTTGCCAATAATATATGCGTTAAAGAAAATGAAGATAATGTAGGTGGTTCTTAGTCGAAGTATGGTAGAGTTAAATACGACCGAATTTCATACCGACACCGTGGCGCAGTGGTTAGCGCGTTTGCCCGGAAAGCAAGAGGTCCTGGGTTCGAGTCCCAGAGGTGTCAATATGTTTTTCTGATTTTTCTGTTTCCAGATTTTCGATTGAGTTTCGCTTATATTGTCTTCATTTATTTAAATAGTACAATTCGAGGTTTTACTCATAAAGTTAAAATAAAAAAAAAAAAAAAATTATTTGGTACACCTGAAAATAATAATAAAATAATAAATTCCGTTCAATGACGAAGTAACAACAGAAAGAAATACTGAGTTAAAAATGAATGTATCTTCGGAATTTATATTGAATCTTTTCGATCAAATCTCAATGTATTTTAAAATGGGGGACCAGATCGAGAAGTTTTATTCGAATTGATTTCAAATTAAGGATGCACAAAATAAATTATGGTTGAAATATTGAAATTATTCAAAGTTTGCTGATTTTCAATGTTTTGAGAAATTTTTATTCTTTTGAAAAAATTCTTCCCGGAAAATTGGTCGACAAAAGGTTGGGAATTTTGATAAAAAGATTTCAGACATTTGTCTTTTCGTTGTTCTTGTTTGAAGATATGAAAACATTTAATTTATATAAGTCATTTAAAACACAAAAAAAACCTTAACTAATTTACGAAGCGACTAATAAAACGAATGATAAATTTGGATGTGTGAAATTTGTCGGATATTCTCATCTCTTCTTGGCTCTTTTTACCTCTTCGTGAATTTTCTTGTCTTTTCTTGTTTCTTCTTGTGGTTTCTAGAATCTAATTATCACTTCCAGGATCTTGTTGTCTATTTATGTCAGTTTTTGCTCCCACTTCGATCTTCTCATCCCTTCTTGACTTTTATGTCTCTTGTCTCTCCTTGGCCCTTCTTGCTATCACTTGAATCTTCTCCTCTCTCCTTGCCTCTTATTGGATCTTCTCGTTTCTTCTCGGCTCTTCTCGGTTCTCATATCGCTTCTTGTTCTTTCTCGCTTCTTGCTTCTTCTTGTCTCTTCGGGGATCTTCTGATCTCTTTCTGGATCTAGCCTATTTCTGGCAGTTTTGGCTCTTCTTGTACCATTTTGATTTTTTTTCCCTTCTTGAATCTTCTTGTCTCTTGTCTCTTCTTTCTTGCTTTTGTATCTCCTCGCTCTGTTTGGCTCTTTTCTCTCCTTGCCTCTTCTTGGATCTTCTCGCATATTCATGGCTCCTCTTGTCTCGTCTTAATTCTTCTTGAATCTTCCCTTCTCTTCTCAGCTCTTCTTGGCTCTTCTTGCTTCTTTGTATCTCTTATTAACTCTTATTTTCTATTATTGTTTCTTCTTGGTGGTTCTGTCTTCTTCTTGGGTGTTCTTGCCTCTTGTCTCTTCTTGGCTCTTCTTTCATCTTCTTGGCTCTTCTTTTCTTTTCTCGCGTCTTCTTGTTTCTTCTTGATTCTTCTTGTCCCTTCTGGGATCTTTTCATTTCTTTCCGGGTCTTGACTATTTATGGTAGTTTTTGTACATCTTGTCCTCATTTTGATCTTTTTGTCACTTCTTGAATCTTCTTGTCTATCTTGTTTCTTCTTTCTTTCTCTTGGATCTCCTCGTCTCTTCTTGGCTCTTGTCTCTCCTCGCCTTTTCTTGGATCTTCTCGCATGTTCATGGCTATTCTATTTTTTTATTAGAAATCAAATTATCGGTTTTAAAAAATACTTTCCTTAAATGTGACAGTGTTTTAATAAATAAAATAGAATTCGGGGGTTTAAATCTTTTTAAGGTTATTGTTCTGAAATTACATCATTGGAGAAGAAGATTACTCTAATAATCTCTACGAAAATATGAAAAAAAAACAAGACACAGAAAAATGGAAAAATATTGGTTGAAGATAATATTGTTAATTATTATTTTTAATTGTTAAACTAACGTTTAAGACAAGATTTTTATGCATAGCACAAAGGGTAACAATTATTATAAGCAATAATTATCAGCCTGAAACACTCATCCTCATTGAAAAATCTTCCGAGAAAAGATACATGACGCCAACGGGACTTAAACCCGTGCCCTTCTGATTGCCAGTCAGCTGCTCTCCCAATAAATGAAGACATAATTTGTCTCGACGCCACCTAGCGACGGATTTAACACTAACAGTGTCTCTCTCGCAAAAATAAAGTTGGTTGTTTTCAGGAGGAAAAAATATAATAAGCAGTAATTGTTGAATGAAACACTAGTATATATTGAATCATTTGGCGGGTATAAGATAAGCCGCCATAGCTCAATTGGGAGAGCAGCTGACCGGCAATCAGAAGGGCACGGGTTCAAGTCCCATTGGCGTCATGTATCTTTTCTCGGAAGATTTTTCAATGTGGATGAGTGTTTCAGGCTGATAATTATTGCTTATAATAATTGTGACCCTTTGTGCTATGCATAAAAATCTTGCCTTAATCGTTAGTTTAACAATTTAAAAAATAATAATTAATTATGGGATCCCCTTTCAGCAACGGGAGGGTTAAATATTTATTCGTTGAAAACAAACTTTTCGATTATGGGCATTCCCTATTATCTAATATCTTTGTTTGGTTTAGGTATGTTGATGAAATATTTGTAATTTGGTCGGGTAGTAACAGATAATTAGAAAATTTTCTCACTTAAATTAATAACCATCACCAAAATACATACAATTTACCCTGGAACATAATGATTAAAGCAATTTAAACTTCTTAGAAATGTCAATTTAGATGCTAAGAAGTGTGTATTTAATATAATATATAGAAAACCTGCAGATACTGACTATATTACACCGTCTACTTCTCTTCATCCTATGTCCCATAAACTCGCCTCTTTCAATTCAACGTGCTATGAATGTCCCTTTAAACACAGATAATTATAATAATGAATTAAACATTATAAATCAAATCGCCTTAAACAATGGATATATACCTGAAATATTTTACCGCTTAGTTAATAAGAAGCAAGCAAAAATTTTAACTTAAAAGTACATTTATTGTGGTAATAATAACAACAAACCTAATGACAACCTAATACAAATTTAATTTTAAATACATGTAGGATTACAAAAGATTTTTTAAATATTTATATTGAGGAATCAGTAGGATTTATAGGTTCAATTAGGAATTCCACAGAGCCGAACCCTCTGATATGAAAATATCTGGAGTCGGTAAATTATTTTCCCATATGGTCTCTGGTAGGTTGACATGTTGTTCTTGTATTGTTTTGTAATTATAATACTTATATAGTGCAATTGCATAACGTGGATTGACCAGATGATCATTTGGGAAGTGTGTGAAAGGGTTTAGTTTTTCCTGTGGGGAAAATTAAACCCGGACATTTAAATCTGGTGCGTTAAAAAAGCTTCTTTAATCTGGCTACTTTCTTTAAAAATATCTCGCATATATTACCAGATCATTAATCTCCCGCTTTCTACCAAGATACCTAAAAAACCAAGTTTAAACATTCCAATATAATTTGCAAACCGTCGATATAAATAAAAATTAAATTAAATCAAAAATTATTTTTTTTATTAATTTTTGATTAAAAATGTTTAATTTTAAATGTTTAGTTCTATCTAGTTAAATGGGTGAAAATGTATTTCTCTTTTTACTGGAATAAAAAAATTTAAAAAAAATCACTTTGACCGTTTAGCTGCAATTTGCATTTTTTGTTATAAAGTTTTTAAGCGATTCTATTCATAAAGTTAGGATCGACCGAAAACACCCGATGCAGCCTGTGTACATCTCACTTCAGTGTCAAGTGACATTAGTTCAAAATTTATCTGGCCGCCTTAACCATAAAACAGATGAGCTCTATTTATTTTTTTTTTAGGTTTGTGTTTCATTAGAAAATCACATGTAACAAAGAGAATATTCATTTTAAGAGAAAGAGTTTTATTAAATTAATTTGTGTTATTTTGCAATTAAATAAAATTAATATACAGTATATTTGCGTCACGTTCTTGAGTGGAAGATATTCTCAGGATCGTCCTGGTGTAAGATCACCATTCAGAATTGAAACGTTTCTTGAAATGGCTGTAGTCATGTTTGATAACTAGCTCTGAATAGCCAGGTACTTTCCTACCTCCCTCTCCACCATCTCTTTGCCCTCCGACTACCTTTAGCCTCACAACATAACCCAATTGGGGGTGTCAAATTTTCACTGACTCCAAACGGGATCTGTCGGGACTCTTGCGCGGCATTCATATAACAAAAGGAAGATTGATATAACGTGCGAATATAATTTTCAACAAAATTTCTAAATGCATAAAACGATGGTTGAGTTTTAAAAAGATCTAATATTTGTAAATTATTGTCGAAGTAATTGTCAAAACTGGTAAAGGCGCCCGTCCCGGTAAGACGAGAGGTTCTGGGCTCGTGTCCCAGTTGCGACCGTTATCTTTTATTTTTCTGTGTCTTTTTCTCCGACATATATTTTTTAGATTATTAGAGTTATCTTCTTCTTCAATGGTGTATTACATTGATGGGAATCACCTTTAAAAGTTATAAAAAGAGAGCTGTTCTTGAGTTGAGTAGATACCTATGTAGGTACATTTTTACGCAGCATCGCGTTCATTGGTCAAATCATTGTACATATAGTTTCGTATCGGTGATCGATGAACCACTGGATGCAATTTTAGCCATAAGTTGTTATAATGGTTTGTCTAGTTTGTAGTTGGAAAAAAGATTGTATAAGTTTGTACAGCACCCTTCAAGTGATTTTTCACAAAAAACGGCGGTATACAAATTATCCAAATATTATTACACGTTTATTATCAGTTATCACTAACCAGTTAAATAGTCATACAATCTGCAGTCATTCGAACTTTAGGTTAGCAAATTCGTTCCCTTTTTTAGATCTACTTTTGCATTTCAACTCATCGTCGATTTTGTTTTAAAACCAATTAAAATGTTTATAAAGTTACCTAAGTACAAGGACTTACATCCAGGGGTCCTAGTATTGGCGATCCATAAGGATTGATGGATAACTTCTCACTGTTCACCAGCGTGATTGCAGATCGCCAACGAATAAGCAACAGTTCAAAATGACTGAGTGTTCTTAATATATTCGAAGTCAACTGTTGTTTGTATGTTAGCGTTCTGCGGACGTCCAAGAGAATGAAGAGAAGTCGCCGAAAGTTATTCTATCAATCCTTATCGATCGCCCACGCTAGGACCCCTGGGCAGTATTATCCATAAGGCAGTGTGGGATTTATCCTAGGGGCTCCGCATCGGCTAGGGGCCCCAAGGGTAAAGGGGCCCCGAGACGTTTAATCCGGCCTTGCCTACATATCTAATGGGGTAAATTTGTGATAGTGATGCACAATTTTTTTGGCTCAGGGGCAGCTTTACTTATTTGAAAAAGGACGCGACCTACAAGTGTTTTTTTTTGTTTTCGTTGAGAGGACGGGGTTGACAGTGAATGTCATGCTACTCCCATACCGAAGCCAACCTTGTGGAATGGCCAATCGTGTGCTGGCTGTCGATCACCCTGCTGCCAACCTTCCAACTCCGAATTCCAAAAATGGCGGACGTCAAACAGTTGTTGCTACGCTGTATCTTATCAGTTGCATACAATTATTACGTAGAAGTTATACACGACATGTTTTCAAACAATTATTATACCATAATTGTTTGAAAATATAATTATAATAATATTGTAATGTTAGTGATAGGCGATACGTGTATCTTGCCTAACGTTCGAAGACTGATATAGACGGCTGGTTCATGCGAGTTGGCTATTGCGATCGCCTCGGAGGTGATCCCGGGCCAACTCGAACTTCTAACGCACGAACTACCCCTCCACACAATCGTCGAAATACTTGAAGTTGGAAGTTAGCCTCAGTGTAGCCGTACCAAAAAGATTTCACATTTCTATGTTTTGAGGGTTTTTTCTCTATAGCCAAGCGGAGTGTACGAAATTGGCACGCGGGCCGCACTAATCGGGCTGCGGGTTATGCACTATTGCTTTGCATTGCTTTAAAAGTAAAATTTTATTTGAAAACCACTAACAATCCCGCAAGATAATGTTTAATGACAAGTGATATTTTCCAACGATACGCAACGCACAATACAAGCTAGTGATTAATGACAAGTGATATTTTCCAAGCGATACGCAACGCACAATACAAGCTAGTGATTAATGACAAGTGACATTTTCCAAGTGATACGCAACGCACAAAACAAGCTAGTGATTAATGACAAGTGATATTTTCCAAGCGATACGCAACGTACAATACAAGCTAGTGATTAATGACAAGTGATATTTTACAAGCGATACGCAACGCACAATACAAGCTAGTGATAATAAGAGAGACAATGTTTAGTGATGTTTTTCTTGATTGCCTCGAACCAGTTAGTTGTTGTAATGCTTTCACTGTTTTGTGGACGAAATTGAGAAGCATCGAAGCAAAATCTTTATACAATCATTGATTATATTTTATTAAAAATGTGTATTTTTTAATAAGGTAATATCAACTCGTATTTCGAAAATATACTGATATAAATAACTAGCTGGTTCCCGGCATGCGTTGCAATACCATGTTCAGAGAAATAAACTATTTCTCCCTGCATGTCCTTTCCCGTGCGTCCCGTTTCCCTCCCGCCTCCCTTTCCCTCCTGAGTGCCCCTTCCACCTTCCTCGCCTTCACTCTCCCCTCCTTTGCTTCCCGTCACGCCAACGCCCTTCAAGCTTTCCAAATATTCAGTCCCAGTCCTTTTAGTTTTCAAACAGCTCGCGTGCCACCTATTCCATTTTTTTTTCATTTTTCATATATTAAAAACATTTTTGTAAATTATGATAAAAATCAATCAAATTTGGTATCTTACATAGGTACCTACCTATTTAAGAAATTCGTAGACAATTCTTTTTGTTACAAAAAATCACATTCAATTCACATTCATCAAACGCGCGAAGTAAAAATAGTCATTAAGTTTTTTTCTGCGCAATTTTCTGAATATTTTCTTTCCGTAAGAACCTTACACAAAGTATTAGAAAACTTGGAATGAATTAGGTAAAGTCGTTCTGAAGTTATGTCGTGACCAAGGGAAACAGGGATTCATTTTTATATATATATATATATATACGTACAGATAGATAGTAGAGGCAGATATATAGATGCATACGGGAGTCAATTTGGGAGGTGGGCATGGGTACCGGAACCATTTATTGGATAACCAACACCTCTGCTATAGGTCATCCCAAGTGGTTCACTACGAATGATGACTTAGCAGGGGTGCCGGATTCATGGGGTGAGGTTTGTCCAGATCTTAGCGGCTGCTGCGTCTGCCCACCAACTGTGGGCAGACGCAGCAGACATCTTTTGACCTCTACAGCAGGACTCTCTCAGAACATTGTCTTGCACCGCATTAGTAAGGATAGATTCATACGTCCGTCACTCTTGGATACACTGACCTCAGATACCTATCCACCCCTCATACCTTTTTTCCTTCCAAAAATTCCTCTCCTTCCTTTTCCTAAAAAGATCCTCAACACAGCATCCTCAAATACGACATAGGCCCTGAAGGGAATTATTTTCCCCTGGGCCTCCTGTGTGCAGATATTGTAAAAAAAACTTTTTTTGTTATTACCAAGACTGTACTTACGATAGTAGTAAGTCCATTTCTTGATCTTCATTTTTTTAAAGATAAAAGTTCCATGTGATGGTGTTTATTAAAAATGTTAACTTTAAATACAAATATCTAATACAAATATCTATGTAATATTTCAATTTAATGGGAATGGGAATGGGTACCGCCGCCCCGGGAACCTTTATTGGATAACAAACACCTCTGCCATAGGTCACCCCAAGTGGTTCGCTACGTTTGGTGATTTAGCAGGGGTGCCCGGGTTCATGGGATGAGGTTTGTCTAGGTATGATGACCAGGACACACTAAACCCCAGATTCCTACCCATCACTTACACCCTTTTCCTTCCCAGAACTCTCCTCTTCTTCCTTTCCCTAAAAAAACCCTCCACACAGCATCTCCAAAGATGACATAGGCCCTCAGGGAAATTATTTTCCTCAGGGCCTCCTGTGTGGACTTCATGTAAAAAAAAAAAATCTAATAAGCCTTAACCCACTTTGTTCCAGGAATAGGACGCATCATGGACGTTGATAGAAGTTTATTGTTGGGAGATTACCAATTAGAACAACTGGTAACTTCCCTTCTCAAGTCCTGGGAGCAGTGTCCGGAGAACCTACTGGATGCGGAGCCGCACCCAAACGACCGGACATTGGTGACTTTTGCCGAAAGCATCTACACCGACAAGAATCCCGGAGAAAGCGATGCAGCCTACGGAGTAAGGACGCTGTCAGGTGAGCTGTATGCAAATGGCTGGAGATGTCTGATTACCGCTAACAATGCTACTACGTCCAATGGCTACTTCGGTGCGGCCTTCTACCACAGCGGGCAGCAGCAGGTGGTAGTGACGCATCGCGGGACTGTCCCTACATGCTATGGGGCGTGGTATACAGACATAATAGGCGTCTTCGGCACTAAATACACACCATGTATGAACTCCGCTTTAACGTTTGTTGATAATATACGTAAAGTAATTCATTCAGCAAACAATAAACCTCACAAAAGGCACTACACACTCACAATCACAGGTCACTCTTTAGGGGCGTGGCTTGCTCAAATATCTGCGTTCTCTGTTAAATATTTAGCCATTAAACGTTTAAACGATAGCCTAATTCTTTTTAAAAAGAACTCTGGTATACACGCGAAGACTGTTGGATTTGATAGTCCGGGTGCCCGGAATATGTTGGACCTGATACTGGATAACCATTACAACAGATATGAGAGGAATGCGCCCCGCTTGGAAGGGCTGGATATTTCTCTGTACCTGTCGGCCCCCAACCATATCAACACCTGCGGAATGCATATAGGAAAGATTTTCCACATTTTACTTGATATGTCCAGCTTCACCTGGGTTGATAAGAATACCCCTAAATATACATTAGCGACTCATGCAATAACCAATTTTGTTAAAGCCTTAGAGAAAAATTGTAAAATTAGTAAAGTGTTGGATTGGGCCAGCAGCGTAGAAGAATATAAAGAACTTTCCAATTATAATGATGATGCGTGTAAAATTGATGATCAATTCCTTCTTGAGAAGTTTTATCGGCATGTGGTGGAGGAAGACAAGGCCCAAAAAAATATTTTTGTCAGTTCGCTTAGTGTTTTTTCGGAAGTTGAATTGCGTATACTTAACAGACTGCAAATACTGCAAGAACAGAAAATTAAATTATCCATTCTAAACGACTTTACGATAAATTATAAGCTTCAAGTGGAAAGTCACGAATTGGTCCCTGATTTTGTCATAGATAATTATCACCGAACAATAAGATGTGAGTCGGGAAAATCATTGGCGGAACTTTGCAGGCGCTTGAAGCAGCTGATGCGGTGGCTGAAGCCGCAGTTCACGCAGGCAGTGGAGGAACAGCTTAAAGTCCTTAACCGAGCTGCAGACCTCATCTACTACGCGGAGGGACAGAGCTACCTCGATTCTTTGCCCAAGTGTTTACTGGACTTTACGGATTCCGTAGGTTTCCGGGATTTCCTGGTTTCTGGTGATCAGCGAGTCCTCTGTCTAGTCACAAGCAGTGGAGATGGTGGATTTCAGATGAGCCGACTTCGGAACATCCTCCATCAGATGGAAAATGTTCAGATGGAAAATCAGATGGAAAAAACTGTCGAATCCTCTAACGGCTTAACCAAATATTTTAGTAAAAATCTCTATACATTCGTAGAATGGTGTCAGCTTAGAAAGCTTTCTCATATTTATGGTTTTCCCATTGAGAAAGGTTTCTTGATGGTGGTAGACTGCACTTCATTTTCCAATATTACGCAGCATAAAGCTCTGCTTGCAGAATTATGCGATCACATGTTTTCTGACTCGATGAAAACTGTTTTGATTATGTCGCAGTCAACTGAAGCACCCGACTCTATTAAATCCTGTAAATTTGTAAAGTCCGCCGGTATTGTTAATTTCTCAGACCTAACTCCTGACTCACAGAATAAAATGTTTATTAGAGATAATGTTATAACTTTTGGGGAAAAGGGATATAGTTTCGAAAGGTTCCTAGGAGAGGACCGTTCAGTTTGTAATATCAATCAGATCATTAGTTCAGAAAACTTGAAAAATTTTGCGACAGTTGAAAACTATACAATCAACATAAAGGACACGCGTCCCACCCTCAGTGATATACAGATGCCATTATTTAAATTAAATATTAAAACTAGTATGGAATTCTTTAAGAGTTGTGTAAATTCACCCAACACTAACATCCTGGTGATGAGCGGATTGAACCGCGAGGACCTGGAGACTGAGGCCTACTGGCACCAGCTCAAGGGGATGGACATCATCCTCGCCGAGGGAGATGCACAACTCTCCTTTAGAGATATCTGCAAGAAAAACCAGGATAAATGCATTTACTTGTTTGAAGTGTTAGGCCGAGATGTGTACTGCAAAGAAGTATTTAATAGACATTTTTATTTAGACAGGAAATTTCTTCACAAAGCATATATTGAAGTGAAGATATTTGCAAACACTAAACATGCTGATGACCTGTTTGTTATTAACAGTGAGGCAAACAAGGAGTTACTCGTGAAACTAATAAAGAATTGCAAAGAAAAACAAGCGTTCACAGATAACATAATTATTGCGCCCACAGAAGAGGAGGCGAATGTTATTCAGAAATATTTTAATAAACGAATCCATTTTGTAAAAATTTGTCAAAGCGCGCAAAGTTATAAACTAGAGTGGCGATATTCCCACGGCTCTGTGGAGAGCTTGCTCCGTTTAATGTTCACAGACTCCCGCGAGCCAATAAATGAAATAGATTTCAGAAACACAGAAAGAAACTTAATTATAATAACAGACGAGCCCGGGATGGGGAAGACAACTACCCTGTCGACCTTGTCAAGACTCATGGATTCACCATGGGTCATTTATATTGAATTAAAATACTTCCAAGGGCATATAGGAGATAAATTATCAGGTATGCTAACTCATAAAAGCGTAGCAAATTTTCTATTAAGTGGGTGTGGCTCTCAGGCTGACGGGTTGTTAGAGTATTTGCTAGAGAGTAACATAAATTCCAAGCGAGTCGTGTTAATGTTGGATGGGTTTGACGAGTTGGATGATTATGTTAAAGATAAAGACAAGAAGAGTGCCAAACAGAATATAATCAAGCTCCTTACATTCCTTAAAAATATTCCAACAGTCCAAATATTCTTGACCGCTCGCAAATATTTAAAAACATCGTTAGAAAAGAAATTATGCAATTTATGTACGTCATTTGTACCATTTAACGAAAAAGAGCAACTGAACTGTTTACTTGTGATATGGCGATCCTGCCTTTCCCTCGAGCTGGGAGATTACGGAGAGGAAGAGGAGGGACGACTTAAGGAATATGCCGGAGAGGTGCTACGACAGGCAAAGTTAGTACTGGGGGCAGACACGCAATGCATCATGGGGGTTCCCCTGCAACTTAGAATGCTTGCCGAAGTCTTCAGGCCAACAAGTGATCTGTTGCTCCATTCTCCTGAAGTTTTATTTAAAAAAATCAATGTCGAAAGTACGTCAAATCTGTACAAGAAGTTTATTGAGTTAAAATATGAAATTTATCTTAACGATAAAACATCTCTAGGAGCAGTGGTGGATGAACTAATATTAAAAAAAATTACTGAAAATATAACCAAAATGCATTGTAAACTTGGATTCAAAACATTCTTTCCTCATTTTTATTGTAACAACTTCAAAACCTTTGAAGAACAGTGGCTAAATAAATTAAATAGGGTTGGTTTGGTTCAGACAAAGGGAGACCGAGATTTCCAATTTGTACACCGCACATACGCAGAATATTGTTGTGCGCAAATGGTTGTCCACTGGCTCAATCGACCTAACAGCTTTAACAGGTATGATCTGTTTAAGGAAATCATTGTCCCTAAAATCCTGCTTCATCCGGATAATAAGATCATCCGGATGTTTATGAATGTTTTATTAAATGAAACAACAATATCAGATACTGCTCTAGAATTAAATTGTAAATGCATAAGTAAACTGTGGAATGAAGACAGTTCCATATTCTGGAATCAGAGGCACGAAACTGTTCTTCATATTGCTGTCTTAGAAAGTAATGTTTATATCGCCACACTGCTCCTCAGTGGATTGAAAATAGAAAGTGCACAAAAAGCCTTTGTCTCTTTAATACATCAATATGATCATAAACATAATACAGCAATAAATTATTTGAATAGACCTAAAGTACGTGATATCTGTAAAAGTGAATTAGTACTAGACAGAATGACAGCAATTATTTTACAACATATCGGAGCAAGTTCAGAAGAAATTCAAGAAAATATTTTTTTTGCAATATTATTTAATCGAAAAGTCTCAACATCTGATGAAACCGCGGAAAAGTTTTTTTTTGAACGTTTTTTTAATAATTTCGGTACTCATATTAAGGCATCTCAAGTATCCACAGAAGAAGAAACCATTATTATTATTAATTTATTCTATCGGGTTATTAATAATCTTATAAGTTGTACCTCGGGAATATTTGGTAGAGTAAAAGAAGTTGAATTAGTACAAGTAATTGAACCGTTTTTAAAGGCTGTTTTTAATAATAATGTTAAACATATCCAAAATATATTATTTGAAAAATTAGAAAATAATGTTGAGCGGTATTGCTTTTTATTAATGAAACATAAATATCATTATATGCAAACAGTCCTTCACATTGCTATAGGGGCGGGCCACCTCGATATAGTTAAATTACTCGTAGAGAAAAGTGCTGTTCCCTTAACAGTATTAATGGCGCAGAGGGATGGGGAGGAAATGACTCCTTTACTTACAGCTGCTAGGCTGGGTGGACTGGATATTGTTAAGTACTTGGTGGAGCGCGGTGCTGATATTAATACACGCGGTGGGAACGGCGAGTCTGTTCTGATGTTTGCGGTCGAGAGTAGACAGTATATTGTTGAAAGAGGTGGTGACATCCATGCTACAGATTTGGATGACGGGACTGTACTATATTACGCGGTACCATGGGGACATCTCCCGCTAGTAGAATACTTCCTGCAGCAGGGGATGGACCCTGACGGGAGAGCCAGTGGGGGAGAGACAGCACTAACTCTGGCATCACGGCGTATGAAGTGGGATGTGGTGCGGCTGCTGCTGGAGTGGGGAGTGGATGTTAATGCGGGTGGAGGAAAAGCTCTTAATTACGCCATAAATAGTGGTGAATGGTCTATAGTGGAGGCTTTAATAAATAAAGGAGCAGCCATTAAAGAAAGTCAAATATGGGAGAATTTATCCGAATTTAAAGTAAAATATCCGAATTATGAATTTAAAAAAGAATAATAATCAGCTTAACCCCTCAAGTCTAGACACCATAATATCTCATGTTAGTTAGAAAAAGAGTCAGATTTTTTTTATTTTTTAGCACAAGAGTCCCAACTTCTCCCGTCTGGAGCCAGTGAGACTACGGCATTCCCAAATTTGTGTATATTGTGAAATTAAAGGTAGTGGGGAGGGGAAGGAGTTTTTATCATTATTTTTTTAATGTCAGTACTTCACAAGAGTCCCAACTACTCCCTTTTGGAGCTAGTGAGACTATAAAATTCCCAACTGGGGTATGTTGTGAAGCTGAAAGTAGCAGGAAGCGGAAGGAGATGGGAAGAGGAAAGTTGGGTCTTACCTGGCAATTCAGATATAGTCGCCAAACACGGCTAAAGTCTTTTAAAGCGACGTTTTAATTCCGAAGAGTGGTCTTACACCAGGGCGATACTGAAAGTATCTTCAGCAAATAGATCTCATATTATTTTAAATGATTAAATTAAATTTATCTGAGATATGAACGAATTTATCTGAGATATGAACCCGCGACCTCCGGATTGCTAGTCCAGAAGTTGAAAAGCAAACGTTGGGCTATTCAGATCTAGTCACCAAACATGGCAAAAATCACTTCAAGCGACGTTTCAATTCTGAATGGTGGTCTTACACTAGGGCGATATTGAGAGTATCTTCCGCAAATACATCTTGTATCATTTTAAATTATTAAATTGTGAAAACACAAATTAATCTCATAAAATTGGTCTGCGATTTGAACCCGCGACCTCCGGATTGATAGTCGAGTGTCTCGACCACGGAGGCCGTCAAAAGTTGAAAAGTTAGAGTTGGGAAGTACCTGGCTATTCAGTACTGGTCACCAAACACGGTTAAAGCCATTTCAAGCAATGTTTCTATTTTGAACGGTGGTCCTTACCAGGGTGATACTGAAAGTATACTTTGTATATTATTTTTAATGAATTAATTGTGAATTGAATAAATTGTTAAACAAGGAGAAAACTTAGTGTTGTCTCTTTCTAATATAATATTAATGTAAGAACTTGTCACTTGGTGCCAGATATGGTACAACGTGTCTCTGGTGGCAGATATGGTACAACCTCTCTGATATTGATGTTTGGTGCTAAATACGTCACTTTGGGTTCTGTTACCTGAAATGGAATTAAATTTTTCATAAAAATATGTTATCTTTACTCAGTGACTATGTACTTGTTGACTAGATCTGAATAGCCGGGTACTACCATAAAGTATCCTGTCTGGAGTGTAGTGGAGTGGAGCAAACTGGCGATATCAGTTTTATTTGCTCTGGGAATAGATCTCCCTTCTAGGCATTATCCCCTCAGTGCTTTAAACTTAATCCAAATCTGTCTAAACTCCCAACAGGACTGGCTTCAATTTTATTTAAAGCACTGAATAGACAAAACACACTAGAAATGCCTTCCACGTAGATTTGAATGTCGCCCCTGACTTAATACCTTTTGGTTCTAGCCCATTCAGCACGCACTCTGTCTCCCTTACACTTGCCTGACATTGTGTATATTTTCATCCCATTTGAATTTCATCATTTTGAGGTTCCACTGTTCCATATTTGAAATAAGGCGGGAATGTTTTTAGAATGGTTTTTGAGCAATTGTGAATTTAGGAATTTCATTTGACAATCTCATTTCACTGAAATAAACATTAATATTTTATTAAACACATTACAGCTGTTAACCTAAACTAAGAACATTTCTCTTTTTACACATACTCGTACATGCCGCCAGAATTATATTGCATACGATGTTTATTCATTTTCAAAACATTAAAACGAAAGACATACATTTCCGGGTCACAATTAATCTGACAATATTTGACAATCTCCTACTACCATCACAGTCGGCGGAAAATGTTGCTTTTGTCGTGATGGAGGACTTAGCCTGTTGAGGGAGTGAACGTATTATGCCCGGTCGGAAACTAGACGCGATGCCAACTCAGCCATTAATTGGTCTATCCATGTTATTTCGTGCTTTAGAGAATGTGTTATTTCAACTAGCGAGAACCGGTATAAATCACGGTATATTATAATTCAAATTTTGTAAAACACAAATTAAAATAATTTTCTGTTAAAATATTATATTATAGTTAAATACCTGCCTACTTTATCACTTGTCTGAATTGCTCACATAATGAGCTCCAATTTTGAAAATGACACTTAAATTCAAAGTAAATCCGAGATGTAGAGTTCATTAAACAAGAGTTACAGACAGACCCACAACCGGAATTAGTATGTTTGATGATATAAGTTTAACTAATATAGTGCCCGCTGACCATACAGAATTTTTAATTGATTCATTCACTTTATCTAGTACAGTTTTCCCCCCCCCCCCCCCGAAGCGCCGTTAAGTGTTGACAATAAGTAAACAAGTCTTCATCTTTTTTTTTGCAATTTTAAAAGATTTAGAAAGTGAGAACATTCTCCTCTTCCCAAGGTTAGTTTGTACAGCAACAATTTTACAACAAACACAGATATTACACTTTAATTTATATAATTACTAGCTGGTACCCGGCATGCTTTACTATGATATTTAATAAAGAATTTTTTCTCCCTGCGTGTCCTTTCCCATTCGTCCCATTCCCCTTCATCTCCCGCGTTCCCTTCCCACTTCACTCCCTCCCCCTTTTCCCGTCCCGCGGACCCCCCTCCCGAGTTCCCTTCCCTGGTTCCCCTCTCCCCTCTCCCACAAACCCACTACCCGAGTTCCCCTCCTCCCTCCCGCATTCCATACATTCTGTCCAGGAAAATTCAGTTTTCAACAGCTCGCGAACCACCTTTTGCAATTTTTTATACAAATTTCATAATGCCAGAGCTCACTAGTAGTTTTATACAAACCTTGTACTGACAATAACAAAAAAAAATAATAATTATCCAATTTGGTGCAGTCGTTCGGAAGTTATGCGCGAACATATATTTCGGCGATCCATTTTTATTTACATATATATATTTACATAGAAGATTTATGCGCCAATAACATATATAACAATACAAAAATTATACTTCTTTTTGTTCAAGACTTGGAAAATTCTTTGTTTGCACTTCACACACGCACGCATCACATTTTTTTAAACTTTATCTTAAACCTTGCGCGGACCCCCTGACGTTGTTCAGGGACCCCCAACTCAATTTTAATTTTCCACGGACCCCCTGCATGATCCTGAGGACCTCTGGGAGTCCATAAGGACCACTTTGGGAACCACTGATCTAGTACATAGGTGTTGGCTTTAAGGAATTTATCTTTTTATAAAAGGTTTAATTTAAACAAATATTTTAGTAAGATGTGGATAGTGTAAATATAGTCCGGCTGACGACAGCACACATACACACATACACACATATACACACCCTCACATACACACATACACACATACAGTCACATTAAATGAATTAGTGTTGTGTTGTCATTAGGCTAGGGGTTTCACATATAGGTAAGCCGTTATCCGCAGGGTGTCCGCATTTTGTTTATTGACCAAGACTAGAAGTATACCGGAGATTTGTATGAAGGTGATTCCAATAAAAACAATAATTGGATAATTTGTATAGCGCCATTTTTTATGAAAAATCACCTCAAAGGCACACATAATATCTGACTTACGAAGAACGTAATACTCAGTTTTCTTACTTACACAGTGACATTTTATTCCCACGGATTTGACCGGCGTCAATGTTTCCTGCCAATTAATTACTTTAGTGACAGTTCAATCAAAGTATTGTATGTACCTACTATACAATAATCTGAATGTTTAGTCACCCTATTATATAGGTACAGTGTGCGTGGTGCGTGTACTCTGATAGCGAGAGAATGATATAGTATAATCGGTCTCCTCTTTGTGCGGTGCTTCGTAGCCTCCCTACTCTTGTATATTTTAGTTTTGTGAAGGTTTAACTTCTACCGCCTGTGATTTGTTTTCAAACGCAGTTTTTTTTTAAATGTTGCTCTAAAACCTATTTCATTAAACTTATATGTTTTCCTTCATCATATATATATGTTTTCCTAATTCTAGTGATAGCAGTTTAATAACAATGAATAGTTTGACGGTAGTGTCGCGAATGTTAAAATATACTCCGTCCCAGAAGGACGGCAAACCAAGTTTCTTCACGACCCCTTCAGGTTAAAAAGTAGATATTTGTAAGATTGCATACAGTGTTAATAAGTTTATAAACAAATCCTTGTTAAACAAACGCTGGTTATATGGACGCATAGATCAAACAATCGGATACAGAATTGAAACACTAACAGGGGTAATAACCCCCTCAATTTTCGGCACTCGGTACTCGGCACTCGGCACCCGGTACTCGGCACTCGGCACTCGGCACTCGGCACTCGGCACTCGGCACTCGGCACTCGGCACTCGGACCATCCAACCCTTGTTTATCTGCTCGGTAATATCTCATTTTGTTTATATGAACATTGTCCCAAAACAATTATTTAGAGTTATTTATCAATAGTTAAGATATGGATGTGTTATTTGAGCAAGATTTGCATAAGGAATGATGTTGTGAAATATGTTTAATGAGACATACATGCAGACATACATATATACATACATTTAAACGCAGCCCAATTTATCAAACACAATACATGAAGCACAGACATAAAGTGTTAAAACAACTGCTAACTTATTAAGAAATTAAAATATATTATATTAAGTCTTTCTATAGAGTTATACATATGTATGTGCCTGTTATTGCTATTGAGTCATGAAAACACACTTCTTTTATTAACTACATTTTATTAATTTATTGTCTATTGATGTATCTATATATAGTAAGTGATTAATTTTGTTGGTTTTTATGTTTTCTATTTATTCATTGTTCAAAACATGAATGTAGTTGATACCTATCCTACATCTGATAATAATGTATATTTTATTTAATAATGTTTAATTATATGTACAGTATAGTCTCTGTAATCGGAACCCACTATAATCCGAACCACCATGCCCGGTATATCTAGCTGATAGGTAGCTGCATATCCTCGCTAAGTGTGGGATTCCTCGCTTAAATTTAAGTAGGCTAATCCTTGATAAGCCGCAAACTAGTTACTTTTTTAGACAACAAGGCGTTAGCAGTGACACATGTTAAATTTGAGCGTTACGTAAATTGTAAAAACTATTTTCCTAATATCTTTCTTATTGTAAGGTTTATAATTTTTAACCTGGCTTGACTTGATTTAAGTAAAATTGTTATTGTAGTACCTTATTTGGTAGTTTTGTGTGTCCAAAATAAGATCAATTAACATAATTGCATTGATAAAACAGCCAAGGAATTGTTGAGTTATATTCTAAACAACTCCAAGGATTTATAAAGTTTATATAAAATATAAATATTGTCAGTGTTTCTAACTACAAGCCTCCTAGAATATATTTCTCCAATATCTGTCTCCTTATGGAAACCATAATTAATACTGTTGAAAGAGTTGAACGCTAATTTACGAAAAAGTGTTGATTTCAAATTTATAATTCTGTTGAAATTATCAACATTTAATTTTGTTTTGCTTCAATGAGATTGTTTTAATAAAGGGAGAATAATATAAATTGATTTTGCATGTTTATTTGAAAGTATAAATTAATATTTTTTGGACAGCCATGAAATCCTAACGTAAATGTTGCTTTATTGTGTATGATTGATACTAACTAGTAATTGTTGCCTGTACCCCTTGAGGTTATTTTTCACGAAAATGGCGCTACATAAATTATACAAATATTATTATTGTGACAATAATACAAGCTTGTGTCTTGTAATTGCAATTCTGCTATAAAGAGATGACACTGTTGGTGCAGCATATGCTAATACAGTCAATATGCCCTTGTTCGGGGCTGTGTTGAAATAACATAAGGTTTTACTCCTGAAGCACAACAACAGTTTTGCAGACCTAACTTTAGCATTACTTCTGTTACTCTTCCTGTTGTTCACCATATTATTAATAACATTTCTATTCAACTTTTCTTTCAACCACTTCTATAAGCACATATTGATGCTTACTATAATTTGTTAACTGCCATTGTGTTTTATTTCATATAATTTCTGTTATCTGTTTACTTTGGAAGTTGTTTACATTATGTTACTTTCCTTTGTTATTATTACATATTTGTTCTTATTTCTACTGCTCTATTATGCTGTTATTTTACTGTTGTAATATCTGTAACAATATTGAATTACCTGAACACGGTTTTGATCGTTATTTAGAATATGACAGGCTATTAGGTTAGCTGCCATTGCTCTACAATCAAATCAACAATATGATATTGGCGATGAGGAACTAAATTATTATTTACCAGATGAAAGGGAGAAAGAATTAAATTGTCAACAATTATTTGTAAATATGTATTGAACTGTAAAATAATAAATGTGTCTCTTGAAATATCTTGTTTTTATTATATTTATGTATTTGTTCCTTTGTTATTCCTATTTTCCAACAAAACTATCTGTCATATAACTGACTATGGGCTCCTTCGAAGCCAGAGCCAAGTTAGCCTCTCAGAACCTGGGCGTACTATACATGGCCCACAGATACACAACATCATATACAACTGATCACCCTGTACAGCAAGTATTGCAAGTCCTCCCCCGCTGTAGGCTAGTAGGCAGCCACTTCTGGTCTGCAGCCCCAAAATACCTGAAATACCCTTGGCACTGTGCAGGAACGGGTGATCTTTTTGATAAGATGTATCTTAACAAACGGATTGCAATCTTTGGAGCACATACTTCAGATTGGGAACCTTGGCCTTCGCCCCACACAGCATCTCCAAAAGGCGACATAAGCATTTTAAGGAGTTAAGTATGTAGTTTTAAACAATGGTAAGTATACAATATTTCAGACTAGAATAAATAGGACATAGAAATGTAGCTTGTGCAATGATGGAGGACAGGAGCTACAATAGAGGATTGAACCCGTGACACCACACTGGGAACCCGAACTTAGGATAACTTGGCTACTAACCCATGGATTACAAACATAATAAAATTAAACCCAAGAGTAAATGCACTTTGTTTATTTATTTATTAGGTATTTCTTCACCATTGTTTAGCATGTGATTATGAATCCCACTAGGGTTCGCCTGTATCGGGGTTAATAATGTCACAATTTAATAAAAGTAACACACATAAATATCGTTCGTAATCAAACAGTAAAGTTTTTTTTTCATTTTAGTGACTATATAAAATAATTGTATATACAAAATATAATTGTGAATTTAAGTAAGTACAGATATTATATTTCTTAGTCCTCCTCACTAGGGGGTCCTGTGCCGAGGTGGATTAAAGTTATTTAAATATAGTTTATTTGTCTTCTATGTCATTTTTAGTGTCTTTCATTAGGGTTTTTTCATTGACTTCTTTAAGCCATATTTTTATTTTTGATTAGTACTCATTAGAATTTTTTTTATTAGTTAAATGTCTTGGGGAAGGATGTTATGGAGTTTTGTTGTTATTTTAAGAAACAACATAAGTATTTGTAGTTTCTTAAAATAATTGAATGGTTTAACAACTTGGAATATATGTTATAAATACATGGTCTGGTAGAGGATTCAGTATTTTTTAATAAATTCAATAATATATTTTTGGCATATATTTGTTGTACATTTGGTATGCCAAAGCTTTTGAAAATTGCAATTAAAAGCGTTCCAATAGTTACTTTCAGTATGGTCTTTATGATTCATTTTTGAATTGTATTCAGGTTGTGTGTACTTATCTGTAGCAGATTATATATTAATAATAATAAATAGATTAACCTAAAGATATATAGGTAGTTCTATTATTTCAAATTCATACATAAAGTGATAATAGTCTAACCAAAAGATATATAAAGTCTTTAATATTTCATATATATATATATCTACATAAAGTAATATTGATAGTTCACAACTTCTCTTTGGGTGACCAAAGGTGTATTTTAAAAATAATTTTATGAATAATTAGAAGAGATCAGAAAGTGGATCTATTTAAAGAAAAGAATTAAACATTAAAGAAATATTGATTATCCAGTCATGCACATTGTGCAGTAAACAGATATTGTCCGGAATTAGTACCTTCCAGAGTGGAACATACTCTAAGTATCGCCCTGGTGAGAGTTCACCAATCACAAGAGAAACATTGCTTGAAATGGTTTGAAGAACTCTGAAAATTGCATATCATATTATGTTCACGCCGGGGTTTGAACTAAAGTCAAAGATTTACAAATGTCTAATTAATAAATATGACTAGATAATGAATGCACTTTGCATATTTAATAAAACATATCTTATTGGGATTTTTTTTTAAACAACTCTCAACAACTGAATAACTCTCTTTTGAAAGTTATTTCCATCAATGTGAAATATAATTGAAAAAAAAGACACTAATATAATCTAAACGAAAATATGAAAGAGAACAAGACACAGAAAAATTTTAAAAGATAATGGTCGCAACTGGGACTCGAACTCAGAACCTCTCTTTTAACCGGGTCGCGGGCTTTTACCAATTTATCTATTGCCACCTTCCATCAAACCGTCATAATTGTCAATCTCATATGTAAATTTTTTTAGAATTAACAACATTGTCTTCGACTAATTTTTCCATATCATAGGAAACTATGATATGGAAATATATACATGCATACATCATGCATCAGTTGATACACCAAACATTTTATCCCAAATTAACATTAACACACCGTCAAGAAATTCAACAAGGAGGATGCAAGATATTTTCTATATATCTACCTACCACACAAATACAGGATATTTCTCCCCTTTACCACGAAAATTGACATTATAACACTATACACTGCTCTAATAACGAAATTGACATTTTTAAAAACCCATTCAATCACTTCAAAAAATATATTTTACCATCAATCGTATAAAGCTGATATTGTGATGAAGCCCTTTATTCAAAGACAGGAAATATTGTACCTACTAAATCATTGTCCCATCAGCACAGGTGCCAATAATAAATTGTTAGTGATTCTTTCGTACTCTACCTTTTACTCATTCTTGTTCGTCATTCACTTTTGCATATTTACGAGTAGCTAATTATTACTGATATATTTTTTTATTTTTTTTTTATTACAAATAGGTATATTACAGAGTTATAAAAAGTAAAAAAACAAATTGATACAAATTTACAACATAATATACAAGAACATTACAATCACTCTCCTAATAAAGCAGCTGCTTGTGTTTAGGAGAGGACAACTAAAAAAAAAAAAAATCATTTGTTTAAATAAAAACAAAAAATATAAGTTATTCAACAAAAAATATTAGTGATTTTATGAGAAGATACCTTAGAATCATAGTTCCATGGAAGATACAGATAAAAGTAATAAATTAAAGGTTAGTTAATAAATGATTTGAAGTATTGATAAGGCAAAAAATATTTCTAAATATTCAATACATATTTCTAAATACAATATACAATAAGTTAAGTTATGAGGTGGTACTAGAATATTTTAATTTTTTTTTTTTTTTATATTTTTCGTAGCTTTCTTCCGATCGTATATCAAGGGGTAATTTATTAAATAATTTTATACCCTTGAATGTATAGTGATGCTGTGCTGTTGTGGTTCGCACAAGTGGCACGGAAAATCCTCCAACAGATATTATTCTTTTGCTTATATTTAATTGTGGTAAATTATTTTTACTAAAGAAATCTTTATGTATTTGTAATAGTGCAATTTTGTCATAAATTTTTGCAAGTGGGGGAACCGGGAAATCTTGAAAAACATTTATAGTTGGATAGTAATAGGGCTTTTTTAGGATGATTTTTATTAATATCTTTTGAATTGTTTCCAATGGGAGAAGGGTTGCTTTGTATGCACCCCCCAAGCCACGATTCCATATTGTAGTACAGAGTGCGCAAGAGCATAATAAATATCTTTTATTTAATTAAATGAAGACAATATAAGCGAAACTCAATCGAAAATCTGAAAACAGAAAAATCAGAAAAAGATATTGACACATCTGGGACACGTTTTACTCATAAAGTTAAAATAAAAATAAAAATATCTTTTAGTATTTTTAATGATACAGTATTTCTTAATCTAAAAAATATATAGATCAGTTTTCTCATTCTGTCTACTGTGGAATTTATTTGACTTTTCCATTTGATGTTATTATCGATAATTATTCCAAGATATTTTATTTCTTCTTTACTACTAATGTATATACAGTTTGAGTTACAGGGAGTGATTCTAAAGAGGCAATTTCTTTCGTGAATTTTTATGTTTAGATTTTTATTTGAGATATTCCCTGTTAGACTAGAAGGTATAAAATGGGTTTTCTCGACATTTAGTGTCAATAAATTTTCGTCAAACCATACTTTTACGATATTTATTGCATTATTAGCTAATATTTCGACCTCATTCCAAGAGTTTCCATTAATAGTTATCACTGTATCATCTGCGTATGATATAATGTTTCCAGTGATTGGGAGTTCAAAAATTTCATTTACATATAATATGAATAGTAAAGGTCCCAAAACAGTTCCTTGTGGAATTCCAAAATCTATATTTTCTATTTCACTTAGTTCGTTGTTTACTTTTACCTGTTGAGTTCTATGATAGAGATAGCTTTTTAACCAAGATCTAGCTTTGCCAGTTATTCCTATATTATTTAGTTTATTGATTAATTTTGAATGTGAGACACTATCAAAAGCTTTACGGAGGTCAATGAATATACTTAAGCATTTTTTACCTCTATCTAATGTTTTGTAAATAAGCTTAGTTAATTCTGCAATTGCGTCTTGTGTGCTAAGTTTATCTCTGAAACCATATTGACTAGGGTTAATACATTTTTGGTTATCAGTATAATCAGTAATTTGTTTTTTTATTACTTTTTCGTGTATCTTTGCAATGTTGGATAATAAAGATATTGGGCGGTAATTATTTACTTCTTTTGAATCTCCGGATTTATATACTGGGATTATTATGGCTTTTTTGTAGTTTGACGGGAATATTTCATATTTAGTGCTTACGTTAATTATATGTGTTATCGGTTTGGTTAGGAAATTGCAGCATTTTTTCAAGATTTCTGTAGTTATACCGTCGTATCCTGGCGCACTACCATTTTTAAGTGATTGTATTATGTTTTCAATATTTTTTTCTGTAGTCGGTTTAAAAATTGAAAGATTGTTATTTGTTATTTTATCTTCATGAATATCATCAGGTTGATAATTTTGATCAATTTTATATGCTAGTTTTTGACCGACGGTAGCGAAAAATTTGTTGAAAATATTTGCGCACATTTTTGGTTCACGGATAGCATTTAATTTAGTTCCATTATTGTTTATGACATTTATTGTAGATTTATTTTTATTATTTTTATTCATTATTTCGTTTATAGTGTTCCATGTTTTTTTAGGGTTATCCTTTGTGAGGATTATTTTCCCCCTGTAATATTTCTCTTTTGTGTCTTTGATAATTTTAATGAGCTTGTTCCGGAATATTTTGTATTCGTTTTTTACTTGACTATTGGTAAAGTTTTTTTTTTGTATGTATGAGTAGTTTTTCTTTCTTCCGGATAGATATGATTAATCCTTGTGTTATAAATGGGTAGTTGAGCAGAAGGACTTCAATAAAAACATGGATTCACGTAGGAAATCTTCTAGTTTTATTTCACGGCACATTTCACAATAAATATGTTCCCGACCCGAACAAAACACTTAAATTGGCCACTTTGACCACTAGCTAGATAATGCTAGCTGTTTACAGGAGATCCACGTTATTAAGAGAGCATTTTTAACTAGAAACGCAGGCTATTTATAAATAACATTTTCCAACACATAAACAAAACAACCACCATTGTTTAATCTACATAATATACAGACTCCAGAAATCTGCTTTATCCTCTATCCTTAAAAAATAGTGCGACCCTATGGACGTAACTTGTAATCTGTAATTCAAACAGTCAAGTTACAAACTATACCGCTAGGTGGCAATAACCTTCACTTTTTGAACATACTGCCGGGCGGGGAATGAGAAAAAACAACAAGTTTTTTTGAAATTAAAAAATCAAACTACAAATTCCTAAATTTACAATAATATACTAAAATTTTACTAGATGTGTACCTATCTAAATTTAAAGGGTCCGGGAACCTAACCAACAATTAACAATAACCTAAAAATTTACAAATTTCTAAAAAATCATAAAAAAATTTCACAAAATATAACAACATCACAACATTAATAATAAATTTGTACAATTGACAATTCAATAATGTCTCATTGTCTCTATGGAGATTTTTCACTTCAATTATATTATTTTTCAACTAACACCAATTCACAAACAGCAATAAATTGTTAGTTCGCTGTGAACTGACTATCAGTTTATCACTGGCATGGCACTGCCAAAAACAGAGAGAACACTTCACTGGGTAGACTACTCGGCCATCTTGTCCAGGGTGGTCATCATATTTTAATAGTACATCACCATGTACTTCTGTGTGTCATCATTGGGTAGTACATCACCATGTACTTCTGTGTGTCATTGGGTAGATCATCATAAATTATGGGGCGGCCGTGCCCTGGTAATCAGATATGTAGTACCATTAATTCTGCAGCGGGGATGATCAACTCGCTTTTGTTAACTGGAAGCCCCAGTGGCTTCAGACAGGATACAGTGGTGTCAACAACACCAATACCGATGCTCCATAATTATAGTTGTGGTTTGGTTGCATCGGTTCAGCCCTAATTACAGTTAGGCTGTGACCTTGGGAAGGTCCGTGGTTTGCCGGGTCGGGAAATTTGGATCCAAGTTTGCTTCTATTGGCATCAAACATATTTTTGTGATGGGTCTCACAAAAGTGCCTTGTGCTGTTTTGAGGGTAACCACCCTCACTACTCCATCCGGGCCTGGATGAGTAGTTAATATGCGCGCCATCTTCCACAATGCAGGAGGCAGATTGTCTTCCATCAAGATTACCAGATCGTCCTTCTTTATTGCCTTTTGGTTGCTGGCCTGCCATTTGGTCCGTTTTTGCAGCTCGGCAAGGTAATCTCGTTTCCATCTGAACCAGAAATTTTGAATTAGAGCGTTTAATTTTTGATATTTGCTTAGTCTGTTCTCCGGGAGCTCGCGGACATCCACCTCGGGAATAACCGAAGCATCCCTGCCCATGAGGAAATGGTTGGGGGTTAAAGGGAGAAGGTCGTCTACGTCATCAGACAGGGAAGTTAAGGGACGGGAGTTCAAACAAGCCTCTATCTGACAAAGCAAAGTATATAATAATTCAAACTGCAATGGGTTATTTTTAGTAATTCGATATAAATGAAACTTGGTGGACTTGACGGCGGCTTCCCACAGCCCGCCATGATTCGGCGCCCTAGGCGGTATAAAACTCCAAGAAATTCCCTTATCAGCTAAAAACCTATGGATTTTGTCATTGTTCAGTCTCAGACTGGCATACAGTTCTTTGAGCTTATTGGAAGCTCCTCTGAAAGTGGTTGCATTGTCAGAAAATATTTTTTCCGGCTGACCCCTACGGGCAATGAACCTCTTTAAACAATTTAAAAAAGCATCGCTTGACAAATCTGTTACGAGTTCCAAATGAACCGCTTTGGTAGAAAAACAAACAAATATGCAAAGATACGACTTAATGAGCGGAGATTTTCTCAGCGCTCCAGCCTTCGTGTCTATCGGTCCGGCAAAGTCGACCCCTGTGACAGAGAACGGTAGACTGGGAGTGATTCTCTCAACTGGAAGGTCTCCCATGATCTGCCGGCAAACCTGAGGTCGGTATCTAAAACATACAACACACTTATGTAGGATACGCTTAACAGTGTTTCTCCCAAATATCGGCCAATATTTCAAGCGTATTTCCGATAACAGCGCTTGGGGACCTGCATGTAAATGTTCATAATGATAATTACGTATAATAAGTTCAGTTATTTTATGTGACGGTGATAATATTATCGGGTGCCTTTGATGATGCGATAAATAAGTAGCTAATTTTAATCGTCCACTTGCGCAAATTAAACCTTCCATTAAACAGGGATTGAGAGCTTTCAATCTACTGTTTTTGTTTACTAACCCATGCTTCTTTAGGTCCTTCAATTCTCTTTTAAACGAGTGTTCTTGAGATGATTTCAGTAGGCATTTTAAAGCTGCTTCCAGCTCGGAGACAGTTAAATTGCCATACTTTTTATCCTTAGGGTTACGACAATTATGTATAAATCTTAACGCTTGAGCGCTTACTCTTTTTAATTTGGTTAGCGATGAGAATTTTTCTAAAATATCCCATTCTTGAGCATCCGCTGCCAATAGTTCATTTTTACTTTTTATTTTCGGGGGATCCAAACATGACATATTATTCCGAATTAATCCAAGTATTTTTTCATTCTTGGAATTGTAAGTGATCATTTTTTCACAATTGCCCTGTTTGGCAATTTTACCTTGGCCCCGCCCAGATGACAATTCCAAAACATTTGATCTCCACTTCCTCAGGGTCATCCCTGCGGACAGCAAGATATCACTATTTTGTTTCTTCATTTTGAAACAAACTTCCAAGTCATCCCCTCCAGTCAATAAATCGTCCATATAAAAATCATTTTCTATGACTTGACTTGCTACTGGGAAATTAACTTGATTATCCATACCAATTTGTCGAAGACATCTCGTTGCTAGGAAAGAGGAAGGTCCCAACCCATAGGTAACGGTCTTCAATTTGTAATGTCGTAGTTCCTCTTCTTGTGATTCGCGCCATACAATCTTCTGAAGGCTGCGATCCGCTTCGCATACGTTGATTTGACGGTACATTTTTTCGATGTCCGCAGTCATGACGTATCGATGTTTTCTGAAATGTAATAAATGGCTGTATAAGTCCTTTTGAATGACAGCCCTCACCATCAGAGCATCGTTCAGGGATATTCCGGTCGACGTCTTTGTCGAACCATCAAACACTACACGCACCTTCGTCGTGGTGTTAGCTTCTTTAATAACCGCGTGATGCGGCAAAAAATAGGATTGCTCATCCTCTCTCCATTTATCACATAACTCCATATGACCTAGTTGTTCATATTCCCGCATAAATTGTACATATTGCAATTTCAATTCAGGATTTATTAAAAATTTCTTCTCTAAATTCTTAAATCTTTTCTCCGCTGTGTTTAGTGAGTCACCAAGTTGACTCACACAAGGACGGCGCGGCAGACTTACAACGTATCTACCATCGCTCTCCCTAGAGTGCGTGGCGACGAAATCTGCTTCACACGCCTTCTCCTCATGGTTTTGAAATCTCGCAGGATTCACTTCCTCCAATTTCCAGAATTTTTCTAATTGATTGGATAATGTGTTTATTGATAAACTACAAATTTGCGGTACTGGCCTTTTTTTATGATGAATGTTGATTGGGCCCGATATGATCCATCCTAGTTCAGTCCTCTGAAGAGTAGGTCCGGTATCCAATCTCAGCCGATCATCTTGTAGTATATCCCAAAAGCTCTCAGCGCCTAACAAGATATCAATGGGAGCCGCTACGTTGAAATTTGGGTCCGCCATTTGTAATCCAGGTGGCAGCTTAATATTTTTTCTGGCCACTGTTGCTTGAGGTAGATTTGTGGTTATTTCCTGCAATATTAGACAATTGATATTTTGGTTATAATTTGTCCTCAGAGATTTCATTTTAATAGCAACACGATTCTTTATATGATTAACATTGTTGTGTATGCCTAACACAGGCTTGTTTATGTTTTCACATCTTAAATTTAATTTCATTGCGAACTTTTCGCACATAAAATTGGCTTGAGCTGCAGAGTCAATCAGGACCCTTGCCTCATGCACTTTATTATTGTGATCTACCACCCCAATGATAGCAGTCGACAATAAAATTGTTTTTTCTGCCTTCGCTAAGGCTGAATGGTTTGACACTGAAACTCGTTCAGCATCCATTTGGCAGTCACCTCCGGGGTGATCTTCACCTTTATTCATGGAGTCATCGCTCGGATGCATCTCCCTTTTATTCATGGAGTCATCGCTCGGATGCATCTCCCTGTGCAATAACGTATTGTGGCTTTCGCTATCACAATGCTTGCATTTCAAATTAATTTTACAATATGGGGCCGTATGTCCTAACCTCAAACATTTGAAGCAGGCACGGTACCTCCTTATTGCGTTGGCTCTCTCTCCTGAATTTCATTTTAAAAATTTTTTACAATAATATATTTTATGTCCCTTGTCATTACAACAAATACAATTATTGTGGGTAGCAGCTAAAAATACCGATTCCTTTTTAGGATTATTGTTGCTACTATTTGCTTTCGGGTGGGTAGGAATTTTTTTCGAATCTGAATTTAACATTAATTCCAAAACTTGTGCACGCGAGGTTAAACATTTAAGAAATTCCTGTAACGTAGGTAGCTCATCCTGCAATGGGGTTTGTTCCCAATGCTTTCTAGAACTTGCATCCAATTTATTAGAAATTACGTATATAATTAAAGCATCCCATTGTTCGGTTTTCACGCTTAAATTCTGCAACGCTTTGAGATTTACATTCGTTTCATCAATCAGGTAACGCATGGCTACTGGATCCTCATGTTTCATCTCTTTAAGTTGAAACAGAGCTTGGATGTGTCTATGTACGGTAGTTCGTAAATTTGCAAACCTCTGTTGCAACAACTCAAAAGCCGATATATAATTCAGGTCTGATACCTCGAAATTGGCGATTATCTTTGCTGCATTCCCCTTTAAACAGGATTGCAGATAATAAAACTTCTGTACATTGCTTAAGGCAGTATTGTTATGAACTAGTGTCTTAAAGGTTTCTAGAAAATTAATCCAATTTTTCGGATCGCCGTTAAATTCTCGTAATTGGAGGCTAGGTAATTTTATTTCCAATTTGGGAGTCTCCACAGACAGAATTGCTCCCCTTGCTGTTGCTAGAATTGAATAATATTGGTTTTCAAAATTCTCCCTTTGCAAATTATTATCGATTTCGTTGGAATCCGGAAGGCTTTCGATTTGTTCCTGGATTTTTTCGAAATCATCAATTATTTTCTCAATTCTAGCATAGCGAATTTTAATTTCATTAACTGATAATGCATTTAATGAATCCGCAAATCTCGTAAGTTTACCTTTCAACACTCCCCGTTTGTTAATCAATGATTTTAAATTATCCATTTTTATTACGTATTTGACAATAATTCAACAATAAAAAATGCTAAAAATGTTCCTTCAAAAACAATTTCTGTGCAATAATCGCGTAAAACAACAGTAATAACCAATTCAAGCTATGAACAATGACAGAATCTTACAATAATTATCTTCTAAACAATTAACCTAAAATAAATTTGCATGACTTGCATTTTACACTGAGGGTAGTTAATTTTTTGTATTTAAAATAAGTACATCGACACACTAAAAATAGAGCTAGTTTGAACAGGAATTCATGAAATTGTGACAGGATGGCAGGGGTACTTATCTCTTATCTTCTGGTTCATGTTTTCGTCTTTCTGGTTTTTTTTTATCATATAGCTCGCTGGTTCATTCCGGTAATTCCTTTGATGCCTTCATCCGCTCGTAAGGGCTATGCGGCTAGAAGGACCATGTTATAAATGGGTAGTTGAGCAGAAGGACTTCAATAAAAACATGGTTTTACGTAGGAAATCTTCTAGTTTTATTTCACGGCACATTTCACAATAAATATGTTCCCGACCCGAACAAAACACTTAAATTGGCCACTTTGACCACTAGCTAGATAATGCTAGCTGTTTACAGGAGATCCACGTTATTAAGAGAGCATTTTTAACTAGAAACGCAGGCTATTTATAAATAACATTTTCCAACACATAAACAAAACAACCACCATTGTTTAATCTACATAATATACAGACTCCAGAAATCTGCTTTATCCTCTATCCTTAAAAAATAGTGCGACCCTATGGACGTAACTTGTAATCTGTAATTCAAACAGTCAAGTTACAAACTATACCGCTAGGTGGCAATAACCTTCACTTTTTGAACACCTTGCGTAATCCATGGTTTGATTTTCCTTAATTTAGAACTATGTTGATTATTTATAAAGGTTGTACAGTCTGCGATATGAGCATTTAAAGTTTCTTCAAAGAAGTTTGCGCACATGTCTGGGTTTTGGCAATTTAGTATTGAAGACCAAGATTCGTTACGTAATTTATTATTTAATTTTAAGTTGTTTAGTTTGGAAATTATGTTAATATTTTTTCTAGAGTCATTTAATCCTGAGTTTTTATTTAGATCATAAATAAAAATATTTGTATGGTGATCTGTTATATCATTTTTCCATATAATAGATTTAATTTTTTCTGTGTGTTTAATATTGCTCCATATGTGGTCCAGGCATGATGGCGATTGGTTTGCAAATTCTCTTGTGAAATTATTTACACATGATATAAAGTTCATTTCATTCATAGCATTTATATAATCTATTTTATTTTTACCGTGGTTATTTGGACCAATATTAATATTTAAATCCCCTATTACGATACAATTTAGATGGTTTTTGTTACATAGTATTTTTTTTAATTCTTCTATAAATATAGGTACATCAGAGCTGTGTGTTCGATATATTGCGATTATATTGAATGGCATGTTATTTAAAACAAAATTAAATGACAAACAGTTTGCATTGCATATGTGTATTTCGGTAATATTGATATCAGTAAATTTTTCTTTAGCGTATACTACAATTCCACTATTTTTATTAATCTGATAATTTGTATTGTAATTTTTGTAGTTTGGGATGATTGGTATAGGTATTTATGTTTGCATGTATGTGCGCCTCGGATAGTATTATAAAATCTGGTTGTGAACATAATGTATTAAGGGATACCAGAAGTTCATCCATGTTTCTATTTATACTTCTAATATTTAGGTGTAAGATTGTTAGTCTATTTATTGTATTGTTATAGATCTTATTGCATTCACTGGCTGATTCACATACGTATTCTTCTATATTTAGATTAATATCAATTTCACTTAAGTTAAAATTTTCCATTGCATTTATTTAGGTGAGATAAAATATGTGTATATATAATTCTAAATAATTTGATTCGTTCTTCTTTTGATAATGTTTTCAATATAAAATAGCGTATGTATTAATATATCAATAGTACAAGTGAACATATACTGTAGAGATTTATTGCATATAGAATATTGGCAGCGTGATACATATATCAATAGTACATACAATTTCAATAGTACCATAGTACATAGTACATACATACATATATCAATAGTACAAGTGAACATATACTGTAGAGATTTATTGCATATAGGATATTGGCAGCGTGATACATATATCAATAGTACATACAATTTCAATAATACAATAGTACATAGTGCGTACATACACATATCAATAGTACAAGTGAACATATACTGAAGAGATTTATTGCATATAGAATATTGGCAGCGTGATACATATATCAATAGTGCATACAATTTCAATAGTACAATAGTACCTAGTACATACATACATATATCAATAGTACAAGTGGACATATACTGAAGAGATTTATTGCATATAGAATATTGGCAGCGTGATACATGGGTTAGTAATGTATATAATAATAATTTTGGGATAATATATCTATAATTCGACTTTAGTAGTCTATAGTTTACTAGCCTTCTGTAGACGCAACTATGTATTGGTATTGTATTATCTATTTTCTGGTAGGAATATAGGAATGTAGAATGTAGATGTAATGTAATGTAAGAAGAAACATAAAAATGTAGTATGTAGACATGTTTTATCATGAAGAAAATATTCAGGTTTTTTATCATCAATGTAGAGAATGATTTAAATTTTTTACTTTTAAATATATATATATATATACTGATTTTATAATATGTAGAATGATGAAAGATATGACGTTTTTTTAATGTATAGAATATAGAATTATTATTTTTTATATCTTGTAGATATTCCGAAATATATACGTAGATGTGAGACATTGAGAACAGACAGGAGATATTTTTATATCTTTAAAATTTATAGCAATATTCCAAATTATGTTGCGTAAGAGCAAGTATTTTTTTGTAATATTGACAGTTAGTTTGATTATGGACATTTTAAAAGAAAATTTTGGTATCATTTTTGAATGTATCTTAGGATTTTCAGTTTTAATAGTAAGTATACTTGTTTTATAAAATGCAGATTGATAAGAAACATCATATTTTTTTAAAGCATATGTCATAGCATTACTAATTTTGTTAGCTTTTAAATTTTTGATTGTACAAGTTAGCTTTTAAATTTTTGATTGTACATATTATTTTTGTTATTATTTTTGTAATTTAAATCATCCATGTATTTAAATTTTTGGGCATAATGCCTGTTTTATGTACTTAAATAAAAATAAATAAATAAACTACCTTTTTTGTTGGAAGCAATCGTTCTAAGAACTGGTTTGTAACCTAAATAGCGTCTTGGATAAATATATCCGATTTTATTTTTATGGACTTTTTATAAAAGTTCATATGAAAATTCAATTTTTTAATAAGAACAACTTTTTTTTCGTAGTTTCCTACGATATGGAAAAATTATTCGAAGATAGTATTGTTAATTCTAAAAACTTGAAAATATGAGATTGACAATTATGTCGGTTTGATGGACGGTGGCAATGGCTGAATTAGTCAAAGCGCACGCCCCAGTTAGACGAGAGGTTCTGGGTTCGAGTGCCAGTTGTGACCATTATCTTTTCCTATTTTTCTGTCTTGTTCTCTTTCATATTTTCGTTTTGATTATAAGTAGTTCTTCTTCTTCAATGATTTACTATTTACTTATTTAGTAATTTAAACAAATAAAAATATTAAAAATACACGTCAGATTTGTAGACAACATATTACACTGAATACAATATGATCTACACACATTTCAAGAAAAACCAATGACACCAAACACTTATCGTCTCCTGGGCTCTAGACGACTCAAGATACTAATATCTACAGCCTGTATGTCGGACCAATATCTACAGCTCATATGGTGGACTAATATCTATGAACTTCAGAGTGTGGACTAATATCTACAGAGGTAAGGTCGGACGAATATCTATGACGGTCCCAGTGGTGACGAATATCTATGAAGCGTAGGTTGGACTAATATCTACAGAGGGCAGCTGAGCAAGGGGTTGTACAGAAAAGCATAAATTACTTCAATTACGTAATTACTAATTACGTAAAGACTTAAATGTTTAAAGTACGTAAATGAAGTTTTTGCATAATATACGTATTTTGCTGTTTACGAGGACAATAATTTATTGAACAAACATGGTGGTCATAATACAAAGATATTTATTTATTTCAAAATACACGGCACCACAACCTAACCTAACCTAACCTAACTGACACAGAAATGGTCATGGTAACAGACATAGAAGCACTCGAAATAAAGAAAGCTGTTAAAACAAAAACCCAAATCCTTAATAATCAGCTAAATGTGTTCAATAGTCCGATATTAGGGATTTTTACATACATACATACATAAATTAAGTTTTATACGCAATATTACGTTATTCAAATATGCTACATATAATTGCATATTTATGACTGACTATTTACTCATATCGTCACTTCATTTGGATAGGGTTCTAACTTCGGTTCACCTTGTTCTGAGATATGAGGTGTCAAAGTTTGCAAAGATGATTTCTCATAATCTGTTTACAAATTTCCGATTTTGATGTTGAACCTTGTGTAAAGTATTTTAATTGAACATGTTTTAAATGAAAGTATTTAAAGAGGACGTGAACTTACCCTTTTAGAACATACCTAAACATACAAATAGAACCCTGTGCAACCAGCTAAAGCATAATAATTCATTGCACAAGGTTCTAATTACATTACCCTAATGCTATTCCTAGCTAGGGCCAAGCCCTATAAAAATATTTTCCATTAATATACAATAAACTAAAATACATAAATTAAAATTCTTACACAGATTTCGAAAACTCGTCTTTGGAAACTTAGAAACCTTAGAAAATGGTAAGACGTAGTTAGAACCCTATCCAAATGAAATGACGGACCATAATGTGCCTCGTATTTAAGATCAACTGTCAGATACAAACAAAATAGAGAGTGTAAGTGATGTTAGAACCTTGTGAAATGAATTATTATTGAAAAAGCTTGAAGTTAGAACTTTGTCATACTTATATCTACGAAAACACAACACAGATGGTTCTGAAAATTATTTTGGTTATAGAAATAGGCAAAAGAAATGCGTTGGCATTCAAAGGTCATTTTTGAAAAAAAATGTCAGTTAGAACCCTATCCAAATGAAGTGACGATATACTGACCCAGGGGACAAATGCTAGGGGACGCCCACGCCGAGAGTACCTGGAGGACCTGCTGGTGGACGTGCGCTGCTCATCATATGTAGACTTCAAAAGAGCTGCACAAGGCCGGCAAAAGTGGAAGAAACGTATAGATGAAATTGCTGCAAACCAATCCCACGATTGAAACCAGAGAGAGAGAAAATTGCAAATCCAACCTCTGCCAGTGCTGTAGATATTCGTCCACACCTTGGTTCTTATAGATATTAGTCAGCAGTTTGAGCTGTAGATATTCGTACGCACTTTGGTTCTCATAGATATTAGTCAGCAGTTTGAGCTGTAGATATTCGTACGCACTTTAGTTCTCATAGATATTAGTCCGATTTGTTCAGTTTTTGGAATTCCTGTAGATATTAGTAGATGCCTCCCTCTAGACAGGTCAATGATAATGAATATCTCTTCAAAAAATATATTTGAAAATATTTGATCAATATTAACCTAAGTAAGGAATAATTGAGCTCATTTCAACATTGTTCTTGTAGCCACTCGAACGATCGCGCGTCAAAAATCTTTTTTCTCCGATTGCTCGCGGTTTTTTGGCGACGATTTTGAATATTTTCCGCCAACATTAAAAAAATCATACCTCCGAATTTTAACATGGAGACATAAAACTGATTGTAGTGCTTTACAGCCAATAAATTCACCTATATTTTACTAATTATCCTATATTTTTAGAATTCATAGATAAATTATTAAAAAATCTTAAACTTTATAAATGCGCGAAATTTCTGTTTTTGTGATTTGAAATTGCCGCCAGTAGCAGTTTTAAATATCTTTATTGAATATTTTCTACGTTTTTATGTTCTCTATGGCCTGTTTGATAACCACAGATGCAAGAATATAATAGAAAAATAATTTTTTGTATGTTTATGATCTCTTCAAAAGTTTGGTCGGAAAATGATTTTGTAAAATTTGAGTGCGTGACGTGCAAAATTGAAATCACTGTATTATACTATTTAATGAATTTACCACAAAAACTGGTATTACATTAGGAAGATACATTAACTGCCTACAATTATTTATAAGGATAGTTGCCGTGTTGGCTTTATTTGATGAATTATACAGAGAGCCTATTTCACGATGTCAAAATCATGGTGATACTTTTTCAATAATTGTAAATTAGAACTGGAGATTTGTAACCATGTTTTTATATAACGTGCAAAACAAGGAAATAAGGCTTATAATGAAATATATATCATAGATATACATATTGCCAATATTTCAGGGGGATACTTTGCAAGTTGATGAAATCCACCAATATTTGACGAAAAATCACTTCTGACAGCTACCTTAAGGTCAATCTACATAGGGTAAATCAGAATATGTAAAATGATGATGATGATAAAATTGTATATATATCAAACCTTTGTATGAGCGTCGAATGGCAAACAATATCATAGTGATAATTTTATATCTAAAAGCAAAGGTATCGAAAAAAAATGGTGGAGGGGAAAATAATTGATGGAACCAATAATTGATTTATTTAATTATTAAGCCCTAATATTCTTTTAAATCAATTAAATTAATATTAGTTTTAAAGTTTTTTTTTTACATTAACTCCACACAGAAGTATGTCATCTGGGATGCTGTGTGGAGGGTCTTTTTGAGGAGAGGAAGGAATGAACATTGGTCTTGAAGAGACTCATGTTGTAGGAAGGAGGAAACACAATAGTTACAATGAAAGAGCAGTATATCGATTTAAACATTGTTTACACACTTTATCATAATAAAAATGTATTCAATTTATATTGGTTTATTCATAATTTAAGAAAATCAATACATAATGTCATTGTGCCTCGATGTAGAGTGAGACTCTCAGTATCAGTGTCGTGTCGTCCGTAATATCTTCCGTTATGTCTTCCGTCATGTCTTCCTGGTCTGGATTTGTTGATTCAGCCTGTCTGGAAATGGTCTTCCCCATATAAAATTGGAATTTCCAAAGATAGCCAGACTTGGACTCACAAAGCTCGTAATGGTAAGCCCACACTGCGGCCAACGTTCCAACTTCAAACGTTTGGACGATCGTGTGGAGGGGTGTTCGTACGTTGGAAGTTCGAGTTGGAAGGTTGGAATTCGCGTTGGCCCGGGATCGCCTCGAAGGCGATCCCGACGGCCAACTCACACGAACCAGCCTGCCGCAGCTGTCCACACCGTGCCGCGTACTATTAAAATGACTATATTATTACGGAGAGTGGTATAACAATTGTTTGAAAACATGTCGTGTATATAATTATATGATTATACATGTGTAATAATTGTAGGCAACTGAAAAAGATACAGCGTAGCTACAGCTGTTTCATGTCCGCCATTTTGGAGTACGGAATTCGGGGTTGGAGGGTTGGCCGCAGCGACCACACGATGGGCCAACCTTCCAACTCCGAACTAAGTTCGGAGTTGGAAGGTTTGGCTTCAGTCTGGACGTAGCATAAGACTTTATACCCGCGCTGGCCGCTTTGGTTTTGATCATCTGGACGAATCCCAAACGGCCTTTATAGCAGAGTAAGGATTCATCCAGTGAGATGTCTTGCTCGGGCAGGTATAAAGTCTCAAACTTATTTGAGAGATGGTCCAAGACGGGCTGAATCTTTTGTAATCTTCGCACAGATAACGGTACATCAGAAAAAAGACTTTCATTGTTGGTGAAGTGAAGGAATTTTTTAATTAGAAGAAAACGATTATAATCCATGGCTCGGCTAAAATAAAGCATGGCGGTGAGTTTTTTTTTAATAGAAGTAGTCTTTTTCAACAGAAAGGGGACTAATACCTTGATACATTAAAATTGCCAAGAATACATACATTTCCTCTTTATTCGTGGGAACCCATTTATTGGTACGCGCATGGCGCTTAAATTGTTTTTTCGCAATCCATTGATCTGCATACTTGTTGGTCTCTCTCGTGATCAGTTCAACGATATCTGCATTAAAGATTTTAAGAAAGGCATCCACAGGTTTGCCCATTTCGTCGGTATTGAAAGTTGGTCCTGGCGTGCCTGTGAATGTCTCCCTTATCCCAGTAAAACGTGAGATATCTTTGGACCAATCGAAAGAGTAACCTTCAAGCGGCAGAATCGAATGCATTGCCTCACTATCTACCTGGTCTTGTCTACTAAAGTCTATGGCCATAGCGGAGTTAGGTGAAACGTTGATAATATTATGATAAGGTATTGGTGGCATGTAGAAGGTATCCTCATCGCTCTCTTTGTGGTCGACGTCACTCATTCTGTCCATATCCATTTCTGAAACAACAGAAAACCCAAATTAATTTAACGTGTCTATATTACGATTACCCACTGCCTCTGGTACGGCTTTTGACTCGCAATACGATGGTCGCGGGATCGAATCCCGGCATGGGCAAATAAATTTGATTTGAATAATTAGTGTTATTTTCACACAAAATTCATTTAAAATAATATATAGTCTATTTGCGGCACGTTCCAGAGTGGAAGATTCCCTCAGTATCGCCCTGGTGTAAGACACCATTCAGAATTGAAAAGTTGCTTCAAATGGCTTTACCGTGTTTGGTGACCAGTTCTGAATAGCCAGGTACTTTCCCACCTCCCTCTTCCACACCTCCTTCCCCTCCCCACTACCTTCAGCCTCACAACATACCCCGATTGCGGATGCCATAGTCTCACTGGCTCCAGCTGAGGCTCTTGTGAGGTATTCATATAAATAATAAAATAAAAAGTTAATCAAATACTTGAGGCGGGCAATGTCAGGAGTCAGAATAGCACAGTCGGGTAGGTATGGAATGAAGAAAATAGTGTGTGTGCCGAGAACGAGTTGCATGGCGGTCCATCCTCTCTGCCTACCCCTGCAGGGAAATGGCGTGAAGGTAAGTTAGTTATTTTTATAACTCACGGTTTCCAAGTACCGACTCTTCTTGATAGAGAGCTGCCTCGTCCACGTTATCGGTTCTGCCCATGTCTGACTCTGAAATAATAGAAAACACAAATTTACAGTAGAATTCGGATATAATGACTTTGCATTTAACGGTCTACCGTTTTAAGCGACGATAATGGAAACTCTAGTAAGGTTTCATAGCTTTTAGTAGGAAACCGTATCCGTTTAAAGTGACCAACTACTTAAAGCGACCTATTTTAATGATAATTTGTCCGGTTACAAAACCCAACTACCAATACAGCCTCGCTTTTGACTAGGAAGCTCGACACAATGAGTCCCGTGAAGCGAAAGTGTTTTTTCAATTGATGAAAAAAGTGCTGTATTACACCGTTTAGAAGCCGGTGGATCACATGTAACCCTCGCAAAGGAGTTCGGCATGTCTCATTTCTCATTCTACAATACCCGTTACAGAAAAAAAAGATAGTCCCCTGATAGAATCCCTGTTTAATGCCAATGTTTTGAAATGTAAGGCCCTCCGTTCATGGAGATACTTACAAACTATATGATTGTGACGAAACCACAAGTACTCTGCATATATTCCACTCTTTAATGCTGGTTTCCGTACACGGTGCTATCCGGAATATACTGAACTTGATCATTTTTTACGTGCAGCCGTGGAGTTTACACGATGTCAAGCGATGTCATATGACTTTTTTCCAACATCAATCCATGCCATCTCCACTAAATCCTTTCTTATGTATTCTGGTAAAGTATCGTTACATAAACATGCATTTTTTCTACTTCCAGAACAAATCTAACATTACTTTCATGTTCCGATGCCATTTCTGTCAAACGTCAAACGAAAATTATCAGACACAAATGATGCAACGCGTCGCGTGCGTTCAGCACCCCCGCGCCGGTTGCGTGAAACTGATTTGAAACCGACAGACGTCGCATAGCGCCCCGTACACGGTGCTACCAGCAAAATCGTACGGGGGGTACTTACGATCGGCGCGTATGATACGCTCACGAGGATCGAGTAGCTTGTAAGTAGCGTCATGTATGGAGGCACTTAACGTTTCAGGACATTAACTCAAGAACAAATATATTATGCATTGTCATGTGTGAAACTATGATGTCGGTATTCACAATGCTGTGCGAAGTTCTTACTATCGAACAAAAATTAGCCAAAACAAACTCAAATTTCAGACTTTTTACGTTAGTAACTACATATTTACTTGCATAGAATGTAGGTACATCATATCTTTTTGGATTACAGTACATTTTGTATGTTTGTTATGTGGAATTTTTAAGTACTATGCTTATCTCCTACCAATATACCAACAGTGAAACTGTGCTAGGGACATCAATATAAAATATAGATAATTGATTTTATATTGAGCCCCTGGTATGACATTTCAAAAAATAAACTCACCGTTCCCAAACGCCGACAATTCTTGGTAGAACGGCACGTCCACCCACAGCTCGCTGTGGTAGCCGGCTTCCGGAGAGAAGAGTTCCCCACACTGGAGTTCCCCACTCCGCGATGTCCCAGCTAACGGCTCCGGAGATGCTGCCTGGATTGGCGTAATTGGTGCATTGGGAGCCGTTGATTGGGTCTGTGCGGGAGTGGACATCCACGGTGGTGGAACGGGTCTTGGCAATGGTGAAGGTGTCCCTTGTGAAAAGGGACACGTTATTCTCTCCGGAGAAGTAATTCTGAAAACATATACATAAATCATATGAATTGTTCTCATTCACGTGTGAAATAGTAAGTACAGTATGTAAATAAACAATAAAATTAGAACTCTGTACAATATGCACTGAATGTGCCAAATGGACAGAGCGCTGATCTTACCAACTCTCACTGTAACAGTGGAACTCACTGTAGCCGGAAGGAAGCAGGCAGGGCCCTAACAGCCTTTAGGGCCTTGACGCGATCCTCTCGCACCAGTAGCAAAGCAGGGTCACCGTTTAAATAAATACAAATATATGATGAATTCAACGGCCACAGCAAAGTACTTTCATAAAAAAACATTAAAAAATACTAACACTCCAGACAAGGCTGCAATTGCAGCTCTGCGTTGACTCCCACGTCCACGTGCAGGTAGTCCGGCACCAGCTGGTACTCCATCTGCAGCTCGTACCCCACCTCTCCCTCTTCCTCTGCCACCTCTTGCAGTCAGCACCACTCTATATATTTTAAATTGAAAACACTTAATGTAGGTAAGTACTTAAATGTTTAAATTTTGTTAAAGATTGCAGTAATATAAAATTTTTAAATTATTATTTAAACCTGGGTCGCGGAGTGCTCCCTCTCCCTGGACGATAGCTGTTTCTGCACAAATTTGGTAAAAGTAAACAATATAATTAATTATACAACTAAATAACCAAATTTTTATTGTGCGACGAAGGCTTTACACCATTTTACATCTAAAAAAAGTCAGACTTTTTGACATATGACTTTAAATAATTGGACAGCAAATATCTGTATTAATAATGAACCAATTCAAATAAAACTTATATTTATCTCTTTGTAATGAATCACTCTGATTGAATAACTATATTTCAAATGCGCGAGTGCAGTATTTATGAAATTATTGTAAATCAAAAACAGATGACGTCTTCAGTCGACGCATTTTTACACAAAAACATCCAGCGAAACAATATATTGGGAACAAACGAATTAAAAACGCATTTCAAAGATAGATAATTCAATCATGATAACAGAGATATATAATTATGCGTTAAAAACCCAATAAATGAATTACTTACGGCATTTTAGGTAGAGACCATAATTCGTCGAAATAGTCAAAAGTTTTATTTTGTTTTTTGACAGGACGCCTTAGAAAACCGCGAACACTCATTGAATAACACTTTAAAGACAACCGATAAGGTCATAGACATAAAGAATATTTTATCAGCTATTCGATAAAACAAATAGCTGGCCATGGAAAGGTTTTAAATAATTATAATAAATATTTTACGAATGGTAGAAAAATCGGTCGATTTTTCGACCGATTTCAATCGCAGAAAAATAAAAGTGGTCGATTTTTCGACCGAAATCGTTCCAGTGGGTAGAGAATAACAAAAATAGTTGTAGAAGCGATCGGTTCTTATGTGACTGAATATTGGAGTATATTCTATTGAAATACTGGTTAAACAAGGACAGCATATCCATCTGACGAATGTGTGCTCTGAAGATTTTTTATTTTTTTTTATTTATTTATCTATAATAAAATATGTTTACAATGGTTTTATTTGTATGCCTGTCTCACTAGGGTATACCTGTGTCGAGACAGGCGTACAGGTATATAAATGAATATAGTAATTACAAGGATATTTCAGGTAAAATACATATAATGAATAGAATTAAAACAGAAGGGTGATTGGAAAAGCACAAAATACTCTCCGACAATCAATTCGGTTTCAGAGAGAATAAAGGTACGAGTGATGCTGTATTGAAGGTACTGACCAAAGTTATAAGCTCGCTGGATTATGGCAACAAAGCTTTATGGGGGTATGACACGACATCTTTTTTCAGCCCGATTCCCGTATCGAGACCAGGGACCAAATTTTTCGCAATACACGATCTCTATTTTCATCAATATTTCAGTTGGCATCACTGCAAACAACACACATGATCAGCTGTCACCTGTCACGAGAATTTTATATCGCGCACCATTAGGAGGAATTGGTTTATTTATGTTGTCAGTTGTTGTTCGTTTGCATTTGAACCCTCATAATGATGAATGGATGAATGCATGCTGAAATGAGGCAATAGACTTGAGACGCGTCAGTTCTCAGACAATAAAAATTCGTACAGTGCTCAAATAACATCGGAAATACAATGCGCAGCTCAAGTGAAGAAAAAATGTAATATTTGCGGTCTGTTTGCACAACAGAACATTGAAAGAAAATATTCAAGAGCTTCCACGTCAAACGTGAGTGAAAATATGAAACATTTTAATTTCGAGTGCAATATTTATTAATTATAATAGAAATTTAGAAGACAAACCAGTACCTAAACATCTATTCTCACTTTTGACTGTGTATAAACAATTATGTTGGAAATACATTCTATGTAATTACATAATTTAAAAACTGTTTCATAAATCTTTATTGTATATATTTTAGGAGGCTGTGGTCACACCTGCTACCAACTTCTACTTCAAACCTATATAATTTAGGGCGACTACCTCCAACATAGAAATGGAAATTCAGGTAAATTCGCAGTGGTTGATTTACGCTGATAGTGAGATTATCTGGGAAAATACTGGTAATTTAAATTATTATTGTATATTTAATTAAATTAATTACATGCATTTCAACAATATTATCACAATCTACTTTGGGCTGAGTTGGTTAAACAGTGTTGTCACGATCTACTCTAATTGAGTAATCTGAAAGTATGTTGCCCGTCGTATGCTGATGATGCCTTGCTGATTTGTATGGAAGATCTACAGTCATGAACAAATATATGAACAAATATGTATGAAGAATCAGTTAATGATAATAATAATGATGAATGTAAGTCTAAAGTGATGGTGTTTAAAAGAGAGAGTAAAAAAACAGTGTTTAATATAGTAGGTGGATGAGTTTGTGCATCTGGGAAGTTTGTTTACGGGAGATGGGTAAATGCAGGTAACTCCATTAATGGAGGACTGAACACCGTTGGCGCTAACAAACAACTCCAAAGAAGGGAAGCTGGCAGTCCACAATGGAGTGCTGGTACCTGCCCTGAGGAGATTACTTGTACCTGGCAGAGAGAGGCATGGAACTGGCAGAGAAAGGATTCAAGTAGACTGAACGCTGTAAAAATGAGATTCCTGCGAATGTGTGTAAAAACCATGTATGATTGTGTAAGAAACTTGGAGATCTGCAAAGAATGCAAGGCTGCTGTAAGTGTAATATTATGATAAAAATAAAAGTGGTCTTAAACAAATTTATATGTTTTTATTGTAATATTATGAGTAAGATTATAAGTATAGTATATATAATTATTGTAGCATGTAGAGCGAATGAACGAGGTAAGGAGTTTAAGAAGAATATATGCCGCAAATGTTAATGGTAGAAGAGGTCGGGGATGCCCGAGGAAGACATGGCACTACCGTGAAGCAAGGAGTGTGTTTCAAGACCGAGTTGTTTGGCGGTCCATCCTCTCTGCCTCTCGGCGAAACGGTGATGGTTAGTTACTCTGGGGTGTACTTGATGCAACGTTCTTAGTCATGCCAACACTTTTAATCTTTTTTTCAGGATTCAGTGGAACATAGGCCATTAAGCCATCAGCAATAGGTTGCAATGGACCATCGCAATCCTAAACCAGCTGCGGCCAGGCAGCCACACAGCAACATATGTACATATTCTGGTATTTTAAATTGAATTCATAAATTGCATACTATTATCACAATAATATTATATTAAAACAATTTAAAACTTTTTTCCACTTAATTTATTTCTGACTGTAAACGGTTTCAGCCTATTAAGGCCCTCTTCAACTATGGTTTATACGCATAACATTATAAAGTTTGTAATTTGTAATCTTTTTTTTTAGGAATCAGGTGGAATGTAGATTATCAGATGCCATATAACATAATCCTAGACCAGCAGCGGCCAAACACAGCAGCGTAATAAGTTATTACTTTTGTACATTAATGCACCTTTACAAATTTGCTAATTATTATAGCCTGGTTGATTACAAACTTTTTCTTTTATTTTTTTACATTACAAATAACATTCAATGTAATAAATTTACAATACAAACAACATTCACAACACTGCAATTCATGACGATATCCCTGTATCAATGCAACAACTTCACCGAAGGACGCAAAGTACAATCAAATTCCATAGGGCCATTTATCACCTCAAGGGGACTTTAAAATATGCTTTATCTTTATCTCTAAAACTTATTAAAAAAAATTATAAGAAAAATTCTCTTTTTATAACATTTGAAGGTTATTCCCATCAATGTAATATATAATAAAACTTATTAATTTATTATCACCCTATCACGCTTTTATACGGAATTCCACATTTATATATTTACAGTATGTAAGTATAATAACAGTATATCAAGTATGAAAAGATACATTGCGTTACAGCAGATAAATACCTCTAATAAAACTCTTAAACAAATAAGAAAAATAATAAAACCGTGATGGGTATTGATTTTAAATAATAAGATCTGAACTAGTTAATACCAAGTATAATTGACAAAAGCAAGTTAATAGGAACTTATGTAGTTAATGTTCATTCATGTGGTAAAAACTGTATCATACATAAGTAACATAACATAATATGTTATTTATGAGACAAGATTTTAAAACAGGAGAAAACTACTGAACTTATCTAATAATTGGCACATCCGATTGGAATTACTTGCTTTTCGGAGATTAGCAAATTAAATTACCCAACAAAAATGTCTGCAATATATTTGTTCAAAAAGGGTTAAAAAAAAATTCTAATTTAGAGCAAAATTTTAAAAATTTATAGTTCTATAGGTTCAATACCACTGGGTGGAAAACTCGTTCATTTCAGAAAAGTATTTGACTTTGTTTCACCACTGATAAGAAATCTCTTGGAATTAGGGCTTTTACAAATATACATAAGAATACAATATATATATATATATGTTATGATTAAGGTTTTCACGGGTGTAAGATGTAGAACAATTTTCTCGGTAAGTTTTAGCTTTTGGACCGAACAGACATGCGAAAGCTATCAGTTTGAGACAAAAACTCAAGACATAAGGCCTCTGAAGATGGACAGTGTGATCTGTCCGAAACGTCAGGAGTTAAAAAGTCCTTTTAAGGACTACGTTACGCGGGTAAACCGAGAAAATTGTTCTACATATATAAATATATATATATATATATATATATATATATATATATATATATATATATATATATATATATATATATATATATATATATATATATATTCATGAAAATTGTGAAAAAGAAAGACAGAATTAAAAAAAATTTATCAGCCTTTTAATAAAATTTTATCAACGCTCTTTTGCACATCCAGAGTTAAACATTTTCTCTATATAAATCAGCTGTATTTGATGACGAAAACGTAAAGAAGCCAGCTTGTATTGTAATATTGTTGAACTGAATGTATAGCTGAACTATTGTTGAAATAAAACCATACGCCCAACTCATTAATTTCCAATACAGAAACTAACGAAATATTCATCATCATCATTCTTGGCTCTACAACCCCTGGTGGGTCTTGGCATCCTCAAGAGTCTTCCTCCACTTATCTCGGTTTTGTGCCAGCTCTCTCCAGTTTAGAATCTCTAAGGTAGATATGTCTTTGAGGACGTTGTCGCTCCATCTTAATCTTGGTCTTCCCAGACTCCTTCGCCTTATCGGTCTAGAGTTGAGCAGGGACTTTGGTGCTTGATGCTCGGTCATTCTCTGACCGAGCATCGAGCGAAAGCATCAAGAGTCTGCGCCAAAATCCATTTTCTAAACCCAGTCCGAAGATACGCCTCAAAATTTTCCTTTCTAAAACGTCCAGTGCTCGTTCATTCCTTTAATAACGAAATATTACTAATGGAATAATGAAAATGGATTCATTATTCAGCAAAATCTCATAATGTGACATTTGTTTATGTTGGATTGTAAGCTATTATCTTGACACCATGTTTTTTTTTAAAAAATTTTTTACATTAACTCCACACAGGAGGTAAAAAGTTTGAAGAAGTAATTGGACAATATACGGCAATCATTAACATTTCTTATTGCCTTGAATAATTTTAGATTAAGCGTTACAAGTTAGTACAATACGAATCAGATGTCAGATTTCAAAAATACCGCCGAAATATAAATACCAAACAGTACGAAAATCAGCACTACCAACGTGCCAACAATTGGTGGTTGGGTAGTTCTATGATATTCATAGTTTGTCTATGCCTTCGGGATGAAAAAAATACGAAAATCGGCACTACCAACCACCGGTGGTTGGTAGTGCCGATTTTCGTCTTCGTTTTCATCATGCAGCAAGTTGCCGTTAGAGAAAAAGTAATAATATTTTGAGACGTTAAAACGTCAAAAAATTGCAACACCTTTTAAAAATGTCATCCGTGTCGAACACTCAAAATCAAAATATTTTTATAGGTTATAGCGATAAACAACATCATAATTTGCAGTTTCTGTGCGCAGTTTGTTGTCTTTATATCGCGAATCGTTGGTTTTTTGGACCATTATCATAATGTCTTGCTCTAAAACTTGGTCAAATGAGGTAATTGAGTTATTATAAAAAGCAAAAATGGTGCGCGCTTGGTTGACAGATAGTTTTGTAAACTCCAAGCAGTTGGAACGCCAGAGGAACCCTCCTGAATTCCTCAACCTTGATGAACTTTTCAAACAGACTGTTGAATATTTCAAGGTAATACAATAGCTTGTATTAATTTGTACCTAAAATATAATATATTAATATTATTCTTTTCCAATTTTAAGCTGTCACCATATTTTCTCCACAGATCAACTGCGATACTTACAAAACTGATGGAGTTCTTGATAACTTGCTTCAAGGAGTGTCTGCCAAATTACGATAAGTCATTCTTCAAAGAACATTTGCACACGGATGAAGAGATCCATTTTGTCTTGGATGGATCAGTCTACTTTGATGTGAGATATGGAAAGGATGACTGGATCAGGATTGAGGTGGTTGCCGGAGACATGAATATTACTAAGTGGAATCTATCAACGCTTTACTCTTGACACAAAAGTAAGTAACCATTAATTTTTTCAAGTGAGTGCATGCTTCTACGAATGGTTTCCTTCTATATTCAATTTGGGAGGCGGGTATGAGTACTGTCCCATTTATTGGATGACCAACATTTCTGCCATAGGTCATCCAAGTGGTTCGCTACATTTGGGGACATAGCAGGGGTGCCCGGGTTCATGGGGGTGAGGTTTGTCCAGATCATGGCGGCGGATGCGTCTGTCCATCAACCTTGCACTACAGTGGTAAGAATAGATTCATATGTCTGCCGCTATTGGATACACCGACCCCAGATTCCTACCTTCTTTCCTTCTAAGAACTTTCTCTCCTTCCTTTTCCTAAAAAGACCCTCCACACAGCATCCTCAAAGATGACATAGGCACTGAGGGGAATTATTTTCCTCAGGGCCTCCTGTGTGGAGCTATTGTAAAAAAAATATTATTAATGTAATGAAATTATATTAATTTTTGGGGATCGCTGGCAACGGTTAATATGCACTTTTTTTTAAAAAAACCTTTTGATTCACCTTAATTACATTAAAAGGCAACTATTTGCATTGGGGGAAGTGGAAAATATTTCATTCTAAATTTCATTACGTAAAATTAAAATTAGCTTTCGTCTTGTGAGATTGTACGCCAGAATCACAAACCTAGCGTAGCCGCTAAACTACTTGAAAACTGGGATGTTTTTCTTGCCTTGACGCGAGTAGGCGTTATAAAGGGGCACTTTCTTTTGTATCACAAACCATGTTACACAAAAATATTTTCCACTTCCCCCAATGCAAATAGTTGTCTTTTAATGTAATTAAGGTGAATCAAAAGATTTTTTCAAAAAAAAGTGCGCATTAACCGTTGCCAGCGATCCCCAAAATTTACCGAAATTATATGTATATGTGTTTTTACAGTTTTTTAATCAATGTTGCATATTTAATTACTCATGATTATGTTACATGTGTATATGCATATATAAAAACCAAAAAATAAAAAAAATTACTAGTGAAGTCTCATTTAAAAAAAATCTGTTCAGGAAGACAGAAACTTCAAGGATAACCTGGTTTCTACCTAATATTGTTTACTATGGAATAATCTTTCTAACTAAATGTAAAAAAAACTATACTTCACTGGCAGGAATGAAATCTCCAAGAACTTCCCTGTGAAAAAACACTTAAATACTTTATGATAATACATATTGTGATTTTTAATACAGTCATAAAGTGCGTGAAACATAAAGGGTATCTTCTTTGTTTCAGAATTTCATAGTTGCTAAAAGATTTTTTGCGGCAGAGGGGGTGTGGATTCCCCACAACAGCCCAGCCGGAAAGAGGTCGAAAATTATATGTGGAGGAGCTAAAGGAAGGATTCGCCGCTCCAGTTGCCTAAAGATTTCATATCAATACTGCATTGGCAAGACTTCTGAAAATGTTGACTATTCCTAATATGTATTTAACTATATAATATATGTACTTATTGTATTGTATTGATTGTTTAATATTGATAATTGATAAAGTATAGAAAAATTAAGTATGTTGGTATTTATTATGAATTTCATGAAAACAGTTGTTATGCCTTCCAAATTATGATAAATTAAAATAAGAATTTCACAACATTGATATGTTCAATGAAAAATGTTTTAAAAATATCGGCGGAGGACTTTATTTAATAATATTGACGCTGGAAAGGACAAATGGCTAAAGCGTCGCACAGTTGCAAAGGTAAAAATGGCTCGAGCGCCATACAGCTGTACGTTTCTTGAGTCACTCTTCCTTTCCAGCTGCTTGGCGCTTTAGCCATTTATCCTTTAACACCTGGAATGTGAATCCTGACAGTATCCCATCCCTGTACCAATACTATAACTTTACTCAAGGACGCTGACTAACTATTTGTATTTGGATTAATGGGGCAAAGGAGCTTTGAAACTTATTATATCTTACCCACAACTTGTACTTTTTTCACATTAGCTCCACACAGGAGGTCCCGAGGAAAATAATAGCCCTCAGGGCCTATGTCATCTTTGGGGATGCCGTATGGAGGGTCTTTTTAGAAAAGGAAGGAGAGAAAGTTCTGGGAAGGAAAAGGGTATTAGGGATGGATAGGAATCTGGGTGTCAGTGTGTCCAGGAGTGACAGATTTGTGAATTCATCTCTTCCACTGCGCTGCAAGGCGATGTTCCGAGAGAGTATGGTTGGAGAAGTCAAAGGGAGAAAGGGACTCCCTCAACCATTTTCTCTCGATCCGCCCTGCCAGGCAGCTAGTGGGCAGATGCATTCACTGTCAAGACCCGGACTAACCTTGCCCCATGAACCCGGGTACCCCTGCTAAATCACTAAACATAGAAAACCACTTGGGGTGACCTATGGCAGAGGTGTTGTTATCCAATAAATGGTTCGATGGTCCGATATCTGCCTCCTAAATTGATTACAACTAAAGTAAGTAGTGCTTTAAGATTTAGACTTATAGGTACATAGACATTATTCAACATCTGCCAGGGAACAGGGTGAAGAAATCTATGAAAAGATCCCAAAAGTATGAAGCACTTGCTGGAGGTCTGTTGCTGCCTGCTGCTCAACGTTCAACAACGGATCCCAATAAGTTTGGTGCCCTTGCTCCATAATTTCCACGCATGCTGCTATTTTCTCTTCTAACAAAGTTGTGAAGCGCACACACTGTCCACGTAATAAATTCAACTTTACCCATGCCGAAGTTGATTGGAGCTAAGATTCTTAACCTGTTTGCCAAAATCCCAAAGGCATTTTCAAGCACGCGTCTTGGTCTGCCTAGATGGTAATTGAAAATCCGCTTTCAGGGGGCAAACCCCTATGTGCCTGTTGTTTCATAATATTGTTAGACAATTGTTGTAGCGAGATTCAGTGAGCATTGACGGTATACCTCACCAACAGTCTTGCACCAATGCAAGACTGTTGGGGTATACCGTCACTAAATTATTAGGCGCCATTAAAACAATGCTGTGTTGGCCTTTATTATTAAAAAAGAAGAGCCATCACATCTTTTGGCCCTGAAGACAATGTGCTTCCCATCTAGAGCATCCAGACAGCTTGGGAAATTCAATTTTAATTGAATTATTTTGGCGATCTCCAGCGAACACCGCGTCTGGCAATCTCAAATACATATTTTTAAAGAAACCGGACGATTTTTTAGACGAAGTTCATTGTTTTGAGCATATTTAGTGCGCCGTGTTCGTTACGCCGAAGAAGCCACGGTTCTCTCTACAACTTCCGATCTATTCTGTGAGTCACTCGCCTTTTTTAAATCACTGCAGCGCCGGTAAAACTGCCGCAGATGCCAAAGCAATAGCTTTCAAAACCTCGTTTCTATCCGTCTTATAAAAATGCATAAATAAACCAATCCCTAAAAATGTTACAACACGTAAATGACAGATGAGTATGACAGATGTCAAAAGTCAAAACTACCGCCACCAATCTGTACGAAAATCAGCATTACCAACCGAAAATAGAGCACACCTCCTTTTTCAGCCCGAATCTACAAAAACGATGAAAAAAGATGTCGTGTCATACCCCCATAAGACCTTTCTGCAAATTGGACGTTGTGGTGGAAACCGCCAATTTGGCTGGCCAGCAAGAAGTGACTAGAAATTGGATGGTGAGGAGGGCACTTAAAATTGGGTCGAACAGCCAGCCGTATTATTATTTACCGTCTGCGAATTCTCTGTTGGGGCCAGCCGCAGAAGGAACGCCCCCGAATGGACATGTTACGACGGGTCATTTAATTCATTTCTCCTCGAAGAGCGTACCGCACGGTCGTTAGCACTGTTAGCAGCGACTTGTGTACGCGTATTTCCAAAACGTATACCGGTTCAGTCGCGGTAGCGACAATTTATATTTTAAAAACACCTATATTGGTTATTTTTTATCACTTGGCAAAAACAAAAAATGGTTCTAAAATCTAGAGAAAATAATCTTTTCAATGTGTGTATTAGAAATTAATAATTTTATTTCTAAATATTTTAATTTTGATATTATTCCCATATATTGTAAATTGGTTATTTTTTATCACTTTGCAAAAACAAAACTTGTTCTAAAATCAAGATAAAATAATCTTTCTAATGTGTATTATAGAAATTTAATCATTTTATTTCTAAGTAGGTATTTAAATTTTGGTATTGAAAATTTAAATTGTCGCTCCCGCTCCCTATGAGACGATGTATGAATGTGAACGAGGCAAGGAGTGTGTGTCGAGACCGAGTTGCCTACCCCTGCGGGGAAACGGCGTGATGGTTAGTTAGTTAGTTTTTGTTATTATTTTTGACAGTAATTCTCAGAAGATGGAAAAATATTTTTTTTTTCATCACTGTTATTATTTTTGTCTGTTATTCCCAAAAGAAGGATTAATATTTTCTTAACTGTGGGAATTTTTTAATTCATTATTTTTACATGAAACGACAAAAAAGTTAGTGGACGATAATATTCATAATAAATTTGCCGAATAAAATATGTGTGTGTTTTTATTTTTTTTCGTTATAGGTAATTTTAGTTAGAAAAATACGTAAGGTGGAACATTTTAAAACTTTTTGCATGCAAAAAAGGTTTTTATTTCAAAAATTATACAGGGTGGAACAGCGGTTCACGACGAGTTCATCGAAAACGAATTCATCGAAAATCAATTCATCGAATCGCCAATTAATCGAAAAAATATATTTTGTTGATATTTGAGAGGGTAAATTTTTGGGATTAGTGTCCATGGCTATTATGAATAATTTTTAGAAAAAAACTTTAGATTCGCATTAATCACTATAAAAGGAAACTTTTTGTATCACGGCCGGCGGAAAATAATGCATTTTAATTTTCAATGTAGTTAAATAAAATTTCACTTCGCGAACCGATACTACGACAGCCCGCCCGCCATTTTGTCACTGTTATGTTGGTATCTCTGACCTGATACAAACAAGAGCTAGATACGATTGTAGCCGACTTCGTGGGATATATGATAAGGCGCGTAATTATGAAATTTGTCTATCGGGTTTGTGTAAGTTATCTTTACTTTAAAAAACAGCCTACGTTTTTAAATGGTTTGTCTAGCGGGATTGTGTATGTTATATTTACTTTAAAAAACAGCCTACGTTTTTGAATGGTTTGTCTGGCAAAGCAGGGTTTTTCTAGGGGGATTGTGTATGTTATCTTTACTTTAAAAAACAGCCTACGTTTTTGAATGGTTTGTCTCCATTCCAGTACCCGATTAGAGGTTCGTTTACATTATATTATTAATTCTGTTTTTCATAATTACGCGCCTCATCATGTATCCCACGAAGTTGGCTTCAATCGTTTCTAGATCTTGTTTGTATCAGGTCAGGGATACCAACATAACAGTGACAAAATGGCGGGCGGGCTGTCATAGTATCGGTTCACGAAGTAAAATTTTATTTAACGAAATTGAAAATTAAAATGCATTATTTTCCGCCAGCCGTGATGCAAAAAGTTTCCTTTTATAGTGATTAAGGCGAATCTAAAGTTTTTTTCTAAAAATTATTCGTAATAGCCATGGACAGCAATCCCAAAAAATTACCTTTGAGAGAAATGCCGAGCGGACCGAGAAGTTAAAAAAGCATTGGTCAACCTAAACTAACCTAACCTAACATAACCTATCTTAACCGATTTAACCAATTTTTAAATATTTTTATCATCACTCATAATGACCTTTCTGAGTTGTTTATGAGTTGGTTTCATTATGAGTTGTCTGGTCACCGTTCCTTAGATATCCCTTTTTTGCAGTATCAGACAATCGTAAATCGTAGAGATAACATATACATTTTACATTGTCACTACGAAACTGACAGTTGCTAAACACATTTAACTCAGTTAAACAGACCTTTTTGGGTATTTAATTTTGACAGCTCAATATCCACAAAAAAATGTTTTTCGATGAATTGATCATTCGATGAATTGATTTTCGATGAACTCGTTTCCGATGAGTTTGCTTTCGATGAATTGATTTTCGATGAACTCGTTTTCGATGAGTTTGCTTTCGATGAATTGATTTTCCATGAACTCGTTTTCGATGAATTTGCTTTCAATGAATTGATTTTCGATGAACTCGTTTTCGATGAATTTGCTTTCGATGAATTGATTTTCGATGAACTCATTTTCGATGACTTTGCTTTCGATGAACTTTCGGTTGCCGGAACAGCGCGTACCCGAGAGATTTTTACCAGTGATTCCCGAGCTTATTTAGAGAAAAAAATGTGAATGTCATTTTTCTGTCCGATGACATTTTTTATCTATTAAAACAATTTTTTGTCTTCCTTTGTAACTCTTGTATATTCTTCAATTACCTGTATCAAGTGTGTCTAGTCCATTTAAAAATCTCTGTATTATTCATTGATTTGCGTGTTCTTATGTAAAAATAATTTTCCTGTCCTCTGTAAAGGTATAATGTCCTTCCCGAAAAAAGTTTTATCAAACTCATTGGGAGTAATGTATTATAAATTTTATGTAATAATTTTGTAATATATTATCTCTAATAAATAAAAATAAATTAATAATAAATAATAAAATATAATTCCATCACACGCCGCAACTGAGTACTCAGGAATATAATTATAGCGTAGCGGTCATTTGACAAGCGTTACGTCTCGTTCTAGCGACACTTTGTTCAAGCGAGACAGCGCTAGTTCTCTCAAACTCACCCCGTCGTGATGGGTTCAGTAGCGACATGTGATCGAAAAACATTTTTTTTTGTTTATTAATAGAAAAAATATATCATCGGACAACACTTTTTACTCCAAATATGCCCAGGAATCGCTGGTTAAATCCCTCGGGTACGTGCTGTAACACTAGTATTTTTTATTTCAATTTGTAAAATTTGAAAGCGTCGTTTATCACCTTTCAAAAACAGTTTTTAGTTTTCGGATATGTTCATAAATATTACATTTATTTTGATTTTATTGTAAAGCGTAAATATTTCTCGTTTTTCTATTAATGGTGTTACCAGATTGAGCAACTCACTGAAACTAACACAATCCATTCGCAGAAAGTTCCTAAAATCAAGAGGATTCAATTCCCTTGCGATATTTATGTGGCTAAACTTACACCTTTCGATAAACCATTTTTTGCCCAATATTTTCTTTTACGAATCGAATTATTGTCTGTTGTCAATAAAGCCAACGCCAATCCAATACGTTGAAATTTCGAAAGTGACGGAGCCATGACACATTTGCGCACAGCGCGAGCGCTCCGAACACGTGCGCACAGCGCAAAAGCTAATTGGATGGTGTGGTGGAAACCGCCAATCTGGCTGGCCAGCAAGAAGTGACTAGAAATTGGATGGTGAGGAGGGCACTTTAATGTCGTAGAAATCAGAAGTTGTAAAACTTTTATTTTTATTTTAAAAAAGTTTTTCTAAAACGAAAATATACAATTAAATGAAGACAATATTAGCGAAACTCAATCGAAAATCTGGAGACCGAAAAATCAGAAAAGATATTGGCTCCGCTGGGACGTCACACTGGGAGTCCCAGCGGAGCCAATATCTTTTCTGATTTTTCTGTCTCCAGATTTTCGATTGAGTTTTGCTAATATTGTCTTCATTTAATAAAATATTATAATTTGAGATTTTACTCATAAAAGTTTAAAAAATTTAAATTAAAAAAAAAATCAAAAATATACACTTCCATTAATTCATTCCAAATAGAATTCAGAGTTTATCATTTTTTTTTCATTTAATTCATTTATTTAATATTGTTTAGAATAGTGGATCTGCCCCTTTTTCTATTATATCTTAAGTGTTTGAACACATTTTAAACTTTCTGACATATTATTAGAGCGCCAACTTTTTCACTAAAGTGATACTTAAAAAAATATTCAATGATTGTTATTATTAACACTAATAATTTAAAGGAAAATGTAATAAAGGACAATATATGCAGAAAAATAAAAAGATTGCAACTAGGACTCGAACCCAGAACCTTTTAAGTTGCTGGGACAAACGCCTTACAAATTCAGCTACTGAAACCTCTTATTTAAACGTTAAAAAATAAAAAGAATGTAACCAGGGCTCGAACCCAGAATCTCTCGTTTTGCTGGGATAAACGCCTTACCAATTCAGCTAGTGAGGTTTTTTTATATGTAATTTTTGTCAATCTCATATTTCAAATTAAACAATTAAAATATTATATTCAACCAATTTTTTCCCAATTTTCTATGTTTTGTTCTTTTTCATATTTTCATTTAGATTATAAGAGTTATATTCTTCTTCAATTAAATATGAAATACATGAATATAACCTTCAAAAGTTAAAAAAGAGAGTTGTTCTAATTTTGATTTGCTGATTATTTCTGAAGTATTGAAGTTATCCCAGATAATAATTTTAAGTTATCCGTAGTACCGAAACTTACTTAAAAAGTATTTGTAATAAATACAAATTTCTCCATATATTAACCATTTCATTATTACGAATCAAAGTGGATTTTTGTCAGGCAGATCAAATCTCTCGTTATATGAAAACTATATGTCGAAGGCATTAGCTAACAGAATTGAAGTTAATTCCACGTATTATACAGGACTTTATTAAGTAAGGCCTTTGACAAGGTATGCCATAAAATTATCCTAGTTACTAAATGTATAAGTTCCGTGTTAATGGAAAACTATTGGACTGGTTTGCAAACTACCTGTCTCTCCGGTACAGTTCTACTAGCTAAAATTAATTCGTTCCTTTCCGACCAATTAACAGCTACCAGTTGTATTCCACAGGAGTCTCATATAGGCGCAATTTTAGTAATCAAAAAAAAAATAAATTTAGTTACCTTTGTTGGCTGGAAATTGTAGCGGTTTGCGGTTCTAACCGGATACTTCCTGAGGGCTTCACCTAAAGAAAAAATAGTTTAATTATTAATTGCGAAAAATAAAACATCCTAATTTGCTTTTATCCTATTTGTGCTAAATATTCCGCTAAACTTAGTTAACACGTTCACGGACACGTCTGCAACATTGCATAACAGCAAAAGTATGCTTTAAAGTAAAGTTTTTCCATAAGAAAATAGATTTCTTAAAAATAGTTTAATTTTATGAGAAGCAATAATTTTTTTTTTAATTTCTTATCTGGTTGCATTAGTATTTTATAAATTTGACTTATTAATACATTAAATTATTATAACTATAAATAAAATTGGACTTATTCATAAACATATTTGATATTATAATTAAATGCATGTGAAAAATCACGGAACAGTCTGAATTCTTGACAAATAAGTTCCAATTTTGAAAATAAATGAAATAATTTTCTGATAAAACATCTTATTCACAAACTTTTAATTTTATTTTTCAAAAGTTTTTCTAAAACAAAAAAATATACTTCAAAATTAAATATTTCTAATTAGAATTCAGAGGTTCTCAATCTTTACAATTAATAAATTATGTACCGATTTATTGTAATTACAAAAAAACTATACTAAATTAAAGTCGTATTTATTTAATCTTGTTTAGAATAGCTTGACCTCTTATTTAAACGACATTTTTGTCAAACTCAAATTTCAAATTTCAGAATTAACAATTTTCTCTTTATATAACTTTCCTATTTTTCTTTGTCTTGTTCTTTTTCATATTTGCATTTAGATCATTATTGTTATCATCTTCTTCAATGATATATTACATTGATGGAAATAACTTTCAAAAGTTATGAAAAGAGAGTTGTTCTAATAAAAAATTAATATTTTTTAATAGTTTAAAAGATAATTCCAAAATAATTAGCTATATTCTAATTTCTCAGAAATAACATTAAATAGATTTAAGCCTCCGAACACCATTTTATAATACTGTCATATTTAAGGATGGCATATTTAAAAAAAAAAACATAATTTGATTTTTTTAAGTTTAGATATTTAATCCAGTGGCGTAGCGGGGGGGGGGGGGCAGGGAGGGCGGCACTTTTTGGGGGGGCGTCAAATTTTCACAATAAAGAATAATATGATCTTTCAAAAATTTAAACCATTTCAAATCGTTATATGAAAATGTTATATGATTAACGAATCTTTCGTTAACGAATCCAACTCTTATTTTATTATTTATTAAAAATATCAAGAATTATATTATTTAAGCTGCAAATTTAGCAATTCGTTATAAAACCGCACGCATATTATGAGAGTTATTCTAATTAAAGTTGATAACTCGCAAACAGATTCACTCTTAATAAAAATTAGAATTGTGTTCAGAATGTTTTAACGAATGAATTTCAGTTGTGTATTCATCTGCTGATACATTTCGAAAAATACCATTATTTTATTTGAAGTGTAGTTACTTATAAAATTCTAGTTGCAGACTATTTATGTGCTGCCAGAATCAAACAGAAACCATTTTCACGTTCTGAGTGTAGTTTTAATTCGCCAAACACATTTAATTTAAAAATAGAACTGTGAAATAATGCCACACATTTAATTTAAAAATAAATTTGTGATTGCGATAAAAAGTTAAGATACAGTTTTGTAACAATTTTTTTAAAGAAAAGGAATCTGTATTTAAAATTTTTAGTTCATTTTATTTTAGGTACTTGAATTCGAATGTTTGCAGGAGTTTATTTTTGAGCCAATTCACATTTCCAGTATTAAAATTTTAATATTTAGAAACAATAATAAGCACGTCGGAAAAATTTCTTTATCTAGATTTTAGAACAATTTTGTTTTTTTGCAAAGGGGTAAAAAAAAATAAAAGGAACATTTAAAATGCATGGGAAGAACCGGAAATTTTGTGCGCGACCATTGACAGGCAAAAGTTTACAGATATTTTTTTCTTATTATTTGAAGGGTTAATCCAGTTTTCGGAATGAATGTAAAATTCCATTTCAGGATTCATCTGCTGACACAATTCAAAAGAAAGCATTATCTTATTCGAAGTTCAGTTATAAAATTCTATTTGCAGACTCTGTACGTGCTGCCAGAATCAAAGAAAAACCATTTTCATGCCCTTAGTGTAGTTTTAATTCGCCGCATACACACTTAATTTTTTTATTTTGTGTTCAGAATGTAAATTTCCAGTTGTTGATTCATCTGTTGACACATTTCGAAGGAAAACATTGTCTTATTTGAAGTTCAGTTTTAATATTTTATTTGCAGACTATGTATGAGCTGCCAGAATCCAAATTTTCAATCCAGAAAAACCATTTGCATGTTCTAAGTGTAGTTTTAATTCGCCAGGTACAGATTTAATTTAAACCAGTTCAGATGGTAAAATTCTAGTTGGATTCATCTGCTGACACATTTTGAAGGAAAACATTCTGTTATTCGATGTGCAGTTATAAAACTCTAGTTGCAGACTATTTATTTAATGTCAGAATCAAAAAAATACGATTTTACGTTCTGGTGTGGTTTTAATTCACCACATACAGATTTAATTGAAAACAGTTTTGTATTCAGTGCCGCTAGAATCAAAGAAAAACCATTGTCATGTTCTGAGTATAGTTTTGATACACCGCATATTTTGTTTAATTTAAACCAGTTTTGTGTTATCAATATAACAATAAGATGCCGATTCATCGTATATCGAGTGAAGCTTTGCATTCCATGAGTATGTGTGATGACGAAGAGAAATTCTATCACAGGCATACCATTCCTGATTTTTGAGAGCAGTTATATATAAATTTGTAGTAGAATTCATACGTATGATTTTATTTGGAAGAGTACTCGGCATACGGGATTTTCAAAATCGGCAAAAAATATGATGTATACCCCCCCCCCCTGGTCAGCGCTTGAAAATCTTTGGAAGAAGTACCTGTAGAAGTTGGGGGGGGGGGGGCAAAATTTTCCTCCGCCCCGGGCGGCCGAAACTCACGCTACGCCGCTGATCTAATCACAAATATATTTTAATAATTTTATAAAAAATAATTAAATTTTAAAAGATTTAAATTTCCTCAATTAATTACTTACTTTACGTAAAAACTAATTCTTCTAATTATAAACAGCCTTACTAAAAAACTCAGGGAAAATTTTATTCAATTGACAAACGGCCGCGGATGTGAAAACATTACTAATTAAAAAATTGTTCATGGAAAAAAATACACGCGGTTTACACGGCCTGAGAGGGTAGTTTATCTCTGTTTTATTAATGATGACAGAACGAAATTTGGAATTTTTCCAAAGTATTTTGAATGTTCTACATATTTCTTATTTTTGAAGGTGTCGTAAAAACAAATACCATTTATGAAAACTAGATTTTTTATTTTTTTTTTATTTAAAAAAATACAATCGTATACAGATTCATAGTAAAACATTTGGTTCTTAAGGCTAATAACAATATGTAAATTTCTTTTTAATGAAACTTCACAATTCAAAAGAGAAAATATTTCTCGTGCTTGAATTTTGGAGTGCCATTGTAAAATGCATAGTTACACAGAGTATGTTGTTACAAGTACTTATATTAATAAAATATATATTCATGAAGACAAGTGGACATAATAACTGACAGTATTGTCAGAGTAGGTATATATAATAAAGTTGTAACAATTTGGTGCCTGCAAATAATGCGTATGTACTTGCTTTCAATTTGATATGGTGATGAAATATTTTTAGAGATTATGTTCTAGTTTATTTTTTTTGTTGTTATTATTGTGATGGTGAATTTAAAACTTATAATTAGTGTCGGGTTGGTCTATTAGTGTTTTTATTTGGGATTTAAAAACTTTATAATTTTTTTCAGACTTGATTTTATATGGGAGAGCATTGAAAAATTTTATACCTTGATAAGCATAATGGTGTTGGGAAGCACTCGTTTTAAATTTTGGAATTTCTAAATTGCCCTGTGATCGTGGTCGGTTGTTTATGTTTGTGAATGTTATTGTTGATGAATTGAAATGATCTTTATGAGTTTGCAATAATGAGTTCTTTTTGAAAATTTTATTAAGACTGAGAACCCTAAAAGAGTCAAATAGCTGTGTTGTTGGAAATACAGATGGTTTTCGTAAGATGACTTTCAAAATCAACCTCTGTACCCTTTCTACAGGTAAGAGGTTTGTTTTGAAAGTCCCACCCCACCCGATTATACCATATTGTAGTATAGATTGGGCAAGAGAGAAATAGATAGTTTTGATCATATTGGATGATAAGATGTTTCTCAGTCTAATAAATATGTATATAAGTTTTCTTATTCTGGTTACTGTATTTTGGACTTGTTCTTTCCATTTTAAGTGTCTATCTACTATGACACCCAGATACTTTATACTATTTTTGCAAGTTATTGGTAGGCAATTTTCATCGTTGCATTCCTTTTTATTTTCACACTGTGATGAATGGATTTTAATAGTTATATTGTTCTCGACATTTTTTTCTTTCAAAGAAAAAGGAATAAAATAAGTTTTCTCCGTATTAAGTGAGAGACAATTTAGGTCAAACCATTTTTTGAGTATGTTTATATTGATATTTGCTATACTCATTGTTTCCTCCCATGATTTCCCTTTAGTGATAACTACAGTGTCGTCTGCATAAGATATGATATCTCCAACTATGGGAAGAGTGAACATTTGATTTACATATATAATAAAAAGGATAGGACCGATGACAGTTCCTTGTGGTATACCAAATGATGAGGTTTTAGGTTCACTTAGTGTATTATTTATTTTGACGTATTGTAATCTCTCTTTTAGATAGCTTTGGAACCATGACAGTACTGTTCCGTCCAATCCAATTTGCATGAGTTTCTCATTTAGTGTGGAGTGTGATATGCTATCAAATGCCTTGCGTAAGTCGATGAATATACCAAGACACTTTTCTCCAGTATCTAATTTTTGTATTATTGTTGAAGTTAATTTAGCAATTGCATCTTGAGTGCCGAGTTTGTCCCTAAACCCAAATTGGTTTGGGCTCATTATCTTTTTTTCTTTTATCTAATTGTTGAGTTGTTTTTTAACAATTTTTTCATAGATTTTTGCAATGTTTGATGTGAGTGCTATGGGACGATAGTTGGAGATATTTTTTTCATCTCCAGATTTATAAACAGGGGTGACAATAGTCTTCTTATAGTTGTTCGGGAATACACCCTTCTTTAGACTTACATTTATTATATGAGCAATCGGTTTGCTGATTATCTCATGAACGGCTTTTAATGTTTTTACGGTTATATTGTCATAGCCAAAATTACCTTTTAGATTTGTTTATTCGAAATACACTTTAGTTTTCAAAAACTGCCATATTTTAAGATTCATTGGAAAAAAATGGAAAAAAATTTCCTCCCAAAACATTTTTGACCAAAATGTAGAGAAATTTAAAAAAAAATCAAAATTTCAAAAACACAGTCCTTTTATGTAATAAATTTGGAAGGAAACTATCACCTCACTTTTTCGTCGTGCATACAATAAAAAAATAATAAAAAATTTCAAAGTTTTTTTTTTGCCAAAAAAATAACTTAGAAAAGTACTGACATTTAAAACAGATTTCTTGCATCTCTAAAGACGTTAATTTCTTTGATACGTTTACGAACACATGTATTAGATATTAATATTGTATAAAATTATCACTTTTAAGAAATCCTCTTAAAATAAAGATCTTAAAATGTAAATGTTATCTTTTAAGTAACCTATAAAACAATATTCCTACAGTTCAACTTTGAAAGTACGGCGTTTGTACAATAACTTGATTAAACTGATCTAAAACACACAAATAACTTGGTAAATATATCAATTATGTGAACAGAAGAGTAAATTCGTCACTACAATAGAAATTATTAAGTAAAATCACAACATTTAGGTACTAACCAAAATTTTCGATATCCCGGCATAAACACACCGAGTTGTTTTGTCATCGCGGGCCGATATGCACAGGCGCGCCAATAATGCCCCTAGCGGAGAAGAATTAAAACAACATTGTTTCCTAGTAAATTAAAACCATATACAACGTTGTCAGATCTTCAATACATTTTAACAGCGCGACCACGTAAGAAAGGTTAATGGTAATAAAACCTGTTTTAGTGTATACGGGGTTTATTTATGTTATTGCAATAACACAGGTTATCGGTCGTGAAAAGTTTTTTTTTTAGTAAGGCTGAAAAAGTTTAAGAACGCAAAAAAATATTTTATATTTTTAAAGCAATACTTACATTTAAAAAGATTGACTTCCTCTAAAAACCATTTTACGTAAAAAATACAATATTTCGATTGTGTAACTAGGGAACTCGGATTTGCTTTGAATTTGTAACGGTTTCTATTAAAAGGAGTTTTACCTATGTGCGGTTATATCTAGAATTGCATTGTGTAAATAATTTAATGTATGGCTAGCTACAGTCTGGAAAGTAGAAACATGAAATAAGTCAAGTCCATCGGAATAAAAGAAGGAAATTAATTATATAACATATTATGATTTATTAACATTAGATTATAAGGACATTGAGAAATATTTAATTAATAGACTCTTAGAAAATTATATGATCTCAAGGGGTGCTTGTAATTCTCGAAGAGAATTACAACAATCAAACTATTATGCGAATATGAATTTAAGTTATGTGGAAGATAAAACGAGAAGTAGGACGCCAGAGCATTTAAACTCAAGTATTTTAAATGGTATAACCTAATGGTAACCTTGATAATATAATATCTAATCTAAATAAAAATGTTATGATGTGAAAATTAGCGTTACAAATTCTAGACGCCATGGTGTGCCCGTTTCGTCCGCCGTAGGTACGTGCTCCTCTCCTTAGGCTTGCACAATCCAAACTGAAGCTTGCGGTTCTCTTAGTATTAGCGAACCCAGATGCTTACCGCGTAACAACATCAGGAACAAAAGGCGTTGTTGACATTATTTAGGAAGCAGCCGGTAGCTACCCGCTACAATATCCCCCCACCAATCCGAAATTTCCCAGGGGAAATTTCCATAAAGCCCCCTGGCGCTCGAGGAAGAGAAAACGAACTCGCAGACCAAAGTGATGAACTGACCCAATGACTGCAGGCGGCAAGGAAGAAAACCAGGACCAGGATGTCCACTGGTAATTGCTGTTCCTCCAAGGTGAGTTGCTGGAGAACAGATTCAGGAAGTCTTCGGCAAACGGCCTCAAAATTTGACTTCTGCACACTTCGTTGCACATATGTTGTGGTTATAGCCCGAAAGCGTTGCAAGAAGACGGAAGTGTAGACTATTCTTGAGGCATGCAAGTAGATAGGATCCTGGTAGACAGAAGTAGTTCCAGTCCATATATTGTAAATAATAGGAGAAGCGGTGACCACCGTACTGCAATAATGTTGACATGACGTCATAATAAAACGATGAACCAGAAGAAGTTCCATAATTCAATGCAGCATCTCTCCGATAATGATGACTTCAAATAACTGATGACCCAAAGTGGCCCAAGGTAGAGATGGAAGCTCTGGTATAAATCTTGAAGTACAGCGATGATAATTTTGAAAGTATCTTCCTATGATGATGTCTTCAAGTGGAAATGATACGAAGTAGCTTGAAGTAAGATGAATGCCTTGTCCCACACTGAACCAGCGTCGATGAACATGAAGGATACTTTCTTCTTAGTCTTGATATTATTGAAATTTCTTGAGATTATCTTGAAGTTCCCTATGCTATACTGCCTAAATAAGGTTACCAGCAACAAAGTAAGATATAAAACGAAAGAAAATTCAAGATGAAATACCAAAAATGATTATGTAAATGTATGCTCAAAGCTGAAATTTAAATTTTCCACATCACAAATTAAAGAAACCTAAATTTAAAGTTAAATAATTGTAAAACTTCATGTCTTATACAAAAGAAAGAATTGTTTGATATGCATTTGCAAAGTAGAATGAACGGGATTTACCGAAGTATGAAATATTTCCCAGCGATGTAAATATTTTATAAATAAAAGCGTTTTAAATTGAGATCAAGTTTGGTGAAAAATATTATCCAATTAATCTAATACCCGGTAGATATCAAACTACAAAAAACAAAACATATGAAAATAAATTTTTACTGAGATATTTGTTATTTTATTTCTTTTCTAAAATCCCCAAAATAAAACAACAGCCTGTATTATGCTGAGCTGAGTATAAAATCTGCAAAATGAAATACTTATTTATTTGAAAGTATTTTTAAAACCCCATGTAGCAAATAATAACTTCGAGATAGTAACCTTAAGCCTATCCCATTTTTGTGTAGGACTTTAATGCCCGTATCCCGGTTAAAGGTATGGTCTTTATTAATTAGGTGCTCTGCGAATTCTAAAAACCCTGTACTGGTTAGGCACTCATAGATAGAATCCTAGCAAAAAAATTAAGATCAATATCCATAAATAAATACATTTACTCTAGTTCAATATCTTTTAATAATAATACCCTTAACCGCGAATGGCGAAGAATTTTGTATATTAATAACCTGTCCTCTTCGTGTACAATTAAATTCCCACCCGAAATTAAACCAGCTTTTTACACGAATAACAACCTAGGAAAACTTTTAATTAATGCTTAAGACAATGAGGACGCACTAAGCCACTCGGGCGTTTATAAAATAAGTTGCAACGATTGTCCAGCATTCTATATTGGACAAACGTCACGCAATGTGGAAACTAGAGTAAAAGAGCACATAAGGTGCCTAACCAGTACGGGGTTATCAGAATTCGCAGAGCACCTAATAAATAAAGACCATACCTTTAACCGGGATACGGGCATTAAAGTCCTACACAAAAATGGGATAGGCTTAAGGTTAAATAACTTAGAAGCTTTAGAAATAAAAAAATCAGTTAATACAGAGGCTGAAATCATTAATAATCAACTTATTTTAACATTCAGCCCTATTATAAGTATGTTTCCCGTTATCCCAATCGCTCCTCCTCCACTTCCCTCCCACAACTGATGCACTGTCCCGCTCTAATTTACTGTCTCTTTCTGTTACATTTTGTATATATATATATGTATATTTCTCTGTATTTGTCAGTATTTTATATTCAGTCGTGATGATGGCACGGAGGTACCGAAACCGGTAGACGGAAGAAATAATAAAGTGACGTAAACAAAGTGTTTTCTTTTTATTTATTTGAAATAATAATTAATGATAAATGTAATCAAATGTAGGTGGCACTAGTGTAGGCCCAATTATATTCGTAATAAAATGTTAATATTTAATAATAATGTTACTATTCAGCAACAGATGTCATAGTTCTATTCTCATCATATTCAATTAAAATAATTTAAGGACAACCTGAACCGTTGTTATATTAAAAAGCCTTGGTTAACTAAATATTAAATTGAATACCATAGGCATCATCGGTATAATGAGGGTTTCAACTTCCGAATTGAATTAACTCCATTTCATTATACTGGAATATATGATTTCATCATAAAAATTTCCACAACAGAAATTATTAGGAGGAATTATGAAAACGGCACAATATTTAACATAAACATACAAAACACGTACCCGTATTTAACTATAACGTAGCCAAAATTTGATCTTTTTAAAAAAAAAAAACGATTTAACTTATCAATATGCAATGTAAATGTGGTAATAACGCATCAACGACAGTTAAAATTACTATCTGTTTGTAAATGTTCGTAGAACAAAATTCATAAATTGAAATACAGACTCACAAGGTTTCACTGAAATCCTCTCGAAAGAGATGAATACCATGAGCTACTACAATTCAACAAAATCAAAAAAAAAAAATATAAAGATTAATTAAATCCAATATCTGAAATCCAAAAGAGACGGACATTTCCTCGTCATAAAGCTTCAACTTATACGATTCTCCTCAGCATATCCATTATAAAACCTCATATTGAGATGGAAAAAAGAGGAAAATACCCAAACATAACGTAACGTTATGTTCTACAAAATACCCATCTTATTTGCGGAGGACAAGAGACCTACCCTCATTATAGGAAATACATCTACGCCAAGGGTTCCTCTCTCTTCCTGCAGTTGAGAAAGACTAGGATAAGCTACCTAAATCTAACTCTTACGATCAATTCCCCAAAAGAATTGTGCTGTGAACTCAGAGGCCCTAAAACTAAAGCTTGGAACACAAAACAACTAACTGACGTACTCAGAGGATTAGAAAACTAACATGTCACGCGTTAGTATCGTCCCGCTGCAAAGATAAGAATAATAAATAGTGAAATAATTTCCACCATTATTAAAGACGAGGCTAAAAGTTAAAATCCGAAAAAAATAAACCGCGAATACCCCAAGGACAAATTACAAAACCGACAAGACAAATATTATCCATTTATTGGAATAGAAAAACCCAAAAGATTAATTAGACAATTGCCGATGAACAAATAATATAGTGATAAGCGACATTTTGCAATCCACCTTCAAAATGACGATTTCAAAATATCAGTTATTCATCAAGCCCTAAGAAACTATTACGAATTTATTTTATTATGAAAGAAAAACTAATCCCGCCGACTAAGGAGAAATTTAAAACTCGATAAAAATCTATTAAAATAATGATTTGAATACACTTCCCTGTTTTGTACCCAAATCGGAATTCAATGAAATTTATCAAAACCCCAAAATAAAAATTTGTATAAAATATTAATCCGTATGAATATAATGATATATTGGAAGGAAATTTAATTTCTTTTGAATGCCCTACATGAGGAAAGAATAAAAATCATCGATCAAATCAATATAACCCGGATAATAAATTATAAAAATTAATTTACGTGAAACTAGCTATAGTCGCTTTGCATAACAGGACAGCAAGAATTCTGTAGACGAAAGCTTTCGATGACGTCTCATCTCCACCCCGGATGTCCAGCAAAATTTGATCCGCGTCTGAAATGCACGTTTGGTTACATGTATTATTATGAAAAATAAAATTTTTATAAAGAGAACAAAATGAAATCAGAATTCCAAGGTAAGATTGTAAAAGTTCACAATGTAACAGAACATATGAATTGCAGGAAGGATAAATATTTGTATTAAGTTAATAACATGTGAAGAAATTCATGTGTGATATGATGTCAAAAATAATTATTGCATCAGGTAGGTAATTAATGAAATTTACACATTATTGCAAAAATTTAAGCACAAAATATATCACCAGATAAATGCAATGAGATTAAACAGCCACTCACAACACAGTGTAAAGACAATTAGCTTGTAATAAACTATACTTACTAAGTTTCAATTATTAACGGATGGCCAGTACGAGTTTTGTACAATGTGATATTATCAATCACAAAATAAAATGAGGTGTGGATGAACAAGCCCACGGAAATATCAAAATATGCAATTAATAAAAGAAATGAACACATACCTACGACGGTAAAAGCAACACACCCTCGAATTGTAATTTCACCTAACCTAGAATGACATTTAAACGCCATCGCGGAGAATTTAAAATCATATCCACATAAAACAAGCAAAATCCATAGTTTGACTGGATCTACCACGTTTGGGTCGCCACTGTAACGGTTATAATATATAAAGGAGTTTTACCTATGTGCGGTCATATCTAGAATTGCATTGTGTAAATAATTGAATGTATGGCTAGCTACAGTCTGAAAAGTAGAAACATGAAATAAGTCAAGTCCATCGGAATAAAAGAAGGAAATTAATTATAAAACATATAATTTATTGACATTAGATTATAAGGACATTGAGAAATATTTAATTAATAGACTCTTAGAAAATTATATGATCTCAAGGGGTGCTTGTAATTCTCGAAGAGAATTACAACAATCAAAGTATTATGCGAATATGAATTTAAGTTATGTGGAAGATAAAACGAGAAGTTGGACGCCAGAGCATTTAACACTAGAAAGACCGGAGCCTTCATTTTGACGGCAGCCCGAAGTAAAGTGGCGATATAATGGTTAATAATTATTGTATTGGTGTGATTTTTTTTTACATTTCATGATTTATGGTCAACTATGGTGAAAAAAAACAGGTAGGTATCTTAATTGCTTTTTGAGATATATGGACTTATACCTACAAAGACCGCCGCCGTCAATGTGACGGTTTGGGCCATAATGCTGAGTTCGTTTACAACCTTCTTTACCCAAGTTAACAACATACCCATTCCTCCTCGTTTATGATAGTACTAATATGTCTGTTTCTTTCTTTCGGTATCGCGTATTATTCATACTCGATCTGTACGTTGATTGGTCGCTGTCACATAATTTATAAAAATACCAAAAAAATATTTCTCTCGCCCAAATTTATTTTATGTCTGGTTGGAGAAGGACAGAGTATACGAATACCAGAGTTGATCCAGATGTGTTAGCTTCTGAAGAACTGACAGAATCATTTATTGGATAACCAACACGTGTCTGTCATAGGTCACCTCAAGAGGTTTGTCCAGATCTTAGCGGCGGATGCGTCTGCCAAACAACTGCGTGGCAGGCCAGATCCGCAGAGAACGGTTGAGGGTGATCTTTTGACCCCGCCAGCAGGACTCTCAGAACATTGCCTTGCACCACAGTGATGGGGACAGATTCATACGTCGGGCACTCTTGAACACACTGAACCCGTGTTTCCTACCCACCCCTCATACCTCATTTCCTTCCCAGAAACCATTCTTCTTACTTTCCCTATAGGTACCCTCCACACAGCACCCCAAAAGATGACAAATGCCCTGAGGGGAATTATTTGAGGGGCAAAGTTATTAATTATTTTCCTTTGTGTAGTAAATGTAAACGAAAAAGAAAGGAAACCGGAAAATAAAACTTTTGAAAGACAACTGTGCCAAATTAATAAAAAAATATAATAAAAACCAAATGTGTCATAATTGTGAGAAACCCGTTTGTGAAGAGTGCATTCGATTTAATAAAAAACGTAACAATTCGATATTGTACAAACATAACACATGCTTGTACTAAAATTACAGCATTGGGCACTCACATGTTTTTTCCAGGAAGCCCCGAGGAAAAAACCCTCAGGACCTATGTCATCTTTGGGGATGCTGTGTGTATTTATGTGTGCATTTGTGTTTTTAAGGAAAGGAAGGAGAGGAAGTTCTGGGAAGGAAAAAAGTGTGAGAGGTGAATAGGAAAAAAATGGAAATCTATCCAGGAGTGACGGACGAATGAATCCATCCCTCCCATTGCGGTGCAAGGCGACGGGACGAGAAAGGTCCTGCTGGAGAGGACAAGATAAGGTCTCCCTCAACAAGTGTATCCCAACCCGGTCCGCTACGTAGTAGGTGGGCAAACGTATTCGCCACCCAGAACCAGACAAACCTCACCCAATGAACCCGGACAACCCTGCTAAGTCACTAAACGTAGCGAACCACTTGGAATGTCATATGACAGAGCTGCTGGTTATCCAATAAATGGTTCCCGGGGCAGCGGTACCCATATCCGCCTCCCAATTTGAAAAAACTGATCAGCCGTCAAAATGACGGCCGTGGTCTTTATAGGTATGGAGCAGTATCCGGTCTTTCTAGTGTTAAACTACAACACTCAAGTATTTTAAATGGTATAACCTAATGGTAACCTTGATAATATAATATCTAATCTAAATAAAAATGTTATAATGTGAAAATTAATAACAAATTAATTGGTAAATTAGTTACAAATTCGAGACGCCATGGTGTGTCCGTTTCGTCCGCCGTAGGTACGTGCTCCTCTCCTTAGGCTTGCACAATCCAAACTGAAGCCTGCGGCAGTGTTACCGAAACCAAAACTTCAAAATCGGGAGAATTTTCGCCTAAAAATCGGGAGAAATCGGGAGAAAACGGGAGAAATTTGAAGAAATCGGGAGATGACTAGAATTATTTTAGTAAAATTTCTCCCTTGTCAATAATTCGAATCCCTTTTATTATTGCGAAGCAGAACCCTAACAACAAACGAAAAATCCATAAGCAGCGCCGTCAATCAGATTACTGTAGATGTTGCCTGTGGAATAACGGAATTTTCCCTAACGTTCAACGGGGACTTATTTCACGTCTGGCAACTCAGCACGAATTTTTGTGAAACTTCGTCATTCGACTGTCACCCGTCAGTTAACGACGCCAAATTCATTTAATACCAACTTACTTTTAAAAGTGAACGACATTCATATAAGTAACAATGTTTTAATCAATAAGTAATAATTTTAATTTTATTAAGGAACCAATAAACCACCTCATGGGCTTTTTCAAAACACCTCTCACCTGGCGACAGATACTTGACAACGATACACTGTTTAGTAATCCTTTATTGAAATACCTACTAATATCTCAGTCTAATCATCAAAAACAAAAAGAAAGTACATGGACCATATTAAAATTTTTAATGAAATTATTACTGTTATGAAATACTTAAGAGTTATATTAGATTAAAATTTAACCATTAAACATTTTCACGTTCCGACTGCAACTATTCTTCTTCTTAAAAGGAATATTTAAAAGTCCACAAGCCGTGTCATAGAGGAGAAAAACCCTTTTCGTGTTCTGACTGCAACTATTCATGTTCTTGAAAGTCACAATTTAACATTCACAATTCAATGTGGAGAAAAACCTTTTTGTGTTCCGATTGCAACTATTCATGTTCTCAAAAGGAACATTTAAAGTTCACAAGCCGTCTCACAGTGGATAAAACCTTTTACATGTTCCGACTGCAACTATTCATGTTCTATAAAGTGACAATTTAAAATCCACAAGCCGTCTCACAGTGGAGAAAACCTTTGACATGTTCCGACTGCAACTATTCATGTCCTCCAAAGTGACAATTTTAATATTATCAACAAGCCGTCTCGCAGTGGAGAAAAAACAATTATTTATGTGCTAAAAAGGAGACTTTTAAAACTCGCAAGTGAACTCATAGTGGAGAAAACCCATTTTCATGTTCCGACTGCAACTATTCACGTTCTCAAAGGGAATATTTTAAAGTTCACAAGCCGTCTCACAGTGGAGAAAACCTTTTACATGTTCCGTCTGCAACTATTCATGTTTCGAAAATGACAATTTAAAATCCACATGCTGACTCACTGTGGAGAAAAACCTTTCTTATGTTCCGACTGCAACTATTCATCTTCTCAAAAGGAACATTTAGAAGTCCACAAGCCGTCTCACAGTGAAAATAACCTATTTCATATTTCGACTGCAAGTATTCATGTTCTCAAACGGAACATTTAAAAGTCCGCAAGCCGTCTCACAGGGGAAAAAAACCTTTTTTAATGAATGTTTGAAGTTTAATCCTTGCCAAAATGTTAACCTAAAAAAATTGCTTTAAATATGTTGTTAATATTTTTTTTTTCATGAAGTCCACACAGGAGGCCCTGAGGAAAATAATTTCCCTGAGGGCCTATGTCATCTTTGGGGATGCTGTGTGGAGGGTTTTTTTTAGGGAAAGGAAGGAGAGGAGAGTTCTGGGAAGGAAAAGGGTGTAAGGGGTGGGTAGGTATCTAGGGGTTTAGTGTGTCCTGGTCATCAGACATAAACAAACCTCATCCCATGAACCCGGGCATCCCTGCTAAATCACCAAACGCTGCGAACCACTTGGGGGGACCTATGGCAGAGGTGTTGGTTATCCAATAAAGGTTCCCGGGGCGGCGGTACCCATTCCCGCCTCCCAAATTGTTATATCCAAATATAAGTAAGCATACAGCACTTATTCTGTGTGTGTTCGGTAGTGCCTATTTAAGCGAGCGGATGTTTTCCGTTTTGAAAATAAATAAGAACAAACATCGCTCAAGGTTTACGGATGAACATCTCCAATCGATTCTTAAAAAAATTACTTACCACGAATATGACACCCGACTTCAAAAATAAGAGAAGTCAGGTGTCTGCCTCAAGATAATTTACCATGTTACCCTCATTTTTAACTTGAATGAAAATTTATAATAACTAGGTACTTATATATCTAACTAAATAAAGATTTAAACAATTGAGCATGGGTTTTAATTTTGAGACTGGCCGCTCACACACGCAAAATCTTATAAATCACCCTTAATAAAATCCACTTTGACACCCCTCCGTTACGTAATAAATTATAATTTTCAGCTCATAATTCATAAATGATCGATGATCGGTCTGTATGGGTCTATAATAGAGATATGCTTAGATTGCAGAATTGTAATTATTCTGGTCACTACCCGAATCCGGGGATTTTTTTTTTTTAACCACAGTCAATTATTTGCCTTTTGAGCGGACCATAAACAAAGAATTGACGAGAAACGACAAATCGCTGGGAACTTTGAAAAATCGGGAGATTTTGATGCCATTCCGGTAGATCGGGAGATATCGGGAGATCTCCCGTGAAATCGGGAGCTTCGGTAACACTGGCTTGCGGTTCTCTTAAGAGATTCCGACACTATCAATAGCAATTTCTTTCAAGCACGTAGTTTTTAGTTAAGCTGGCAACACTGCGCGTAGTTTTCGTTTGAGCCAAGCGTTTTGACAGTCTACCGAGGACGCTTGAAGCAAGCTACGTGCTGGCGGCGAGCTTGATGCGAATTGATATATTTTTTAAAATTATTTATTTGGCTATCACTCATTAAAGGTGATCTAGGCCATTTCTTGAAATTAATTACATTTTCGAAACAATCGCAGAATCATAAAATAGGACCCCATGTACATTAATAGTTAGCGTTCTTCGACATAAAAGAAAAGATTTTTTCAAAATTTGTTACATTTTTCAAATTCAAATAATTCTATAAATAAGATAAAATTAATATAAAATAAGAATTAATTGTTTTTGTCTTTAATTTGTAGAAATGCATCTGATTTTTCTCTTAAATTAATGTAAATATTATTTACATTAGGTAATTTAAAAGTAAAATCAGATGCATTTCTACGTTTTTAATTATTGTTTTTGTGTTTAATTTGTAGAAAAATCAGATGGATTTCTACAAATGAATCCCTGTTTCCCTTGGTCACGCTATAACTTCAGAACCACTTTACCTATTTCATTCATCTTTTTTTTTAGTTTTCTAATACTTTGTAGAACGTTCTTCCGGAAAGAAAAGTAAGAAAATTGGAGGGAGGGGAAGGAATTGAAAGTTTTTTTTAGTCTTCCGATACTTTGTGGAAAGATCTTACGGAAGGAAAAATTGACGTAAGTAAGGCTCTTGACTCGTAAATCGAAGGTCGGGGGATCGAATCCCGGCGTGTCAAATAAATTTTATTTGATTAATTTGTGTTATTTCACAATTTTTTTCTTTAAAATAATATAAAGTATATTTGCGGCACGTTCCAGATTGGAAGATACTCTAAGTATCGCCCTGGTAGACCACCATTCAGAATTGAAACGTTGCTTGAAATGGCATAAGCCGTGATTGGTGACCAGATCTAAATAGTCAGGTACTTCCCCACCTTCCTCTTTCCTATCTTCTTCCCCACCCCACTACCTTCAGCCTCACAACATACCCCGATCGGGGATACCATAGTCTCACTGGCTCCAGACGGGAGCAGTTGGGACTCTTGTGCAGTATTCTCGGAAAAGTCAGAGATATTATTTCTCTGAATGGCATTGCAACGCATGCCGGGTACCAGCTAGGTATTATTTATTATTAAGTTCTGCAAGTATTTTTTTTTCTCTCATTGTTTAATAATATTGTAACTGCTATTAATTTTATTAAGTATTCAGTTCTGCAAGTATTTTTTGTTTTCGTATTGTTAATGATGTAACTGCTTTGACTGATTTAAAATATTGTTTAGGTATTGTGAACATCTGAGAAATAGGTAATAAATAATTTTCCTTTATCAACTTTATCAATTAATGTTATATTAAAATATTAATTATAACATTTATTCATAATATCAACGGAAATATACAACAATGCTTCGTAAGTACGATCATCTATTTTGAAAAAAATGCGTGTTAGTAATCATTTGGTGGAACATTTGGCTGTCATCAGTTCTTTTGTTTTGCTCTTTCAAAAAATATTCTTAAACCAATCTTTTTATTGTGTTTTGGCTGTAAAAAGTTTAGTGTGTTGGAATCTTCTCCCCCCTGATCTTCCAGGAGTCACTCTTGCTGCTCATTTTCAGATATTTATATAATTTTTTTACTTCTGTCACTTTTTATATTAGCTGTAATTTTTTGAACAATGGAGGAGGATTTCCCTCCTGTACCCCTTACAAAGCCCCCAGATCCCCCTCCTGACCCTCCAGATGCAGACATTTCAGATAAAATAGACTTTTCAGAACATTCAAACATTTCAGACAATGAATCTGTCATCCTAACCTCAATTAAAAAAAGAAAATTTAGTCCCCTTTCCCCAAAAAAACATGATTCGCCTTTGTCTTCTCAGTCCCCTCCAGCTCTTCCTCAACCTCCTCCAACAATCTTTTACTCTACTCATTCCCGTGGCCCCTACATTGTATATGCGCAAAAAACTGAACAAGTAAAACCATCCATCCTCTTGAATTTGGTAAATTTCTTTCAAATAACAAGAACCTTTCGATTAAACCTGGAGGTGTTAAAGCCGAGGGTCGCTTCCGAATCTCTGTTGAATTCCTGTCAGGTTCAGCCGCCAACAACTTTATCAAAAATATATTTATTTCATCAAATTCTAAATTCAAGGCGTACATCCCAACTTTCAATGTCACTCGAATGGGCCTGGTCAGGGGTATCTCGACCGATCTGTCCATTCCAGAAATCCTGTCCTCACTTTCAACCCCCCAACATATCGGCAATCCCATAAAAGCCAGGAGGCTAAATTATAAGGACACCTCTGAGGGCATCGTTTCCTGGAAGCCCTCCCAATCTGTCGTCATCACATTCGAAGGACAATCTCTTCCCTCCCATATTTATTTATTTTTCAACTCCTTACCAGTTGAAATGTACACTTATCCCACCACTCAATGTTACAACTGCTGCCGTTTTGGTCATACCAAAGCTGCAAGCAGATCCCCTCCCAGATGTTTCAAATGTGGAGAAAACCACTCGGCTGACCAATGTTCTTCTCTCTCTTCACCTAAATGTTTTAACTGCTTAGGCGCTCATTCCGCCATTAACTCTTCTTGCCCCGAACAATCTCGCCAAAAAAATATAAAAATTTCTATAGCCTCTGAGAACTTGTCTTTTCTGCAGGCTTCTAAATTATTCCCGCCTGTCAAAAAATCATTTTCCGAGGTTTTATCCAGTAACTCTTCATCCAACCCTCTCGCCTCCTCCTCAACATCTTCCCGTTCAACAAAATTCACATACAAAAACCCTATCTCTAAACAGGCTCGTGGATACGATCAGCAACAACACAACTCACTTCTCTTAAATCCCAATGGTTCTCCTCTTTCACACGCCACAAATGGGTGCGCAAACAATTATAATTCATCCTCAACAAACTATCAAAAGCTTTCTGAACAACTCTCCCAAGATAATTCTTCATTTATTCAAACTCTTATTATGCTTCTAATTGACCTAATTTCTTCTCAAACTAATCTACCGTCCAACGCTTCTTCTATTATTTCCACATTAAAATCATTTATTCAAAATGGCTCTTCAAGATGTCAGAATTCTTCAGTGGAATAGCCGCAGTGCTATTTCTAACAAATCAAACCTTCTTAACCTATTAAATTCAAACCTTGTTTCTGTGGCTGCTGTCTCGGAGACATGGTTTACTCCATCCACCCACTTTAATGTGGGAGGGTACTCCTGTCTCCGCGATGATCGCCCGGAAGGTAAGGGCGGAGGTGCTGCCCTTTTTATTAAAAAATCCCTTCCGTTTTTCCCAATAAATAATATCAAACCCCCCAATGCTGACTTTCAAATGGTTGCAGCTAAAATAAAGGACACTTCCTTTGTTTCTATCTATCTTCCCCCAACATCGCACTTCAATAAACAAGCGTGGTTGCAAATTGTCCGTCAACTAAGCCCTCCTTTCTTTTTATTGGGTGATTTTAATGCCCATTCTCCCGTCTGGGGTTCTGCTTTCTGTGATCGAGACGGTCGAAGTGTGATGGATTTCCTAGATGAATCCAACCTTTTTCTTTTGAATGACGGATCTCCTACTAGAATCTCTCGCCCCAACACAAACCCCAGTGCAGTGGATCTCTCCATATGCTCTATTAATCTGGCACCTCTCTCCTCGTGGGTGGTGTCCCCCGACCCTTGCTCCAGTGATCATTTCCCGATCACCATCACTTATCAAACTTCTTTCCATTCAGACAAGTCCCATATTTCGACAAAGATTAAAACAAAACACACCAAATGGGACGAATTTAACTCACATATGGATAAGTTTATACAAAATTTATCCTATACCGATACATTATCTGTCAAAGATGACTACGATAACTTCAAATCAATGCTCGTAACTGCAATCAATAAATCAAATCCTCCCCCTAAAACCAAATCTCTCAAAAAACTCCCTCCAACTCCCTGGTGGGATGAGGAATGTTCCAAAGTAGTGAGAATTCGGAAAGCTAAATCTCTTTCCTATCGTCACAATATGACTATGGAGAACTATCTCATATACAAAAATGCCGAAGCGAATGCCAAAAGGGTATTGAGGTCAAAAAAAAAAATCCGGGTGGTACAACTTCTGCAGTTCAGTATCTCCGAACACTCCAATTTCGGAAGTTTGGTCTATGGTTTGGTTTGGAAATGGATGGACGAGTTCTTGGACAAAATTGCCCCCCCTTCTGTACCTAACTTAGATGAAATAACTCCAATCCACAACACTCCTATGTCTGATCATTGGCTTGACTCTCCATTCACTTTAATTGAATTAAAAAATTGTTTATCAACAGTCAAGGACTCATCTCCAGGCAGAGATGGTATACCTTATAGCATTATCAAAAATAGTAATGATAATGTTCTAAATCACTTTTTGAGCATCTTAAATAAAATCTTCCAGACTGGCATAATACCTGATGACTGGAGTTCTCAAATAATCATCCCAATTCTAAAATTAAACAAATCACCCAATTCTGGATCCAACTATAGGCCAATTGCTCTTTCATCCACCCTTAGTAAAATTTATGAAAAATTAATTAAAAACCGGTTAGAATTTTTCGTCGAGAGTAATCATCTTCTCTCTCCATCCCAATTTGGATTTAGGAAAAAGAAATCTACACAAGATAACCTTGCCATCATCAGCACTGATATTAATTTATCCATTTCTAACAAAGAAGTATGTCTTGCAGTCTTTATAGACATAGAAGGCGCCTTTGACAATGTTTCCATCCCAATTCTTAAAAAAAAACTTTTAGGCCTTGGCTTACCCCTCATGTTTGTCCAATCTATTATTAATCTTTTTCTCGATAGGAAAATTTTCATTGAGCTACCAGATGTTACTCCTCAGAGTAGGTCAATTTGGAAGGGTTTACCCCAAGGCGATGTATTATCCCCCTTACTGTATAATATATACACACACGATATGCATGTCACCATTCCCCCTCAAGTAAAAGTCGTTGAGTTCGCAGATGACATAGCTTTCTTCTTATCATCCAAAATCATTCCATCCGCCGTCAAATATCTTAATGAAGCCATGGATGCCCTTTGCACATGGCTTACTTTAAATGGTCTTGAACTTTCAGTACAAAAGAGTCAGTGTGTTACCTTCTCAAATCGTCATAATAATCCCCCTGTTCAAATTTTATTTAAAAACTCGCCAATCCCCAATGCTTCCGAAGTAAAATTTTTGGGAGTAACATTTGATAGGAAACTTAAATGGTCTTCCCACATTAATAATATAGTTACTAAATGTGAAAAAAATTTAAATATTATCAGATCATTGACTGGCGTTTGGTGGGGTGCTCATCCTATCTGCATTAAGTTGCTCTACAATGCACTTATTCGAAGTCATCTTGACTATGCCTGCCCACTTTTTAGTACTGCATCCAAAAATGCACTCAGTAAATTAGACAAAATTCAATCTAAGTCATTGCGATTAATAACTGGCGCGATGCAATCGTCGCCCATCAATTCCCTTCAAGTAGAATGTTCTGATCCTCCTCTTTATTTAAGGCGTCAATTATTTGCTGACAAATTTGTTCTTAAATGTTTAAATTCTAAAAGTCATCAGATTATTCCCAGAGTCTCGTTGTTCAACGACTCAGCACAGTCATCTACAATCAGAGCTCGAACTAAACCTCTCCCTGCCATTTGTAAAAAATTTCGCTCTCTCTCAGAGCTTCAAATTATCAAAAATGATATTCTTCCTTTGTACAAATTAAAATATAGTCACGTCACCCTATCCCCAACGATTTTAGAGGGGATCGGCATCCTTAAAAGTCATTCCAATCTCCCAGCCCGTACTGTCAATAATATGTTCAATGACATTATTTCTTCTAAATGGCCCAACTCTTCTCTTTTATTTACTGATGGCTCCAAATCTCCGGACTCTCCTAACTGTGGTATTGGTATTAACGTTTACCACAATAATTCTAATGAAAGAATATTTTATTCAATTTCAAACCAATTTTCAATATTTTCTGCCGAGTGCATTGCGATTATTGAATCTCTCAAATATATAATAAAAAATAATTTTGAAGATTCTCTTGTTCTCTCTGACTCTCTCAGTTCCCTCAAAAAACTTAAAACCAGTCCTCTTCTTCATCCTGATGATCACTTTGTATGTCTTATTCGAGTATTGATAACCTCCATTCAAAGCTCTGGAAAAACTGTCACTCTGATTTGGATTCCTGGACATGTTGGCATAGTGGGTAATGATATTGCTGATTCCTTGGCAAAACAAGGAGCGTCTAACCCTACCGTTACCTTCGTAAACCATATTCGCCTGTCTGATATTTTTTCCATCATCAAAGATAGATCCCGCAATGTTTGGACAGAGTATTGGAACATTGCTAGTCAATCCAAGGGTGCGCGCTACGCCTCAATACAAAGGACTATCCCATCAAAACCGTGGTTTCAAAAATTCCCCCATTTTTCCAAAAAAGAAATTTCCTTACTTATTCGTATGAGAATCGGACATTGTTCCGTTCCTTCTCACCTTTATAAAATTCATGTGCTTGACTCCCCAGATTGTACGTTCTGTGGTCTAGATGTGGGAACTTTAGATCACATATTTTTTGATTGTCCCTCTCTAAATAAATATCCTCTCTTCTATCAAGCGTTATCAAAAATTGCCTCTCCTCCATTCAACATCTCATCTCTTCTAAGTCTGAACTCTACTCCAATCTTCCATAAAATTCTGAAATTTGCACATTTAAATAAAATTAATATATAAATTCACCTTTCCTTTCTCTGTAATTATAAATGATGGCCTAGAACACCCTTGAAGGGTGAAAGCCAGAAATAATTGAAAAAAAAAAAATCATTTGGTGCCGTGCCTGTAATACGCTTTGTAAATGCTTATGAGTAAAGCGGGATCACAAATTGTACCATTCTTGACACCAAATTCGTTTATTTTTATTAAAATACAAAGATAACCCAAGAGCTAAGAATGCTTTGTCTCCGTTATATTCCATTTTATTTCAGCCGCGCAAAATTCACTGTCAACCATAAATAAACCAAACAAACTATCGAAAATCACATCTAGGCATAGACAAATGCTTGCCAGAACGCTTGTAGACTATCAAGCGGCTTGACGGCCAGCACGTAAATTTATTTTCCGTTATTGTCTATGAATGCTTGCCTCAACAGCTTGATGCGCGCTTCAAGCCGTTGAGCCAAGCCTTAGTCTATGGCTAGACGATTTTTCATTCGAGAGGTACTTGAACATATTACTCCTTTGTCTATGGCTTCTTGTCATTTTCGGTAGTTGAAAGTGATTTTTGTGCGAGATGGAATCTAGTAAAGAAAAATAATTATTTGTTATGTTATAATAAATGTTATATATTAATATTTTAATATAACATTGACGTAAAAACATTATTAAATTATATTTACATCAATTTAAAAGAAAAATCCGATGGATTTCTACACATTAAACACAAAAACAATTAATACCTATTTTGTAATAATTTAATCTAATTTTTATAAACGTTTTACGTGATACGTAATATCTAAAATCACCACTCAGGTACTTATTTGTCTATGATTTGTTGTCTACCGTCAAAAAATATAAATTCGCTTCAAGCGTTGCGCAATAACGTAGATTATTGCGCAATGCTTGGTTCAAGCGTCAAGCCACCTCTGGAGACGGTCAAAATGCGGTCAAAACTCTAGCCATAGACAAAAAACTACGTGATTGAGCCAAGCCGCTTGATAGTCTCGCTAGCCCTTTAGTATTAGCGAACCCAGATGCTTACCGCGTACCAACATCAGGAACAAAAGGCGTTGTTGACATTATTTAGGAAGCAGCCGGTAGCTACCCGCTACAAATTTAAGTGTCATTTTCAAAATTGAAGCTGTTTGTGTGAAGTAGACCTGCCTATTATATAATATTTTAACAGAAAATAATTAAAATTCATTTTCAAAATTGGAACTGATTTTTCACGGATCTGCGCTAGTATTATGTTAAACTCAGTCAAAAATCAACATTTTATTGTTTCTCGAAAATTAAACAAATTGATTTTTTACTTTATATGAAAAGGTATTTTAATACTTGAAAATTTATAAAACAGATAAAATAATATTACGAAATAAAAATTGTATCATAATCGTGTTTATTGATTTTATCTGTTTAATCTTTTTTATCAATTCAATCACTTATTTATGAAACAGGGCTGTCATAAGCATTTAGTTAGTGTCCGCGAAGGTAGTAAAGGGACTGCAGTGTGAATCTCGGGGTTGATAGCTTCTTATTTAATTTTTATAAATAAAAAGAATGTAGGTATTATTTAATATAAAAACTTTAAACTTAAATTGAATTTGAAAATTAAACTTTAAAGCAATTATTTAAAACCAGGTTTAGGTTGAGGTGTTTCACGGCAATTCAAATGTCACATTTTCATCAACTGTTACAATGTCTTCAAATGTTAAAATTTCAGCAAATTTTACCATTAAAAAACTGAGTCTTTCTCTAACACCGTGGCACTCGTATATAAAAGTATTTGGTATGAACAAAAATAATAATTTTAAAAAATTTATACTATTTAGGTGCAAATGCTGACTAAGTGACAAGTATATCAATCGGAGCACTCCTTGAAAAAATGCGTCATTGATTAGCTGCCTTGCTTATCTTACTTCATTACACTCAACAGGCAATCCCTACTCATCTTATCTACTATTTTTTTAAACTTAAAAAAAAACTGATATCACCAAAATTACATAAGACGTTATGACTCCTAGTACCAGATATGTCAATGAATGTGAAAATACTACAATGGTATTAATTTTTAATAAAAGTATAAATAGTTTTTTTTAGTTAAAATTTTCAGTAAATTTTTTAATCTTTAGAGTTAATTAGGATATATTAATACATAATGTAATTTATTCTCATTAATTGTTTGTTATTTTATATTAATAAATCATTAATATATAATATAATATGTGTAAAGAGAGTCCGACACTATCAATGCAATTTCTTTCAAGCACGTATTTTTTTGTTAAGCTGGCAACACTGCGCGTAGTTTTCGTTTGAGCCAAGCGTTTTGACAGTCTACCGAGGACGCTTGAAGCAAGCTACGTGCTGGCGGCGAGCTTGATGCGAATTGATATATTTTTTTAAATTATTTATTTGGCTATCACTCAATAAAGGTGATCTTGGCCATTTCTTGAAATTAATTACATTTTCGAAACAATCGCAGAATCATAAAATAGGACCCCAGGTACATTAATAGTTAGCGTTCTTCGACATAAAAGAAAAGATTTTTTTCAAAATTTGTTACATTTTTTACGCATCATGAAACAATTCTATAAATTAGATTAAATTAATATAAAATAAGAATTAATTGTTTTTGTGTTTAATTTGTAGAAATGCATCTGATTTTTCTCTTAAATTAATGTAAATATTATTTACATTAGGTAATTTAAAAGTAAAATCAGATGCATTTCTACGTTTATTGTTTTTGTGTTTAATTTGTAGAAAAATCAGATGGATTTCTACAAATGAATCCCTGTTTCCCTTGGTCACGCTATAACTTCAGAACCACTTTACCTATTTCATTCATCTTTTTTTTTAGTTTTCTAATACTTTGTAGAAGGTTCTTCCGGAAAGAAAATTGTAGGGAGGGGAAGGAATTGAAAGTTTTTTTTAAGTCTTCCGATACTTTGTGGAAAGATCTTACGGAAAGAAAAATTGACGTAAGTAAGGCTCTTGACTCGTAAATCGAAGGTCGGGGGATCGAATCCCAGCGTGTCAAATAAATTTACTTTGATTAATTTGTGTTATTTCACAATTTTTTTCTTTAAAATAATATAAAGTATATTTGCGGAACGTTCCAGATTGGAAGATATTCTAAGTATCGCCCTGGTAGACCACCATTCAGAATTGAAACGTTGCTTGAAATGGCATAAGCCGTGATTGGTGACCAGATCTAAATAGCCAGGTACTTCCCCACCTTCCTCTTTCCTATCTTCTTCCCCACCCCACTACCTTCAGCCTCACAACATACCCCGATCGGGGATACCATAGCCTCACTGGCTCCAGACGGGAGCAGTTGGGACTCTTGTGCAGTATTCTCGGAAAGGGACTCGGGATGTCAACGGGGACGCACGGGAAAGGACATGCAGGGAGAATTAATGTATTTCTTTGAATGGCATTGCAACGCATGCCGGGTACCAGCTAGTATTATTTATTAATTAGTTCTGCAAGTATTTTTTTCTCTCATTGTTTAATAATATTGTAACTGCTATTAATGTTATTAAGTATTCAGTTCTGCAAGTATTTTTTGTTTTCTTATTGTTAATGATGTAACTGCTTTGACTGATTTAAAATATTGTTTAGGTCTTGCGAACATCTGAGAAATAGGTAATAAATAATTTTCCTTCATCAACTTTATCAATTAATGTTATATTAAAATATTAATTACAACATTTATTCATAATATCAACGGAAATATACAACAATGCTTCGTAAGTACGATCATCTATTTTGAAAAAATGCGTGTAAGTAATCATTTGGTGCCGTGCCTGTAAGACGCTTTGTAAATGCTTATGAGTAAAGCGGGATCACAAACTGTACCATTCTTGACACCAAATTAGTTTATTTTTATTAAAATACAAAGATAACCCAAGAGCTAAGAATGCTTTGTCTCCGTTATATTCCATTTTATTTCAGCCGCGCAAAATTCACTGTCAACCATAAATAAACCAAACAAACTATCGAAAATCACATCTAGGCATAGAAAAATGCTTGCCAGAACGCTTGTAGACTATCAAGCGGCTTGACGGCCAGCACGTAAATTTATTTTCCGTTATTGTCTATGAATGCTTGCCTCAACAGCTTGATGCGCGCTTCAAGCCGTTGAGCCAAGCCTTAGTCTATGCCTAGACAATTTTTCATTCGAGAGGCACTTGAACATATTACTCCTTTGTCTATGGCTTCTTGTCATTTTCGGTAGTTGAACGTGATTTTTGTGCGAGATGGAATCTAGTAAAGAAAAATAATTATTTGTTATGTTATAATAAATGTAATATTTTAATATAACATTGACCTAATAACATTATTAAATTGTATTTACATTAATTTAAAAGAAAAATGCGATGGATTTCTACACATTAAACACAAAAACAATTAATACCTATTTTGTATAATTTAATCTAATTTTTATAAACGTTTTACGTGATACGTAATATCTAAAATCACCACTCAGGTACTTATTTGTCTATGATTTGTTGTCTACGCTCAAAAAATATAAATTCGCTTCAAGCGTTGCGCAATAACGTAGATTATTGCGCAATGCTTGGCTCAAGCGTCAAGCCACCTCTGGAGACGGTCAAAATGCGGTCAAAACTCTAGCCATAGACAAAAAACTACGTGATTGAGCCAAGCCGCTTGATAGTCTCGCTAGCCCTTAAAGGAAATATATTCCCTTTAAATTTGAATCCTATAATGTCAATTAGAATGCAATCATCGATTGTCATTTGTTTTGTTATTCTATTATTTGATTGTTAGAAAAAACCATGCAAAGTGATATAATTAAACATAAATGTCGTTTCTTAGTTAAAAAAAACTTTGCAACACAAGTGTTTTATTTAGAAATTAATAAAAAGGAATTAAACCTATCAACTTATTATAAAACGACATTTCGTTTTAAACAAAAAATGGAGAAAATTCAATTCGAATTTACTCTATTACCTGGAGGCGATGGCAGGTCAAATATTATTAGCATTACAAAAATAGTCACAAGTGATGAAAAAGTGTTTACAATACCAGAAATGCTACAATCCGCCAGCTATCACGAGGAGATAATGAAAACAAGTGCTTTTGGAAAAATAAAAAATAGTTTAAAAAAAAGATACCAGGTTAGAAGAGTCTGGTTAACCATGACAGAAGAACTAAAAAAAACATATATAGACGAAGATAGAAACCTACAGTTTGGAGACCAATACCTCGAAGAATTGGACGAAAAAAGTTTACAAGTACATCAAAAAGAAGATGCATTAGGAAAATTAATTGAAAAGTTAATGGAAGATAAGCAACAGAGCTTAAAAACATTGCTGAGAAGTTTGTTACAGAAAAATTCTGCACTAAAAATACAAATGCAAGCCAGTGGATAGAAGTGTTTGAAAAAGAATGTTTGCGGTTTGATGTGACCATGGATGGAAAAAAATGGAAATACTCAGATTGTTCATGGATAAATCTTGTATAGACTGGTACAGTTCCATGATTATAAAACAACAATGAACTCAGAGTGGTCAACATGGAAAAACAAATTCTGTGAATCATTTGCAAACAAAGGACGGAACCCTGCCACATACGCACTATCATTTAGATACAAAGGTGGTTCTCTGTTGGATTATGCTATGAGAAAAGAAAAACTTCTATTGGATGTGAGAAGATCAATTGACACCGGTACTTTGATAGATCTTGTTGCTTCCGGACTACCAGAATTCATACTAAACAAGATCGAGAGAAGGATTACAAGATACTGTAGATTTGTTTAATGAAGTAAACAATTATGAACATATGATCACCAAAAAAAGATTTATTTATAAGAAAACATTTGGAAATGCAGAACATAATAAAAATGGGGGTAAAAATCCATGTAAAATTTGTGAAAAATTGAATAAGGGCATTCGTTACCACCCTGAAGCTACATGCTGGTTCAAAACAAAAGAGGATGAAAAATTTAAGAGAAATGCCATTAAACATGTAAACAATTCAGTGATAGAAACTGAATTAAATGAAAATGATCAAAAAAACTAATAGTAACACCATTAATAAAAGTCAAACTATTACTAAATGATAAATTAAAAATATACGGAATTTATGATTCGGGTTCAAATGTTTTTCTAATTAATTCTAAGTTATTGAAACTAAAAGGAAAAGGAAACAATTTGAATGAAGCAAATTAATGGTGTTAAAAAGACGAGTGGTTTGACAAGGTTAAAAATAAAAAAAATTTGAATTGCAGAAAAAAATTGTTGTGTACATTATTGATGAACACGATTTCAAGTATGATTTTTTGATTGGATTAGACATGATAAAAGACTTCAAACTTATCCAAAGTGAAGACTTACAAATATCACAAAAACTCTGCCTAAATAATACAAATAAAAAAGAAAAATATTCTACAGATATGAAAACGAATACTGAATTTAACGAACATGTTAAAGAAGAAGATTTTAAAATAACAATGAATCATTTAAATAATGATAAAAAAACAGAAATAAATGAACTAATAGACAAATACACATCAGTGTTCGCGAAGAGTAAATATGATGTTGGCACTGTCAATAGTGTAGGCTCGACGTTTTACTGTAACTGTTGCCAATTGTAATGTTTTATTTGACGTTTAAAATATTCATGTCAGATTTATAGTTAAAAGTTGACATTTAGACTTCACATTTTGTTGATTTGTTGATGTTGCCATGGTAACGTTAAAAAACGCGCGTTCCATAAAGTGCGATTTAAACACGCTAGAGCGTACTTTAAATGAGTAAAAAAGGGCACCAATAAAGGGTTTTTTTTTAACTAAGAAACGACATTTATGTTTATTAATATCACTTTGAATGGTTTTTTCTAACAATCAAATAATAGAATAACAAAACAAATGACAATCGATGATTGCATTCTAATTGACATTATAGGATTCAAATTTAAAGGGAATATATTTCCTTTACATCTCCCTCCCCCGAGAAAAAAAATTATTGCAAAAATTTTCATTCATCTTCGATATCCTCTTCATGGTTCATCAATGCAGGTGCTGGAATTAATTTCGAGATGTGGAAAAAATTTGATTCTAATTTTTTTCGAGCAGTATTTAACTGAGTTTGATAATTTTTCTATGATTTTGTAGGGTCCGATTCTCAATTCGTCGAGCTTCTTCCTGTTAAGTTTGTTTCCATTCTCCACAAAAACAGTATTACCAACTTTGAAGTTCATATGTCTCCTGGTTTTATCGTAAATTATCTTGTTGTAATTATGTGACTTTATAGTATTTTCCAGAGCTTTTTTTCTGTCTTGAATCAAATCGATGTCAGTCTTCTTAAGTTTTAACTCATTTGGCAAAATCGTAACATCTGTGCCGTTAAGTAGGTACTGAGGCGCATATCCAGTGACGGTGTGCTCCGTTTCATTATAGTTTTTTACACAATTACGGGCTATAGTTGTCCAAGCCACTTTTAAGTCATTTTCGTTGATTTTGCATCTAATCTTATTGACTAGCGTTTGATTTAATCTTTCATTTAATCCATTTGAGAAAGGCGAGTTTACTGCAGTAAAAATGATTGGAATATTTATTTCATCCGAAAATTTTTTGAATTCTCTAGTATTAAGACCCGGATATTGGTCTGATAGTATCATGCCAATGTCATTAGTTTCTGTGGAGTTTAAGAGTTTGATGAAATCGTTGGTATTTTGAGTTTTTGACGTCAAAATATATGCAAACCTCGGAAAAGATCTGATAGCAGGTGCAAGTATCTCTTTGTTGACCGTGAACCCCAAAACCACCGATCGTATCAATAGAACATATTTCAAAAGGTTTTGTTGCGGGACCCAAGTAGGACATCAATACATATTTATTTTGACCTCTTGATTTGTTCTTTAAACATACTGCACAACTTTCGCAAGTTCTCTTTATATTGTTTGTCATGTTTTCTGATGTGTACCATGAGCTTATCATTTTTTGCATTTGATTAATTCCTATGTGACCTAGGTCTGTGTCATCGTTTTTGATAAAATCTATGCTGAATTTTTCTGATAGAATTATTTTTTCTTTTTTTTTTTACTTTCTTGTAATAAACATTATTCTTCGATATCAATTTATCTTTTCTGCACTGTATCTTCTCATTTTTGACCTGATCTTTGAAGATATCTTCTAATTTTATTAAGTTGACAACTTTTAATTGCTCATCTTGGTTCTCATCTGGTTCTAAGACTGGGTTTCTGCTTAGACAATCAGCTTCAATATTGTACTTTCCTGGAGAATATTTAATTTGAAAATCATATTGGGATAAGTAATATGTTAAGTCACCCAGCTCTTCATCGGTTCTAGATTTGATATTCATATTTTCCAGCGGTTTGTGATCTGAATAAACTGTAAATGGTTTGCCTATCAACCAGTATTGCCAGTATCTCACTGCCTCTTTTAAAGCTAAGCATTCTAAGTAAATTGTTTTTTTCTTTTTCTGGGCGCCGTTTAATTTTTTCAAAAAGTAAGCAACAGGTTTTTCTTTTCCATCAGATTGTGTCTGTTTTAAAATAGCTCCAACACAATTAATATATATATAGAGAAGCATCTGTATATATATTAATTGGTAAATCTTGATCAAAAATTTCCAAGATCGGTTGTGAGCATATTAGGTTTTTCGTCGTTTCAAAAGCATTTTGGCATTTATCAGTCCAAATAAATTTTTGATTTTTCCTTAATAAATTATGCAAAGGATCAAGTACTATTGCACTCTTCGGAATGTACTCATGATAAAAGTTGATTTTTCCTAGAAATTGTCTCACATTCTTTTGTGTTTTTGGAATAGGAAAATTCTTCATTGAAATCAAATTATCCTTTACTGGCTTGACTGAATTATTCTGAATTATATGACCCAGATATTTTACCATATCTGATGCAAATGAGCATTTTGTAAATTTTAATCTAAAACATTCTGTTTTGATTGCATTCAGCAGCTTTGTCAGATGATCAATGTGTTCAGCAAAAGTTTTTGAAAAAATAAGAATGTCATCTATGTAATTGACAGCAAATTCGTTTAGTTTATATTTTCTCAATATATTGCTTAATATCCTCTGAAACATTGCCGGAGAAGTCTTCAATCCAAAAGGCAAGGCAGGTCCATTGATAATGTCCCTCCTGTGTTACAAATCCTGTTTTTTTTTGTCTTCAATCCGCAACGGAATAGACCAAAAGGCTGAGTTTATATCCAGCGTTGAAAAAAATTTGCAATTTCTGGTCTTTGTCATTAGGTCTTCAATCAATGGAAATGGTTTAGCTTGAGGTATTACTATTTTATTTAAGTCTCTGAAGTCTATGCATAATCTGGATCTTTTATTTTCTTCTTTTTTAAATGCTAGAGTAACCGGTGCAGCAAATGGACTGTACGACTCTTCTATCAGTTTATTGTGTAATAATTTTGCTATTTGCTCTTCTATTTCCTTTTTATCTTCTACACTGCATCTGTTAGACCTCTTACTACAATATTTATCCACTAATAAGTCTATCTTCGCTATTTTACCTCAAATTTTTCATTAAACATTCCTTCATATCGTTTAAAACAGGAGTTCTCAAACTTGAACCGCTGGCGATCTACCTCAAAATTATTAGACTCCGATCGATTGACTCTCCGCAGATTTTCAAGCACCAGTGAGGGGGGGGGGGGGGGTAGAAATCCAATTTTTTATTGCGACCTCATTTTATGCCACATGTGACGAGTATTCTCAAAAAACTGGTTTAAATTAAATCTGTGAATAAAAACTAAACCCAGAACATGAAAATGGTTGTTCTTTGATTCAGGCAGTACATGAATAGTCTGCAACTTGAATTTTATAACTGCCCTTCGAAGAGGAGAATGATTTTCTTTCGAAATGTGTAAGTAGATGAATCCACAACTGGAATTTTACATTCTGAACACAAAACTGGTTTAAATTATATCTGTGTGCGGCGAATTAAAATATTAAAACTCAGAACATGAAATTGGTTTCTCTTTGATTCTGGCTTCACATACATAGTCTGCAATTAGAATTTTATAGCTGTACTTCGAACAAGAGAATGTTTTTCTTCGAAATGTGTCAGCAGATGAATCCACAACTCTATTTTTACATTCTGAACACAAAACTGATTTAAATCAGATCTTTATGCGGCGAATTAAAACTACTCGCAGATGAAATTGGTTTTTCTTTATTCTGGCAGCATATAAATAGTCTGCAACTAGAATTTTATAACTGCACGTCGAATAAGAGAATGTTTTTCTTTGAAATGTGTCAGCAGATGAATCTGCAACTGAAATTTTACATTCTGATCACCAAACTGGTTTTAAATTACAATTGAGTCTTGTTGCTTCCCAGCTTTAATTACTATTTCTCTCATAACACGCGTATGGTTTTCCAACGAATTACTAATTTTGAAGAATGGCTTGAAATAAAATTTAACTCTTAATATTATAACGATTTTCTTCGAATGCGTCAGCAGATTAATCCATTACTATAATTTTGACAGATCATTTGGAACATTACTGGTTTTTACGTAAGACTTAATCTGCACGTGAGTCCTCTGTTTTAATTTATACTACACCCAATTAAATTGATATTTAATTGATACCTACTACACTTAAAACACGTAAATGATTCTCCTGCTATTTTTGTACTTGGAACTCGTGGACGGTTTAACACAAATTTCTAAATAAAGTTTCACCAGCTTCAATAAATGCTTCCTTCACAACCATTCCATCTTCAAATAGTTTCTTGTGTTTCGCCAATAAGTGAGATATTTTAAATGACGCGATCGTTGCAGCTTTTGATTGTTCGGCTGGTCTTGTGAAAAAGGTTTGTTCGGTGGCTGTCATTGGTTAGTATCTATCCTTTTAATTGCTTCTACTCCTCCCACCCAAGATATCATGCTAGCCCAGTCAAGATGTACATCCGTGCTTGCAAAAAGTCCGGTCATTCTGATTTATTTATATGTTGTTAGGACCTAAACCAGTAATAAAAAAAAATTTGCAACTTCGATAATGCTGTGCGAGCGGCGGTGGACCCAAAAAACCAAGAAATTTTCGGATTTTTTTCAGTTTTTGCTCAATATCTCAGTGAAGGAAGAGTCTGACCGGTATAGTTACTATACATACTTTTAAAGTAAACTAAATTTTCTACAATTTGCGATCAAAGCGAGCTATATGCAGCTATTGGTTTCCAAGATACAGTTCTTCGAAAAGTGAAATTTTTTCGGAATGGTCACTTATTTTGTAAAATATTTTCTAAAACACGTATCCCACGTCAAATATTATAAATAATAAAATTGTAGTAAATTTAATTAGCTTTTATTTAAAACTAGATTGATATCTGTAGACCTAACAGTTCTCTCAAGAACGCCAGATAACCAAAAACAGTCATAGGTGGGTTTTGGGGGGAAATGCAAATAAACTGTTCTCACGTCTTTTTATGGTTTTATTGTGCTGTGAAGTAATTCCATTAGTCATCGTGGGTTTATCCTAGGGTAATAATATAATTACGACCATTTCAAATTTCAAGTACCCCTTAGAACCTACCTATACCCATGAGTCATCATGGGTTTATTTGATGGCATAATTATCGACCAGTATAACGACCTTAAGTCAAATTTAAACAATACAATAATTGGGAAACTTACTTAACTCAAATTTAAAAGAACCATTAATATTTTAGAAAAAATGTTTTCATTGTCCCCCCCCCCCCCTTGACCTCCTTACCCGCACCCGGCCCTTTCAGGGCAGGCAGCTCTCAGTGTGTTGCGAAATGTCTATCCGTCCGGGCGTGTGTTTCGTGTATCGTGAGGACCTCGACACAGGTCCTGTTGTGATCATCAAAGAACGAGGAATTCGAGCACTAATTGAAGTGAGTCAAAAACGTGGCCTCGGAGAAAATAAAAATTTCCTCCAAAATTGCAACCAAGTCAGCGTTCATGATGCATGCAGGAAGAGATATACAGCTGTGCGTAACGTTGAAGCCTCAGTTCGTCGAGGAGGAGACTCTGCTTCCCAACCGAAGACGTCATCGACAAGATTATCAAGTAGACTGGCTCCTACCTTGAGGGATTTGCTTTTTGTGTGGTGATGCTATCACTGAAAAATTTCTCCAGCAGCAAAGCAAACTACCATTGGCAAGAAGGAATATGGTCCATACAGTTGAGAAGTTGGGCATAAGGCAAACTGTTTTAGATGCAGCTAAACGCCGAGGTGACGATTGAGGAAGGGTCATTGAGGAGCGCCTCCTCGCCACTGACGACCTGGTTGCTGCAGACGGGACGTACCACAGAGTGTGCTACAGGAGCCTGTTTCAATTACCATCTGCTACTGGGAATAAGAGAGGTTATCGTCCAGCTAGTAATACTGAAGAAGCAATGGAGTTTATTGTTATCAAGTTTAATTTGTAGAACTTCATTTTAATTTTAATATTTTTCTTATATAATCAATAATATTATTATTGATTATACAAGGTGTCCGGAAACTCGTAGTACAGGCGGGAAACTGGAGACTCCACATCACATTTGGAGTCGATTTTGTGGTATAACTTTTTTTGATTTGAGCTTTCGTTTTCGAGTAAATCGAGTCAGAAGTTGATTTTTTTTTTGGTCAAATTCTTGTAAATTATTACCGACGATCATAGTACCTAACTAATAAAAACCATATAAAAGAAAAACAAACAAAGAAATCCGGATTAAAAGCATTGTTTTGAAATTGCCCATCATTTAATTCAGTTTAAAAATAAAATATTTGGTCATTCCACGGTTAAACAGCTGATCGTACATATTCGCAGTTTGTTGGTAGCCGCGAGGGAAGAGACGAGGGAGGGGGAAGGTAGTCCGGTCAAGTTAGCCTGAAAAATAATAATAAAACATATGGCAAATGTAATCCGATTTGAAATTACAGCTTAGCAGTAACATCACCCTGAATATCTCTAATTTAGTTGCAAAAAATCAACACCAACCTTCACATTAATTAATGTAAACGTTGGTGATTCTGTTGTATGTTAATTATTAGAAATAGGTTTTTTTGTATTTGTACTTCAAAGTTTGTAGTACTTACTAACAAAAATATTAGAGGTAACAGGCGGTAGGAGTGAAACCTTCAAAAAACTAAAGTAGACAAGAGTGGGGAGGCTAAGAAGCACCGCACAAAGAGGAGACCGATTGTACTATCTCACTCTCTGACAGGCTAAAATAGCAATTTAAGCTTTGCCTTAACCGTGCTTGATAACCAAATCAGACTAGCCAAAAAAACCCTCCCACCAGCTTAAACCTCACAGCTGACCTGAATTCGTGACAAAAAATAGAAATTGTAACCGAAGAATTTTCATAAGAATATAAGTTGTATTTTTTTCTCTATTTCTCTCTGGTTTCAATCCTGGGATTGGTTTTCAGCAATTTCCTCTATTCGTCTCTTCCACTCTTCCCTGTCTTGTGCGGCTCTTTTGAAGTCTGCAAATGATGAGCAGCGCACGTCCTTCAGGTACTCTCGGCGTGGGCGTCCCCTAGAGTTTGTCCACTCGGTCATACCCTCTATTATGGTGAAACGTGTCATGTTCGTATAAAATGTAACTTTGCGGCAGAGCAGAGACCAGGGCTCAGGATAGTGGGCCAAGTAGTTATCTGTCATGTAGGTAGGGTTTTCAGTCAAATAAAAGAAGATGAACTTTATAAAAATGTATTGAATTCCAAACCAAAAAGCAACATGGAAGTGTACAAACTTCATACCAAGGTAACAAAAGGAAATATAAAAAATACACATACCAGATGGACTCCTAATGGACACGCTAAACTAACTATACGGAAATAACCCCGGTAGACGAACGCGATCTTGCTTCGCAATGAGAGAACACGAGACGGGACGGGAACTCCAGTCTTCCCATATGGGAACGGCGCGGAATCCAGAGCACCAAGGTCGTCCTTCTAATTGGGCAGGAGGCCGCTATACCTCCAAGGAGCGCATTCAGCCACGGGCCATCTAGACGAACTCCAATCAAAAGGCACGTGGCCCCCAACAGTATCCAAGTCTGGCGTATTACGGTTAGCAGACCGTGACTTTGCGACGCGGGGTCGTGAAGGCATATTATAGTAGCCAACGCCAGGACCAATTCACTTCACGATTCCTTTTCCAGAAATAATTCCACAAAACGGCCAACCAGCCACATCGGAAAAAGTGGGACTTTCACGTCATCCACTATAAATAACTCGTACACGAACCTCGCGTGTTACGTAAAAACACCTCGCGTTCTTTTAGGTTTAAAAATCGACTTAGATTCTCATGATAAAATCCAATAAAACACTTTTCCAGTGAGTGACCAATTTCCGACCCAACTGCCCAAGTTGATCGGAAGGAAGTGCCCATAAACAAAAAGGCAGCTCTCTCTTTTCCAAAAATTGCCAGTGTCCAAAAAAAACACCATAGACAAAATAACCACCTAAGCAAGAACTGCATTAGTCACATAATTATTTATGTGACAACATGTTAATGAAAACATCGGTGACGCTCTTGTACGGGGGCTTCGTTTTTGTTTCTGTTGGATGTTTTTCAACAAGAGCACTAACAGTAATGTTACTTCGTCCGAATTTAAAACATCAAACGACCCACGTCTAAATATCACTAGCATACAAACGCACGGCAGTCAGATACGCTTTCAATTTAGGCGTTTGGTATAGGACTGCTGCCGTACTGCAGCGGGTTATAACAAGCGGCACGGTAAACGTGCGGCAGCGGTCCGACACGAAACGTCTAAATTGAAAGATCCCTTAGCTAATGGCGGCCGCGGCGGATGGGCACACGACACTGTCTGCAAAGAGCATGAGTTTGAGCAAACTAGCGTTGTCTCGTTTGTTAAACAGCGGCTAGAACGAGACGCATGCAGGGTCTCTCTGCGTCTGAGTCCAATGCAATGCACGAGCGAGGGAATACCCGATTTTGTTTACATGGCATGTGAGTGATTTCGTGAAGTTTTATCGAATTGCTAACATCATTTTGCGTCAAAAAACAAAGTACGTGTTTGTGAATTACATTGAAATTTACACGGTTATTAAAGACATTCCTCTCATAACCGTAATGAATCTGTGGTTCCTTCAAGATGTTGTTTAACCCTACTTTCGTACAAGTTCGAATAGCCTCTGTGCTCTGTGCTAACTATGCTAAGGTGATAATTTTAAACAATTTTGGTGATGATGTGTGCTTTGGATTGCAAAAGGATCTTTGCTACATAGTGTAAGTACCTAAGTACCTTCCTGTGCTTATAATAAGTAGGTAAGTAATCCACAAGCCGCCGAATTTTTAAGCAGATATTATGGAAATCACACTTCATTTCAACAATTACTACAAGAAGCAACTACTTACAATTTACGTACACAAAATAGGTTATTAGGTTCTCAGTTTAGTTAAATTAAGTAATTCACACGTATTTAGTTTGAAACAAAACTTCGCAAATGTCAAATACAATAATAATAATACGGCGGCAATGGAGAGTCGTTTTTATAAGGGAAATTTTGAACTTTGAACGAAAATCGAATTTTAATGCATATTTTTCCGTCTATCCTGATTGAAACCGGTGGTTCTTGTGGTATTTAAGCTTAAGTATTTTACTTTTTAAAATTTATGCCTAGGTATTTTAAGTGTAGCGGAATATAGTGGCTCTTGGATAATTAATACCCTATAATGTCTTTAATCCTCAATTAGCCGAATTTTTTTATAATTAATTTTATTTTTTTTTAAATGTAAAAATGCTCATATCGAAAAACTATATGTTTATTTGGGTACTCTATGTGATGTAGATTCCCCAGTTTCCCGCTTGTACCACGAGTTTTCGGACACCGTGTATAAGAAAAAAAAAAAAAAGCAATGGAGTGTGTGTACGATTACCTAATGGAAAACAGTAATGAATGTCAGTTTTCTTTATCACACCTTCTGCAGCAAATAAAGGGTGATTGTATCTTGATGTCAGAACAGCGAAAACTCACCTCGAAAAACTTTTTGGCAATGACATAGTCATAGTGGAGATGGGCTCCAACAAAGGGACACTCGTCTGCTTCAAAAACACCGGCCATAAAATTTTGCATGATCATTGGTACAAGGAACAAAAAGGCGATACGCAGCAAGAGCGGTTGAGAGTTGTGAAGGCAGCAGCAGAAATCATCGTGGAAGATATCCGCACACAAGTGTATGACACTAGTCATTATCCCCCCTCGGACGATTTCTTCAACAATGTCGATTCTGTCATCCCTGAGTTAGTACGGCTATTTTACTATTGTTACGGCGAAGAATCAACTTGAATCCCACTGAATGGGTGTGGAAGCTATCTTCTCAAGGACTCACCCCCATCCCCACCACGATGGATCCCGCACCTCCTGCCCTTCTGCGAAAAATTTCATGTAAATGCAAGAAAGGGTGCTCTGGGAGCTGCTCGTGCAGAAAGGCTGGGCTCCACTGCTCAGTCCTCTGTCAGTCATGCGGTGGAAAATTGTGCAATAACGTCCCGGATGTGGAGCTGAAATGTTCGGACGATGAAGATGACCCGACTACAGACTGGGCGCCTCTCCCAGCGTCCATCACAGATATCGAGACACCTTCTTCGTGCGAGCCTAAGCCCGGGCCATCTAAGATAAAAAGAAAGACATGATTTGGCAACCAAGACACAATACTTAAATGATTTATATTAGTTTTATTTTTTGTGAACACATAACTTGTCCTTACAGTAGGTACCATGATGTGTGTACAAGCATTTTAGTATGTAGGTATATAAAACAATATTTGAAGGTGACGTAATTCCCGATAGATGTATTATCTTTTATTTTTTTCATCAAAAATGTGTTAACAATAACAAAAAAAAATTGTACTGTTTGATAAATAAAACCATAAAAAGACGTGAGAACAGTTTATTTGGATTTCCCCCCAAAACCCGCCTATGACTGTTTTTGGTTATCTGGCGTTCTTAAGAGAACCGTTAAGTCTACAGATATCGTTCTAGTTTTAAATGAAAGCTAATGAAATTTACTACAATTTTATTTTTTTATAATATTTGACGTGGGATACGTGTTTTAGAAAATATTTTACAAAATAAATGACCATTTCGAAAAAATTTCACTTTTTGGAAAAAATGGCCTATTTTCGAAGAACTGTATCTTGAAAACCAATGGCTGTATATAGCTTGCTTTGGTATCAAATTGTAGCAAATTTAGTCGACTTTAAAAGTATAACTATACCGGTCAGACCCTTCCTTCACTGAAATATTGAGCAAAAACTGAAAAAAAAAAAAAATTCTTGGTTTTTTGAGTCCACCGCCGCTCGCACAACACTTTCGAAGTTGCAATTTTTTTTTATTACCAAAAAGACGGACCTCGCTTAACGAACACCGCTTTTAGTCGTTCACGAGGTCGGTGGCAAATATGAAGCCTGACATCAGCTCCCTCCCTCCAACAGAGAGCGCAGCTAAACAGCATTCCCGGTACCCTTAGCCCCAAGTGCAGCAATGGCTCGGGATTGTGCTGTTCCCTGAAGAATGGGGTGGAAATATGTATGTAGGAGGCAATGGTGTCAATTAAAACAGAACATCCACCAGCACCGGAGGTCATTCTGAAAATAATATTTTGCCGCTGCACAAAGGATTGTGTAATTGGTAAATGTTGATGCCGAAAAGCAATGATCACCTGTGCTGCAGCGTGCCTCCAATGCCAATGGATATGCCTCAACAGCGTGCCTGTTGCCGAGGACGACGATGAAGACGACATAGAGCCCACTCAGCAAGAACCATCCACTACGGAGGATTTATTTTATTTTTTAATGTGACTTTAAAGTGTGGTCACACATTATATTATTAGGTGAAAGAACAAAAACTCAGTAATAAAATGAAAACAGGTTTTATTAAAACGACAAATTTTACGAAAAAACTTAAAATTGCTGTAAATGTTGAATGGTTGGAGATCAATTTGCATATGCATATCTCTAAATATTATAAATTAAAGTCCTTCGTGTCGTCTATCTGTCTGTCTGTTCGCGATAAACTCGAAAACTACTGAACAGATTTTCATGCGGTTTTCACCAATAGAGTGTTTCATGAAGAAGGTTTAGGTGTGTAATTTGTGAAGGATTTGTGTAAATTGGTTGAAACATAACGATAATTGTTAGAAGTGTCGTAAAAAGTCAAGCCGCCTGGTAGCTTTTATCGAAAACGCAACCCAATCCTTTAGGATATAACAAAACAATGCATGGCGGGATATTCCTCTTTTATAGATCTACAAAAAAGTTCGCGAAGGCATATATCTATCTTTTACGAATAGCTTACTATACCCATTCTATCTTCTAAAAAATGGTCAGGTAAATTGCGGTAATTGAAAAGTTATTTGGACGGATACAGTATTAATCCTTTTAAACTTAAATACGTTAGTTACCCCAAGCATTTCATGCACAATATTTTAATCTTTCACACCATCTCTATGTATTATAAATTAAAATCTTCCTCGCCATCTGTCTGTCTCTTCGCGATAAACTCAAAGACGGCGGTGGTTATAAAGGTTAGATAACCATCCAGTAGATGACGTTGTGTTTTATTAGTCACAGCAACGCGTGGCCGGTGCAGCTAGTATATTCTAAAAGGAAATTCAATTTTATAAAAAAAAAATTACCTTGAATTTTTTTCTCGGATGAATATTTTAGACGATATGAAGGAATATTTGATGAAAAATGAAAGGAAAAATTACTTTCTTTTCGAAAATATCTACTTTTGTGAAGCGTTTAACTAAAAAAAACGCCTGTGAATTAGAAATTACGTAAAGAATAAAAGTTGTAGATAATTTTATGATCTTTTATTAATTTAAAAAAAAAATCCCTGTGACCCACCGTTTTTGCGATTTAAGGCAGAAACATACTTGTGTGTCGTAGCTCGTGGAGTGTCATGACTACAAATTAACCAATCATCGTCGAGGCTTGTCGACACGCCACGACCCACAAATAATATGTCTCTAACCATAATAAACGTATGAAACCGATGTGCTTCTGGCGCGTTACGACACGCCACGACACGCAAGTGTGTTCTGGCTTAAAGCGGAAACCCGAAAATTGGGACCATTCCCCCCACCCCCTAGCTCTCCACCTAGACTTCAGGACTTTTGGTAGATATGTTCACACCCTAAGCACCCTGAATTTTTTTTCTGAAGGAATCGCTTAGGTACCTCTACACCTCCTTCCTTGACTGGACTAGTATAACAGTGTTTTACATAAAGTACAAAAAAATTAATAGCCGTCTAAAAACCACAAAGAAAGCCACAGGACAGAAAAGTGCCAAGATCTGGTCTTGGCACTTTTCGTAGGATATTATGCTGAATACATGAACCAAAAAATGTATACCAAGATCAAATTTAGTTTATTTTATATCAATATGCGTCCACTTCTTACTTTTTTTCCATATTATTGGCAACTACATTTTTCTAATAAAAATTGAATTTTCGTGAAGACTTTTACAAGAGGGTCAATGGGTATTACATATAAATAAAATGGGATATATTTATCCGGTACACCATCTTGGTTACAAACCAGTTTTTTGAACGATTGTTTCCAATGAAAAGGGTAGCTGCCAATAATATGGAGAAAAATTTGTCGAAGATAATAATGTTAATAACAATAACCTTTTTGGGCTCTCATACCCTAATTTAAATATACCTATTTGAGAGTATCATACTTGTATTGCCAATGATATGAATAATCACACTTTTTTATTGAATTAAAATTACTCGAATCCTTACACATCAATCTGTCTCTTGCCGAATCACATTTAGGAAGATCAAATCCTTGTACTACTGTACCGTCCACCATTAAATGTTGCTTTTACTTTCTGAAATACACTCATTAAAGAATATGTTACATATTAATATTAATATATTTTCAGGATTAAATAATAATAATAACTAGCAGTTGAAGCTAATGCTGCTAGGCCCTGCGGGCGGCTTTTACTTCAGCTTCGCCCAGTTTGAGTATTGGTGACCATTTTATAAATCCGATAGGAACTGGCTCCAAAAATAGCCAGTTCCTCGTATCCACTGTGAACTAGTGACAGCTAGTCACCGAGACAAAGTAACCGTGACAAAGTAACCGAGATACGCAATTATATGTAATATATATATATATATATATATATATATATATATTGCATATAGCCGCCTATAAATCCTAGTACTTACCTAGGAAATAAACGTCCATATGCGAGCTGACATCTTTTGGCAGATTCTTGAATTAAAAACCGAGTTACAACGGTAGCTTTGCTTGAAATTTCACGAACACAGATGTTATTTGTCGGACATGCAATGGAAGTCCGGTTCTGTAATTCAACCTTGCAAATGCAAAGCTATTAATACTGTTTCATAATAATTGGATAATTTTGATAGCGCTGTTTTTGTGAAAAATCACCTCAAGGTCGCTGAAAATAACATGTGTTCACAATTATGTTATCTGCGTGCGAACTCTATCTAAATTTATTTACATAGACAATCAACGGTGGTAATTTCAAGCGACCTCCCAGGTACATAAAGTATGGTCCTGTATTCATTCATTTTTGGGCAGCATCGCGTTCATTGGTCAGAACATTGTAAATATATTTTCAAATCGGTGATCAATGAACCGGTGGATGCCGTTTTTAGTCTTAAATTGTTTTTAATCATTGTTTGTCTAGCTTGTAGTCTTTCTAGATTTTATAAATATATTTATAGGTTTGTGCAGCGCCATTGAGGTGATTTTTCACAAAAACGGCGGCAAATATTATTGTTATTATTATTAATTCTGAAATATGAGAATGACAAAGATGACGGATAATTTTAAAGTGGCAGTGGCCAAATTGGAAAAGGTGTTCGTCCCGGTAAAACGAGAGGTTCTGGGTTTGAGTTCCGTTGCGACCGCTATCTTTTTATTTTTCTGTGTCTTGTTCTCTTTCATAATTTCGTTTAGATAATTAGTATTATATTCTTCTTCAATGATACTCATATTTTATTACATTATTTTCCACTTATTTGCCCTTCGACTTGGAGCATTATAAATAAAATTAAATATGGCATACACGCGCCTTTGTGTGATCTTTGCACTCACCCTCCACTTATTAAAATCAGGTCAGGCATTTGATCTTCCGAGAAACGTGCGGAAAAATTATACTGTTTGGAATAGGTTGCGAAAGTTAATTCCTAGTGCGGCCCTGCGCCACCTTTCAAGCAAGAAATTCTATGCACGGTATCAATTTAATTGACTTACTATTTTATACTTTCAATGTCAAAAATAATTGATCCCAAATAATGAAAAAATTATGAAATGTTGGCTTTATTTAAATTTAATATACCTTTAGAACAATTCTCACAAATCCCGCGGAATGTCTAAACTCTATCACGTTATACTGCGGGATTTGAAAAAGGTGGGGGATTTGGAAAACCTAGTCCAAATTTACAGCTAACATACCACCCACCATCAAAGTGTTATTGATTTCGTTCCGGTTTGAACTTTCGAATACAAAACAAAGATAGTTGCCTCTAATAGAAAAAGTATAAAGCAAATCAAAAAAATAAATATTCATTTAGAAAGAATACAAATTTAATAATGACGACCATGGCGTTCAAGTGGTTAAGATCCTCGCCTAGAGTACAGAAATAGCGGGTTCAAATTCCAGCGAACGAAAATACATTTTATTTATAAAAAAAAATATTTGGTAGGCTAATCAAATAATAAAACTGATTAAGATAACGTCACGCTAAATATTATCGATGTTCGGGAAAAGCAATTACAACAAGTGCTAAATATACATTACTACCAGAGAAAGGATCTAGGGCAGCTTATGGGGAATTATTTTATTATTTCGTTAGCAACATGCGAGGAGTGCAAAGTCAATATGTGATCATTTATTTTATTTGTGTTGAAATATTTTAAATGACATACCTAAATAAAGGATGGTCCAAAAGGAAATATTTATGAATTGAGTTCATTATAACTTTAATTACTCTTTGTACTACAGTTACGCTCACAATCAAAAATTTGAGAGGCAGGTATGGGTACCGCCGTCCCTGCAACCATTCATTGGACAACCAACACCTCTGCCCTATTCACCCAAAGTGGTTCGCTGCGTTTGTTGACTTGGCGGGGATGCCCGCGTTCATTTGTCTCGATCTTGGTGCGGTGTGTCGGACTGGATTCGTAGAGACCGGTTGAGGGAGATCTTTTTACCTCTCTAACAGGACTCTCTCGAAACATTGCCTTGCACCGCAGTGGGAGGGATATATTTTTACGTCCATCACTTTTCGATATGCTGATCCTCAGATGTCTATCCACCCCACACATATTTTTCCTGACTAGAAATCCCTCTCCTTTCTTTCCCTAAAATGACCCTCCGCACAGCATTCCCAAAGATGACGTAGGCCTTGAGGGATATTATTTTCCTCAGGTTCTCCTGTGTGGAGCTAATGTAAAAAAGTGATCAATGCAGACTAACCTAATTGAAATTTAAAAATTGTTCTCATTTATATAAATAAGAACAGGATTATTTACAAATGTTTTATTTTATTTTATTTTTATTTTAAATACATAAACGGCTATACTGCCTTTTATAAATAAACATATAATAGAGTACAAAAGAAAGAAAAATAATATCATTACATAATAGTAGTTTTAAACTTTAAAATAGCATACAATTATTTTGTGTATCACAACAAAAAAGAACAACGAGAAATATCACATTTCATTTCAACATGTCCATATTGCGTATATAAAGTTACATTATGGAAAAATAATTTTTGAGTGCATGTTTATATTGCGCTAATTTTAAGAAATAAATGTCACCGATGTTAGCATATTCATTTCCCAAAATGTGTAATCGACTGATTGGTGAGTAATAATGTGATAATGTATGTGTGTTATTATAGTAGAACGGTAGAGTCAGTCTATTGTTAGCGCGACCAGGGCAATGAAATCGTATTAGTTCTATTAAATCAGGGGTATCCAGGACCGAGTGAATTATTTTATATAATATTAATAGATCACAGATTTTACTGCGATCTGATAAATTTACTTAAATTCTTAATGTAAATAAATAATAGAAATTTACATTACTGCTCACATTCAATATTTTCATTTTTTTTCAGTAAGACAAACATTCCCGGGTTACAATTAACCCAACAATGTTTGAAAATCTCCTACTACCGAGCCGAGGAATCGAACGCGCGACGCCCGGGTGGGACCCAAACGCGATGCCCACTTAGCCACTGATGGCACTTGTTTCCATATTTTTCAAAATTGATAATCGGGGAAGGGGGAATGGGAGGGGGGAAGGGGGGGTAATTGAGGGCACAATTTACAAAGGGAACAGGTTCAATGGTGGATCGTTTAAAAATATTTTCTGATTATTTATAACTAGCTTTTTCCCGAGGCTTCGCTCGCATGGTATTAGGGGATTCCCACTCTGCCTCCTCCACCTTCCCTCTCTCCACTCCAATCCCACCGTCAACCCCCTCCCCCTCTCTCTCCACCCACCCCTCCCCCCGCCCCCTACCCCTCCACATTCCCTCTCCCCACACCATTCCCCCCATCAACCCCCCTCCCCCCCAACCCTACCCCTCCCCCCATTTTATGTTTTTTATGGAGTTTGTTTAAGAATTAAGAAACTTATTAAGTTGTCTCAATATACCTGTCCAAACACAGAACACATCATGCACGTACCTCTTCCAACAATGTACAGATTTTAATAATAAGCCGCAGCTATTAAAAATCTTATATTCCAGATTAATTATAAATATATCCGCCACCGAGGGGCTGGTACTAGCACCCATGGACACGCCTTGTTTTTTTATTCATAGACAATACTTAATAAAATTCAATGACAGTATTTTTAAACAATAACTTTTTAAATTTAAATATTTCAATAAGATTGACGGACGTATGAATCCATCCCTCCCACTGCGGTACAAGTCGATGGGTCGAGAAAGTCCAACTGGAGAAGAAAAATGTCTCCATCAACCAGACTCTCCCGATTAGAAAGTGGGCAAACGCATGTGTCGCCAAGAACTAGACAAACCTCATGAATCCTAGCACCCCTGCAAAGACACTGAACATGATGGACCACTTGGGGTAATCTATGGCAGGGGTGTTGGTTACCTAATAAATGCTTCTCGGTACCCATACCCTCCTCCCAAATTGTATACTCTACTACAAAAATTGATATAACGTTGAAAGAACTAAGAATTGGACGACCACATTTTCGGTCACCTGGTTTGATTCAAAGCTTCCGGGACACCATGTACACATTAAAACTACGTAATCATCCTACCTGCATTTTGTTGATCTAGAGAAGGCATATCATTTTGATATTAACAATTTCTCAATGATATTAATTTAACATGAGATAACACAATATTATTGAAGCACTTGACAACAGGTGTCTTTGATTATCTGATTGATGACTTAGGTATTGAGGTAAATTGTTTTTCTTAGGGACTTCTGTGTGGAGCTAATGCTAAATAATTAAACATTTTCAAAAATCGACTTTTTCTTGAACAGATTTTCAAATAGGTAGGAAGTTAGATCAATAAAGGCTACGTCAATGGATAGGAGTGGAAACGTCTTATATAATACAATATCACTTTTCTTTGAAATTCAAATAGATAGGAAGTTCGATCAATAAAGGCTACGTCAATGGATAGGAGTGGAAACGTCTTATATAATACAGTGACATCACTTTCCTTCGAAATGGGTAAAGGAAACGGTAACCGGCCAACTCAGAATGCAACCAACTCAGAACCACCTCAGACAGGTCATTAAAAATTATGATAAAAAAATATTAAAAAATGGTAAAATAGGTTACGTTAGGTACGTTTTAAGATTTTCACGGCCAAAAGAATTTTCGTTATTTGTTTTTGCGGTGTTATGCCGTGTTGCGCTACCTCCTTCTTTAGCCAATGTGTTTATCCAATGTTTAGCCAATGTGAACACGGCATAACACCCCAAAAACCAATAACGAAAAAAGGTTACGTTTGGTTAGATAGATGGGCTATTTTAAAATTATTTTTTTCATAGCTTTTAATGACTTTACAAAGAAGTGTTGACTTCATTCTGAGTTGGCGTGGAACCAAAGAAAACATTTCTAGAATTACCTTAATTAATTAATTTCTAGGAATTATAAAGAGTTCTTGTAGCAGTGGTTCTTAAACTTTTCATAACCGTGGGGCACTCTCAGAATTTCAAAATAAATTTCAAAGAATATTGTAGGAAAAGAAAACAACGCATTAAAAAATCTCTTTTATCTGTTAGTTTACAATGTCAGTAGGTTACTTCATATTGTTAGTAGGTTAGTTTATAATGTTAGTAGTTAGTTTACAATGTTAGTATGTAAGTTTACAATGTCAGTAGGTTACTTTACAATGTTAGTAGGTTAGTTTACAATGAAAGTAGGTTAGTTTACAATGTAAATAGGTTAATTTAAAATGTAAGTAGGTTAGTTTACAATGTTGGTAGGTTACTTTACAATGTCAGTGGGTTAGTTTACAATGTTAGTAGTAAAGGTTACAATGTCAGTAGGTTACTTTACAATATTAGTAGGTTAGTTTATAATATTGGTAGGTAAGTTTACAATGTCCGTAAGTTATTTTACAATGTTAGTAGGTTAGTTTACAATGTAAGTAGGTTACTTTACAATGTTAGTAGGTTAGTTTAATATGTTAGTAGGTTAGTTTAATATGTTAGTATGTAAATTTACAATGTCAGGAGGTTACTTTACAATGTTAGTAGGTTAGTTTAATATGTTAGTATGTAAATTTACAATGTCAGGAGGTTACTTTACATTGTTAGTAGGTTAGTTTACAATGTAACTAGGTTAATTTTAAATATAAGTAGGTAAGTGTACAATGTCAGTAGGTTAGTTTACAATGTTAGTAGGCTAGTTTACAATGTTAATAGGTAAGTTTACAATGTCAGAAGGTTAGTTTACAATGTTAGTAGGTTAGTTTACAATGAAAGTAGGTTAGTTTACAATGTAAATAGGTTAATTTAAAATGTAAGTAGGTTAGTTTACAATGTTGGTAGGTTACTTTACAATGTCAGTGGGTTAGTTTACAATGTTAGTAGTAAAGGTTACAATGTCAGTAGGTTACTTTACAATATTAGTAGGTTAGTTTATAATATTGGTAGGTAAGTTTACAATGTCCGTAAGTTATATTACAATGTTAGTAGGTTAGTTTACAATGTAAGTAGGTTACTTTACAATGTTAGTAGGTTAGTTTAATATGTTAGTATGTAAATTTACAATGTTAGTAGGTTAGTTTAATATGTTAGTATGTAAATTTACAATGTCAGGAGGTTACTTTACAATGTTAGTAGGTTAGTTTAATATGTTAGTATGTAAATTTACAATGTCAGGAGGTTACTTTACATTGTTAGTAGGTTAGTTTACAATGTAAGTAGGTTAATTTAAAATGTAAGTAGGTAAGTGTACAATGTCAGTAGGTTAGTTTACAATGTTAGTAGGCTAGTTTACAATATTAATAGGTAAGTTTACAATGTCAGAAGGTTAGTTTACAATGTTAGTAGGTTAGTTTACAATGTTAGTAGGTTAGACTGCAATGTTAGTAGGTTAGTTTACAATTAGGGATGTAACGATACCGATACTGATATATTGGCCGATATAATCGGCAAGCTTACAGCCGATATCAAGGGCGCGAAACGAACAACGCGCACGCGTTGCCGCTGTCGTAGCTTCTCAACGATCGTAAGAAAGGACAACTTCCCAAATTCCCAAAATTAAAAATTCTTGCGCAAAAATACTTGTCCTTTCCAATGAGCTCAGTGGCTGCAGAACGTCTTTTTTCAACTGCAGGCCTGATACAAAATGATTTGCGTAACAGATTATCTGCTGATAATTTGAATAAACTTTTTTTTCTTAACAAAAATCTACCAAAAGTAAATTTTATTTACTAACTTTACGTATCTTTTTTTATAACTATGTGCTTTATTTCATTCCAAACAAATATTTTTTTTTTTCAATTTAATTTCTGCATTTTTTTATTATTTTTCTTTCGCACTCCTGAGGGCAATCAAAATTGGCATCACTATTGGTACCGCCGATTATTTTTGTTAAGAATCGGTGTCGGTATCGTATCGGCAAAATCATGTATCGTTACATCCCTATTTAAAATGTTAGTAGGTTAGACTGCAATGTTAGTAGGTTAGTTTACAATGTTAGTAGTAGTTGGCAGTTGTCAGTAGTTGCTCGGCAAGCCTACCCACCCGCCTGTTATAATAGCTAACGTGTTATGGTGTAATATTGACCTATACATATTATAGTTGTACACCACAGATCACAGAATACATTATAATGTTGATCATTTTGATAAAATAAATGGTTCCTATTAAATAATATTTTGGAAAGCAGTGGATACTTCATCGTCAGGTTAAAATTATTAGTAAGGAAGAAACATTGGTGTGTAATTATGTTGTAATGTTTGATTAAATAAGTGGTGTACCCAGTGGCGGACTAAGCACGTCAGAGGCCCGGGGCAGCAAATCTGAATGAGCCCCCCCCCCCCTCCCTAGTTGAAAAATTTGATGTAATTTTACAAGATTTTTATTCAGTTTGTAAGGGAGATTCTTACTTGTATCTTCCAAAAATATAGCATACTTATTAAATGATGCTATGTGATGATGTGTAAAGGAAATTAGTTGCAATTAAAACCCAGAGCATGAGATATTAAATTTATTAAATAACAATCAAACATAATTTAAAATAAGTTGAATGTAATCTACAGGGCGTGTCATTCTCCCGAAGGGACAATGAATATGTAATTTCGGATATTAATAGAGGTAGGTAGTTAAAAGTTACTTATAAAAGAAAGTGGTAAAGGTTGAGTGCCATCTTATTTTTAGGTGAATAAGAAAACAATTTAAATTATAGATAAACCATGATGATAGATAATGAAGCTAATTCTACGTTACGTGAAGTATATCGTTGAAGGTAACAGCATGACTCGTCTGAAGGAGAAATCTATACGTCCGGCAACCAGACGCCATCTTCCGTCCGCAGGGGGGTGTTGCTCCAGTAGTCTCCCAAAACCAAACTCCGGGTGAAGCCGTCAATGCCCCCTAGCAAGCGTTCGCTGGTCACATGGTCAGTCGCAGCTAGTGATGTGCATGCAACAAAGTGTAGGGATGGGGAACGAATCGCTACATTACCCCCTCCCCAAAAAGAACATTTCCAGCAGGAAATGTAGGCCCTCCTGGCGCCTAGTACACAGCAACAGGAACATTGATGAGGTTCCACTTCTATAAATGATCAGGAGGAGAAGCCATCAACAACCCTTGAGACCAGGTTAAAGAGGTATCCATCCCGAATGCTGCATGTGTTGATGCTGAACAATGTAAGTTGGAGCTCGTTCTCTTGACTAGTAGAGGTCCATGAAAATGTAAGACTGCAAATGTAGAAGCAGATCAATGTGAGTTGGAGTTCCATCTTGTAAGAATGCAAAATGAGAAGTAGTCCATTTCTTGATGAAGAAGACCATTACTTGATGAGGAAGTCCATTTCTTGATGAAGAAAACCAAAACTTGATGAGAAAGTCCATTTCTTGATGAAGAAGACCAATACTTGATGAGAAAGTCCATTTCTTGATGAAGAAACCCAAATGTGACAGGCTGAACCACCAGAATGTTGAGAAACTGTATGACGAGTCCAATCTTCCTGATGTTCTCTACATCTACGACTGCCTAATTATGGTTTATCAGCAAGGAATTGAACCAATTAAGAAAAACATTGTTATTCACAATTAAAGAAAATTTAAGGCGCTTTCTACCCTTCTAAAGAAAAGTTTCCAAATACGAGAAAACTATCAAACATTTGTCCTCAACAATGAGAAACGCTAGCCAGCGATAAAGTGCAGAATTGAAAATAAATTTTTGTCAATAAAAAAATTTTTTTTTTTTTGAAGAATCGAGCCTATCCCAGACTATATATTATGACCAGAAAATTTTCAATTATTAATCAAATAGGTAATTAAACAAACTTAGGCATACAAAACCTTATCAATCCCGAATATGTGAGAGAAGAATTCACAAAGAATATTACAACGTAAAATTAAACCGAAGTTATAAATTTGGCAAAGAATTATTAATCTTATAATTCATATGTAAAAGCTCGTCAAGCAATTTCCCTAAGATAGGAGAAGTGCTTAAGAAGATGAACACGAAAAACACATAAAATAAAAATTGCTCAGATAATCACCCAACTAAGCGATCATAAAATATAACGTCAAGTACTGTATTAAAATAATTATCCCGAACGATAATGTACCTCGTAAAACTATAATCCATATATAAACTTTATATCAAATAAATTATCTGAACAAAATAAAACGACTGTTTAACAACACAATCTGCCCAACATTTCATATAAATCCTCAGAATGAGAATGAAAACCGGAAAAATCCCAGAACATCAAATCTGAAGAAAAAAAAAAAATTCCCGAGAAAATATAAATATTATAAAACCCCAAAGTGTCTTATTACCGAATAAAACAACTGATGTCCAAATGTCAATTGAACAAACTTCCCATATAAATCCTCATAATGAGATGGAAAAACCCCGGAAAACTTCCAAACATAACGAAACCGTTATGACGTCTTCAACGATTGACGTAATAATAATGGCAAATAGAAAAGGAGCACAGGCCTCCCACCACTACAGGCAAATCATCTGTATTAGTAGGTCCCCTGTCTTCCTGAAAAGGAAAGGAAAAACCCAAATCCATTTCCGCGAAACGATTTAAAAAAAAAATCGCGTCCGAGAACTCAGAGGTAACTATACATAGAACCCGAGACTAATTACTCACGAACTCAGAGGTATTAAACATGGAAGGCTCGTAATTATTCGCATAACGCTTTCAAAATGCCGAAACATTCCCACCGAAAGGAAAGTTATGAATGTAAATACCCGAAATTAGAAACAAAAGAAACATTACATGGACGCCACGAAAGGACAGACAGAACAAAACAAAACAACCATTCGAAGTTCATATTCGTGTTCATCTATATGAACGTCGAATGTGTGTTTCTAAGAAAGAATAACCTCCCTCTTTGTGCCGGACAAAGTGAAACGATGCTCCTTCAGTACAAACCTAACCACAAATGAAGTGAAACCGTTCCAAAAAAATTGAAAGTCGAAGTAAGGAATGAAATAATCCCGAAATATGATGTAAAATCAAACACCAAAGTCAGATCTAATATCCATAATAGAAACCGACTAATATATTTTAATAACAACTTAACGTTGCATAATTTTCATACAAATCCAACCTAACAGTTGATATAATAATGTTGAAACAACAACAACAACAAAAAAAATGTGTTCCCGCAAAAAAAATAAAAACTGAAAAATTAAATTGACTTATGCCATTATTAACCGAAGTATGTTCGAAGACAAAACGGAGATATATCGATCCTTTAGCTTCTATAAATATTTGTATAAAATTCCGAATAAAATTTATAGCAACAACAATGCTGTATATAAATCCAACATAACCGTTGATGAATGTTTAACAATAGCCAAACTTGAGTTGCCAAAGAAGACTAATTAAAGAGATAAGTGTACAAACTTATTATAAATCTATGAATATCTGAAAATGTTCCTAAAAGAAAAAATTGTAATGAAAGATTTGAGTATAAATCACTTCCAAGGTCGGTATATTGTGTTTTCGAAACGAAAAAAATATTTATTATTTGAAATAAAGTAACTGGTTTAAAATAAATTAAATGTTGAATCCCAATAAAGTATCTCTAAGTATTAGAAAATAATTATTATTTCATAACAGCCGTATTTAATTTATAAAGATTATTTAGTATTCCAAGTAAGCAAAGACTCGAACCAAAACTGCGTTACGAACGAAGAATTTTTATGGTGTATGAATATATTAAACTGATGCGCGCCGCCCAGATGTTAAATGCGATAAATATTTTTAATAATAAAATAGCAAATGCACTAACCAAAGGCTGTGTATAAAGGATAAAATCACTTTTATGAAGTTAAATAATAACATTCAAATAAACCGAAATGATAATTAAACATTATAAATTTACTAAAGACAAAATAACGATATCAACCGACATTTGATTGACAATACAAATCCCAAAAGGTGTACAATCAAACGAATAAAAATCCGTTAAAGCGTCTGAGGAACTAACCGCTACATAATAATTACATATTAATTGTTATTATTTATTTGAAACCCGCTAAGCTTGAAATAATTATAATCGAGAACGGTGAAATATTGAGAAAATATACAAATTTAATAAAATTTAAAAAACAACTGAATTTAATACTAACCATTTAAGTAAAATTCAATCAGACCCTATCGAAAAAAAAAATATTGCATAAAATTTTTGGAAAACCCCGAATTTGAGCTTAATGTTTTAGAAAAGAGAAGGTAAATTATTTATTAATTGATACGCCCAAAATAACTACTTGCAAAACAAATAATTGTACACCGAGAAATTTAAATAAATGATATTACATCAAGGTAAATTAGAATTAATTTAATACTAATTTAATGAATCATAAAGTTATTCTAAACAACATATTAATTAAAATGAATTTATAAGACTACCCAATTATAAACCCCGTCAGATTTAAAGAAAAACGATGTAAGATGAACAGCTATCAAAACCGTCATTATCAGATCTTCCCTGTAAGAACTAACATAAGAGCTTGTGAAGTAATCCATCAAAGGTTAGATAATTCCTACAAATTATTATGCCAAAGAAGCTATTAAAATTATCAAGTGTTTGCAAAGGTCGATAACCTTAATACTGCCAGGAAGCCAAATTATAGAAGAAAATAACCCAATTAATCGCGTACTACCAAAAATTAACTCACGAATATTAAGAATTTTTATGATTTAAATTAAATTAAGGCAATTTTAATCAAGATACATGAGCTCTTGCATATTGAAAAGAATCGACAATAATTCAACATGAATTGACTGTGACAAGATGCCAATAAAATTCACCAAAATAATTAACAATTAAAGTTACTGAATGATTCCAAGGAAAGTTAACAAAAATTATTTACAAAATATTTCCGTAAAATCAAACAACAACTCAACCGAAAATAAGATAAGCAATTTGAAAGACCTCTTATCCATGAAGAACTGTTAAACTGGACTCGGCAATTCCATTGAATAGAGGACGTCTCCCATATCAACAGTCATTTGAGGAAGGCCAGCAATTCGCAATTCTGAAATGCATGATTTGATATTTGAAATGAAGCAAAAATAAAATTTCCAAAACACAGGAAAATAATTCCTAGATAAAGATGTAAATCATTTCAGTGTGACAATTTTGCAAATTATTAACGCGTGGACAATAAAATTTACAAACCCCATTTGAAATTAGTGCCCATCCAACTTAAGAATAATTAAATCTGAAGGTTAAATTTAAAATCCCTTGAAAAACTCGTTACAAGATAAATTCAAAACTAATAGGAAGATAATTATCAACCACATAATATGACATAAATCAATCAACTTGGAAATCCATAAATAAATCTGAAAAAAATTTATTACTGACATAAATCCCCCGTCTCTCATAATAAAAATGTTGAGCAGCATAACGTTCAAAAGCAAATCTTATGAATCAGATGTTGCAATAAGAAATATGAAACGATATTGTAATAACATCGCATTATAAAAGAAAAATAATCACTCCAGAGATACAATATAAAATTGAAATACACTTACGTAGTGGGACGCGTGCCATTATGACCGTAGGTACATATTTATTCCGACCGAAAACAAGAAAGTACAGTGTACATAATGTGCCGAGCTACCGTGATAGCAAATATTATTATTAACCTGTAACATTATTAGAAAGGTAAACCAACCAACATTAATGTGCGAATTAAGGATAACCGCAATTATATCTTGAAACATAAGAATATGAAGGTAACGTTGAATATTTTAAGGCATGATTTGGGAACACATGATGCAAAATTATATAATGAATAAAGTATTCTTGTGAACGGTAACACTTATTACAAAACAACAAAAATTGAGTTTGGTAGTGAGAAACGATGGGAATTAAAGTAATAAGGACATTATAATAATAAAATATAAAACACACTCACCCCGCGAACGGCAGATGCGCTGGAACCTAAAGATCCCAACTTCAGAGTCATATCAAAGAAAAAATTCCTACCCAGTGAAAAAAATATACGAAACCGAAATTACAGAGGATAATTACCACGTTGCGCGCCATTTTGTAAGGGAGATTCTTACTTGTATCTTCTATAAATATAGCATACTTATTAAATGATGCTATATGATGATGTGTAAAGGAAATTAGTTGCAATTAAAACCCAGAGCATGAGATATTAAATTTATTAAATAACAATCAAACATAATTTAAAATAAGTTGAATGTAATCTACAGGGCGTGTCATTCTCCCGAAGGGACAATGAATATGTAATTTCGGATATTAATAGAGGTAGGTAGTTAAAAGTTACTTATAAAAGAAAGTGGTAAAGGTTGAGCGCCATCTTATTTTTAGGTGAATAAGAAAACAATTTAAATTATAGATAAACCATGATGATAGATAATGAAGCTAATTCTACGTTACGTGAAGTATATCGTTGAAGGTAACAGCATGACTCGTCTGAAGGAGAAATCTATACGTCCGGCAACCAGACGCCATCTTCCGTCCGCAGGTGGGTGTTGCTCCAGTAGTCTCCCAAAACCAAACTCCGGGTGAAGCCGTCAATGCCCCCTAGCAAGCGTTCGCTGGTCACATGGTCAGTCGCAGCTAGTGATGTGCATGCAACAAAGTGTAGGGATGGGGAACGAATCGCTACAAGTTCACACGGGTCTCTGGTCCGAAAGAGCCTTCAAGCGTCCTATACATCCGATTTGCATGCACCAAGTCTTAAACTGTTAGAAAATCTCTTTACTATGGCACCACATAGGGATTTTTTTTATATAGGGACCCCATATATTTTTTTACGAACGCTGAAAATTTTCATAAAATACGGTGGTCCGTCAGGACCACAGGCCACCACTCCAGCCCCCCTGTTAGTCTTCCACTAAATCTTTTTGATTACTTGCCTATTTTATTTCTATCTATATTATCTGTAATGATAAAATAATCTTTTGCAAAGGGTCTAAGATGGTAAAAAATGCAACAAGTCTTAAACTGTTAGAAAATCCAGTCACTATAGTCAGTGCCGTAGTATCCATAAGACAACTGTAGGCAACTGCATAGGGGATCCGCATTGAGTGGGGGCCCCGAGGGTAAAGGGACCCTGAGACGTGCATTGCCTAGGGGCCCTGACATGTTTAAGCCGGCCCTGGCAGGGTCGTATTGTCCATAAGTTAGCCACGTATCAGCTAGGGGCCCCTATGGTAAAGGGGCACCGATACGTGCATTGCCTAGAGACCCCGGCATGTTTAAGCCAGCCCTGGCAGGGCCCTAGTGTCCATAAGGCAGTGTGGGCCACTGCCTAGGGGCCCCGCATCAGGTAGGGGTCCATAGGGTAAAGGGGCCCCGAGACATGCATTGCCTAGAGGCTCCAACATGTTTAATCCGGCCATGGCAGGGGCTTATTGTCCATAAGGCAGTGTAGGCCTTACTGCCTTCGAAAATCTAGTCACTATAGCCAGGGCCGTATTATCCATAAGAAGTGTAGGCAACTGCCTAGAGGCCATGAGGGTAAAAATGGGCCCAAGATGTGCATTGCCTAGGTGCCCCAACATGTTTAAGCCGGCCCTGGCAGGGCCGTATTGCCGATAAGGCAGTGTGGGCCACTGCCTTCGAAATTCCAGTCACTATAGCCAGGGCCGTATTATCCATAAGAAGTGTAGGAAACTGCCCAGGAGCCCCGCATTGGTTAGGAGCCCCGAGGGTAAAAGGACTCCGTGACGTGCATTGCTTAGGGGCCCCGCATTGGGTAGGGGCCCCCTAGGGTAAAGGGGCCCCCAGTCGTGCATTGCCTAAGGGCCCCGACAAGTTTAAGCCAGCCCTGGCAGGGCCGTATTGTCCACAAGACAGTGTAGGCCACTACCTAAGGGCCACGTATCAGCCACCATCCATTTTTTATTTTTTTTAGATATCGAAATTCACCTACATGAAGGCACTTTAATATGTTGCCAGCCAGGTTGAAAAACGTGTTAAAAAGGTTCGAGAAAAACACATTCAAAGTTTGGCTGAAGGATAATTCAACATGCAAACTGTTTCAAACGCTTTCACATAAAATATTATTTTAGTCAATTTTTCGAATTTCTTTTTAAAAAATTGGTGAGAGAAGATTTTCAGTCTCCTGGTGCCGTAAAGCCTTGTTTAGGATTTGATCAAGGGAACATGGAGGCGTTTGGGGGCCCCCGCCCCCCGCCCTTAGTTCGCCACTGGGTGTACCTATACAAAGCTATTTGTTTGATTAAATACGTTGTGTACCTATACAAAGCTATTTGTTTCATTAAATAAGTGGTGTACCTATACAAAGCTATGTTTGATTAAATAAGTGGTGTATCTATACAAAGCTATTTGTTTTCATTTAATTAAAATGACTCCACAAAGTAAATATGCGATTATTGAAAAAAATATCATTTTATTACTATTATTTCCATTACTAAATATATTGGCGGTGTCCCCTGTCCCTGCTGTACATAGTGACATAGTGTGCAAACAAACATTATTAGCTAATTATTTATAAATAATACGGATGTAATTCATGTAGATACTAGATAGGTATAATATAAACCAACATTTTTTGAAAACCTTTCGGCTAAATTATTTAATAATGGTACGGGCATAGAGACATCTGCAGGATCAGATCAGTAGAAGTTATATTCTGTGCCTGGAAACTTTTCAAAGGGGGTTTGAGTCTTTACTAAAATGATTGAGAGCAAACATTTGAGCTATGTAGTTTCATATTGCGACCATAGATGACTGAAACATAACAGGATTTTTAAAAAACAAAATGAATATCCAACCTATATTTATTATCCCTGACGGGTTTTTATGAGACATCCTGAAACTTAATGTATGTAGGTATTTCCTTTGACTCGATAAAGTTCGCTGTTTTTTTTATAAAATTAGCTGAATTATCTTATTTCCCTTACGAATTGTTATAACGTATTAAAAACACGAGGTTTTACCTCTATTTCATTTTTATTTCGTACAAAATATATAAACACACACAAACATAAATAATGTCATTACAAAATATATATTATATAGACACATAAATAATGTCATTACAAAATACATATTGAGCATCCCCCTGGTGACCTTTTTTATAATTTATTTCGGCAGTCTAATAAAACAGCAGAGTGAGGCTGTTTGCAACTATTAAAAGACTGACGTTTATTACAAATATTGTAGATGGCGTTATTAGTAACATATCATTTAATCAATTTATTATATAATAAAATATATTAAAAATTTTGGAATGATAAAAAATTCTATATACGTTTAAATAGTAAGTTAAATGTAATATAAATTTTTTTAAATTTATGAAATTATCTCATCTTTTGAATATGGTTATCTTACTAAATTTTAAAATTTAAATCTAAAAAAAACATTTTTATTGCATATTTTGTAATTTTATTCTAACACAGTCTACGCTTCGGCACTTAGTGAAATAGTCTTTTTCATTACAATATACATTAATCTATAGAAGCATATTTACATATTATACATATCAAACATATTTTAAGCTCTCTTGAATGAATCTATACCTCCCACTGCGGTACAAGATAATGTTCCTAAGTCACAGGCTGTAGCTTGCCACTTGTGGTGACAGAGGTGTTGGTTGTCCAATAAATGATTCCCGGGGCGGCGGTACCCATACCCGCCTCCCAAATTGTAAACGACATTGTCTTATTGTTAATGACACCCTGATCCAGGATTCGTGAAATGAAATGTTATTTTGATCAAATAATTAGATAACAGTGGCGGTCTGTGAGTTTTCAGTTAATTAGAGTGCTAAGATACTTTTGTTTTAGTTTTTTTAGAGTGCTAAGATTGAAAAATACTGCTTTACCTACTGATGTTGTTGTAGATAAAAAGTTTTTTTTTTTTCAAAATTTCAACTTTTTGTATGAAGATCTTTCAGTGTGTGAATGCGGCGCAGCCCTTAACTGACAGAATCCTGAAGATCTTCATACAAAAAGTTGAAATTTTGAAAAAAAAAAAAATTCATTTTCAGCTACAACAACGTCAGTTAGGAGCCATTCATTTATTACGTAAGACGATTTAGGGGGGGAGGGGGGTCGACCATGTCTTATTTTTTCTAACTTGGGGGTGGGAGGGAGTCTCGATAGTTGTAAAAATGCGCAAAGTTAAAATTATTAGTACCTTTGTAAGTACAAATAAACATTTCTAAAAATTGTTTCTTTGAAAAATAAACATTAAAACAAAACAAACGTGTTTTCGTTATTTGTTTTTGGGGTGTTATGCCGTGTTGCGCTACCTCCTTCTTTAGCCAACGTTTTAATGAGCTTTCTATTCCGTTCCGCGGCGATGACGCCACTACTTGTCACGATTATTTTGTACTGGTGAAAGTTAACCATTGTAATTTTTATTTTTATTTTTTTTTTCTTAAATTCTTACCATTGTTATTTCTAATTTTAGATTTCATTAAGAGATGGAGCCACTTCCGTCGGCGTCTCGCAAACGGACTTGCCCCTGGCTAGCTTAAATACCACGTTTTAATGAACTTTCTATTCCGTTCCGCGGCGATGACGCCACTGCTTGTCACGATTATTTTGTACTGGTGAAAGTTAGTGGTGCTGGCGGCACGGTATCGCTTCGAAGTAAATAAGCACACACTTCACGACTAAAAATTACACATCTACCGGATCTGCCCTGATGATGGACACTTCAACGATGTCCGAAACGTTGGCTAAAGAAGGAGCCATCAGTCCAGTCGCAAGCGGGACTCGGTGTCCGCACCCCTAAGCCGGCGCAAATCGCCCCTCGCACCTATCACCACACGCTAGATAGTAGCGAGAATTACGACTCCCGCGAGAACTAATTCTGACAGTTATAAAATCAGCTGCTCGTGGGCCGCCATCTTGAGCGAGTAGCGAGTACAGTTGTCTACCTTTCAACTTTTTTCGAAGATTGACCACAATCTGCTAGTTAGCTAGTAATACGATTACACTGAGCGAGTTTACTAACAGATAATGAATTTCCCAGATAGTAGCTTGTAAACTCATACGTCATATTTTTCAATGATAGCGTTCTACTATCTCACTGAAAACTCACGAACCACCACTTAAGTAGTTGGAACAAGTGGTTTGTATATTTAGGTAAGTGTGTCGTAATCTCACATGTCCTTATAAATACAATTCACAATATGCTTGAGGATGAGTTGTCGGAAATTTTCAAAATGCCTTCTTTATTATTACAACCACATGACAATACATCTGAAAAGTTGTTTAATCTTCACAAAATGCCTTCTTTATTATTACAACCACATGACAATACATCTGAAAAGTTGTTTAATCTTCACAAAATGCCTTCTTTATTATTACAACCACATGACAATACATCTGAAAAGTTGTTTAATCTTCACAAAATGCCTTCTTTATTTTTACAACCACATGACAATACATCTGAAAAGTTGTTTAATCTTCACAAAATGTCTTCTTTATTATTACAGCCACGTGACAATACATCTGAAAAGTTGTCTAATCTTCACAAAAATTCTTGCAAACTGTCAAAAATTTGCAAAACAATGATTGTTAAATAAATCAAAATTCAATAAATTGTCAAAACTCAGTGATTGTCAAAATAATTCATTTTCTATTCTTTCATAGATGGCGCGCGTTTTACGGAAAAACACTTTTTACGAGTTATGACTTAAAATATTAAGAATAATTAATGGTTTTGCCTGAAATTAAGATAACATCGTAATTGTGTTATTATAAATACAGGCTCTCTATTTCAACAAACAAAGCAATTTCTGAAGTGGCCGCCTCTAGCGACAAACGACGTAACATATAAGGGTACCTACTAGGTACTTACATTATACTATGTAAAACGCAATCTTTCCCCTAACCCCCGCCTTGCCCCGCTCTCCCTTCTAATAAACTATATCCCCATGTATCCCCCAGCAAGCATATTCTGATTTTTATATGATTAGATTTTTTGAACATTGTGTTTAATTTTTTTTCTAAAAGAAAGACAAACATTCACTAGTTACGAATAACCCGACAATATTTTGAAAAGCTCTTACTATAATATTGTTGAGGTGGTAGTTTCAGTCGCTGAGCATAGATGGCACTAGTAAGAGAATAATAAATAATTGAAGAATTCACTTATCCAGGATGTTCAGTTGTTCAGCCCAAGGGCGGATCCAGCTTTGGCGCCAGGGGGGGGTCACATAGCGCCAGGGGAGGGGGGGGGGGGTGTCGCATAGTCGTGGTCAAGTCATAAGAAGTTATAATTTAATTTTGATAATAATAGATACAAGTAAAAAGTAGGTAGGTAATTTTAATAATAATACATACAACAAAAATATATAAAAACACTACATTTAACAATTTTAATTAGTGGTCCATGGTGGTCCACCTAGGTCCTGGACCCAGCCCAGGGGGGGGGTTCATGACCCCCATGACCCCCCTCCCTGGATCCGCCCTTGGGTCAGCCTTTTACAAAGTCAAGACACATAGGACAGAATTAGCCTCCCTGGCTATCCGAGCTCATCACGGTTCTTATAAGGTATGTCCGTCTAATAAATGAGTCGCCGTCCTTGTTGTAAGGGAGTTCCATTTTATTTAATTTTATTCGATAAGAATCAACTCCACATAAACTTTGAAGATAATGTTTTTTATAAATATACAAAAAAATTCTCATAATGCCATCTTATGCTCGTCATGCAAAGTACGTACCTACGCACGATATGATGTTCAGGTAAGTTTAAGGTACCCATCATAGCTTCCTAAAACTTAGCAGTCTTGTCAACAGATACCATTGAAACGAACAACTTGTTTGAAAATTTATAATAATGTTTTTTATAAATGTACCTACAAAAAGATTCCCACTATGCCATCTTATGCTCGTCATGCAAAGTGGGTATAACACATGTTAAGTTGTCTTCATCACAGTACTCACACAGATCCAAAACTTTTATAGAGGGTTTTCGTTTTAGGTTTTAAAAAAAATTAATTATTATTTCTCAATTGAGAAATCGAGGCCGAAGCAAAGTCGGTTACATAAAACTTAATTTGTTATCAACATTTTTATTGAAATACTGAAGGTTATCAAGATAATGTTTTTTTTTAACTAAATGTGATAATCTTCAGGATTCAATTCAAATGGGTATTCATAAATAACGACAAGATTAAAAAAATATTGTACATAATATACAAACATAATATTTAATAAAGTAAGTAATCCATAAGCCGCCACATGCCGCTACACGTTTAACAGGCATAGATTTTGAAAATTAAACTACTGTTAAACTTAATTACCAAAAGCAACATCGGTTTCGGTCGGGATAGATGGAAAAATATGCATTAAAATTCGATTTTCATTCAAAGTTTAAAATTTTCCATATAAAACACCTCCATTACCGTCATTTTTTTAATGTATTTGACATTTGTACATAGTTGTTTTTTGTAGTAATTGAATTGTTGAAATGAAGTGTGATTTCAGTAATCTGTGCTTAAAAGCTTATTTTAATTTTTATAATTATGTTTTAGCAATCATCAGCAACAGTAATTATTTAATAATTATGTATCAGTCATCATCAGCAACTATCTATACGTATATTATCTAAAATATAACAGATTACTAACACAAATACAAAAGATTAACCGTTGAATACTAGTCTGTGATACTCCAGTTGTCTCAGACGTCAAATCATAAAGTCATTTATGCTTAAAAGTTGACCACTATTTTTTATATTATGCATAAAATAATTACAAACGCGGAATAAAATTTCACGAGTTTGGCCATTCAGTGATTTGCCATGTCCCGTTTTTTTAGCAGGACTCCATGATGTCGTAATAATTATTAAAGTTGCACACTTTACAAAAACTCTGTAAATCTACTAATAAAGATTCGAATTAAAAATAAAGAAACTTTTAATTATTTCAAAATAGCTGACCCGGCGAACTTCATACCGCCTCAGAATCAATAACTGTTGTGTTAACTTATTAGCTGAATTAATTTCATTTTTTTTAAGTTAAAATGAATACTCAAAATCAAAAACAAAGCCTGGTTATGTATATCCTCATTCACCTCGAGATCAGGATTCCCTGAACTGAAACGCATTCGATGTAAAATGTCATCCTTGTCATTTTTGTATTTGTTCCATAGTTCACGTAGATTCGATGAGAAACATGTCGAAATAATAATAGCAAATAATGATAGCAAATAATATGCGTATCAGGCTTGGAGATGCAGAAACAATTGCTTCAGCGATTGTCATGTCCCAATGAATATCGTTTTCAATGACCTGCTGACATGCAACACGAAATGTTGGGCACATTACACCATTAACAACCCAAAGTAAAACCATTCGTCACTTTTTAGATGAACTGTGTAGTTTGAACGCCAAAAACCGCCATATCGCTGAATGTTTTGACAAATTTGCAGATGTATTTGATTGACTTTACCGAATTGCAATACTCCACGTTGCAAGACGCCTTGAATGTTTTGGAAAGAAGTGGCTGTTTTCCTGGAGTTGTGCAGACATACGTTCACCGTTTGTCTCATTTTCGACTGTTGACATTGAGTGTGTAAGTAAGAGAGGTAGCATTTTATGTTTAAAAACAAAAGCAAACAATCAGCGCATTGACATTTGACGTTTTTGAATTATTGGAATTCACGCAAGGATTCTAATTTTGAACATCTGGCTGTCACAGATATTTTGTTTTCCCCTAGAAAAAAAAATCTTTTTTTATTATTTTAACTAATATTTTTATGTTTTCTGGTCAATATAAGTGTAGTGTGTTGTTCCTTGAGGATTCTTCTCCCCTCTGATCTTCCAGGAGTCACTTTTCGTCGCTGATTTCCAGATATTTATAACCTTTTTTATTTCTGTCACTTTCCATACATTTTTTCTTTTGTAATTTTGTGAACAATGGAGGAGGACTCCCCTGGACACCCTAAAAAGCCCCCAGATCCTCCCCCTGACCCCCCAGATGGTGAAAATGTAGTAATTTCGGACAGTGAATCTATCATTCTGACTACCACAAAGAAAAGGAAGTTTAGTCCCTCTTCCTCAATAAAACATGACTCTCCTTCTTCTTCTCAGTCTTCACCTGCTCTTCCTCAACCTCCTCCTACAAACTTTTATTCTACCCATTCCTATGGCCCGTTCATTGTGTACGCTCAAAAAACTGAGCAAGGTAAAACTATCGATCCCCCCTCTTGAATTTGGTAAATTCCTATCAAATAGCAAGAACCTTTCGATTAAGCCTGGAGGTGTAAAAGCCGAGGGTCGCTTCCGAATCTCTGTTGAATTCCTCCCAGGTTCAGCCGCCAACAACTTTATCAAAAACATATTTATTTCATCAAATTCTAAATTCAAGGTGTACATCCCAACTTTCAATGTCACTCGAATGGGCCTCGTCAGAGGTATCTCGACCGATCTGTCCATTCCAGAAATCCTGTCTTCACTTTCAACCCCCCAACATATCGGCAATCCCATAAAAGCCAGGAGGTTAAATTATAAGGACTCTTCTGAGGGCATCGTTTCCTGGAAGCCCTCCCAATCTGTCGTCATCACATTTGAAGGACAATCTCTTCCCTCCCATATTTATTTATTTTTCAACTCCTTACCAGTTGAAATGTATACTTATCCCACCACTCAATGTTACAATTGCTGTCGTTTTGGTCATACCAAAGCTGCATGCAGATCCCCTCCCAGATGTTTCAAATGTGGAGAAAACCACACGGCTGACCAATGTTCTTCTCTCTCTTCACCTAAATGTTTTAACTGCTCAGATGCTCATTCCGTCATTAACTCTTCTTGTCCGGAACAATCTCGCCAACAAAATATAAAAATTTCTATGGCCTCTGAGAACTTGTCTTTTCTGCAGGCTTCTAAACTATTCCCGCCTGTCAAAAAATCATTTGCTGAGTCCAGTAACTCTTCATCCAACCCACCCGCCTCCTCCTCAACATCTTCTCGTTCAACTAAATTCACATACAAAAACCCTATCTCTAAACCGGCTCCTGGATACGATCAGCAACAACACAACTCACTTCTCTTAAATCCCAATGGTTCACCTCTTTCAAATGCCACAAATGGGTGCTCAAACAATTATAATTCATCCTCAACAAACCATCAAAAGCTTTCTGAACAATTCTCCCAAGATAATTCTTCATTTATTCAAACTCTTATTATGCTTCTAATTGACCTAATTTCTTCTCAAACTAATCTACCGTCTAACGCTGCTTCTATTATTTCCACGTTAAAATCATTTATTCAAAATGGCTACAGTGCTATTTCTAACAAATCGAACCTTCTTAACCTATTAAATTCAAACCTTGTTTCTGTGGCTGCTGTCTCGGAGACATGGTTTACTCCGTCCACCCACTTTAATGTGGGATGGTACTCCTGTCTCCGCGATGATCGCCCGGAAGGTACGGGCAGTGGTGCTGCCCTTTTTATTAAAAAATCCCTTCCGTTTTTCCCAATAAATAATATCAAACCCCCCAATGCTGACTTTCAAATGGTTGCAGCTAAAATAAAGGACACTTCCTTTTTTTCTATCTATCTTCCCCCAACATCGCACTTCAATAAACAAGCGTGGTTGCAAACTGTCCGTCAACTAAGCCCTCCTTTCTTTTTATTGGGTGATTTTAATGCCCATTCCCCCGTCTGGGGTTCTGCTTTCTATGATCGAGACGGTCGAAGTGTGATGGATTTCCTAGATGAATCCAACCTTTTTCTTTTGAATGACGGATCTCCTACTAGAATCTCTCGCCCCAACACAAACTCCAGTGCAGTGGATCTCTCCATATGCTCCACTAATCTGGCACCTCTCTCCTCGTGGGTGGTGTCCCCCGACCCTTGCTCCAGTGATCATTTCCCGATCACCATCACTTATCAAACTTCTTTCCATTCAGACAAGTCCCATATTTCGACAAAGATTAAAACAAAACACACCAAATGGGACGAATTTAACTCACATATGGATAAGTTTATAAAAAAATTTATCCTATACCGATACATTATCTGTCAAAGATGACTACGATAACTTCAAATCAATGCTCATAACTGCAATCAATAAATCAAATCCTCCCCCTAAAACCAAATCTCTCAAAAAACTCCCTCCGACTCCCTGGTGGGATGAGGAATGTTCCAAAGTAGTGAGAATTCGGAAAGCTAAATCTCTTTCCTATCGTCACAATGTGACTATGGAGAACTATCTCATATACAAAAATGCCGAAGCCAATGCCAAAAGGGTATTGAGGTTGTGATGAACTTGCTTTGTTGGATGGTTGGCGAATATTTATTTTTTACGAAAATGATCATACTATCGACATCTATTGGTTAATTTTGAAAGCAATATTAAGGGAAACTGTAATGATTGAACATTTTTCTGCTACGAAGGGTGTAAACAAATTTTGGAAGGAAAAAACGACTAGCAAATCGTAGTATGGTTGGAAGCCATTAGACGCATATCAGCCAATCACATCTTGGGGCGTGGTGTGAGGGGGTTGTGTCAAATTGAGATACAAAAGTTATCCCACGGTCCAAACTGATAGTTATTTTAAGTGGTAAAAACAGTTCTAACTTGGTCATAAATCGCATTTTTATGGGGAGCACGAGGGAATTGATAACAGTTGATTTCGCATCGGGGATCGACGAGTTTTGCAAGTATCTCGTTGACGGAGGTTTTAAAAGGACAAAAATCATGCGTTAATTAAACATGAAGTAACGAACGATTTCGATTGTATGAGAATAGAAACGGGAGTAGGCATTGACAATCAATATCGCTTTTTCCAAACAAAATTCCAGCGGGATTTGCATGTAGGTATTGGGAAGGAAAGTAATACGGTAGTCAAAACACAAAATCTGATAATGTCAGGGTAGTCGGGAAGGAATCGATTACGTTAACGACCAAATAAAATCTAAGATTTCGGGTTGGATTTTATATTTGTTACTTTAGAGGGGAGGAAATGTTGTCGATCTCTTGCGTGTTCGAGTAGTTTCAAGTGAAAAAGATCTAACACAGTTTTGAGTCATTAGGATATTCATTAAGCTGAAATCAGCACTCGAGTTTATACGCGAGATATAGGTAATAGGAAATTAGGAAAAGCTATAAAATTTAACGGCCTGTCAGGATTTTAAATTATTTGAATTCTCAAGTATTTTTCTTAATTGCTAGGTGCATAACAACGGAAATTTATTGGGTTTTACGCCAGAAAGAGATGGGGTATGGTAGGAGGAACTAGTGATGCAGATGAAAAAACGTTCGGAGGCAGGTATGGAATTAGACTTTGGTAGAGGTTACCGCCCGTAAAAGTAAGAATCGAGCTCGTAAAAGTTTAGGCTATTACTAAATAAGGTCCTACGAGTGCCGCGACCTTGTTTAGGAAAGGGTCAAATGACTAGAGATTGTACTTAAGTATTTGCAAACCCGGGAAATATTAAGAAAATGTATGCGAACACAAGGAACGCGTCATATAGCCAGGAACAAACACAGCCGCATGTCCACATAAGGGGTACGTCTGAATAAGAATATTCGGTCACTCATTGTTAGAAAATCCACAGTCAAATGCTAAAATGACAAAATACCTAGAAGGTGACGTGTTATGTGATTTGTGCGATAATAAGATGCATAGTAGGTGACGGTCGGAAAATGTTGTATGTTGCCGAGTTGAAATAAGACTTGGGGTTACCGAGGAAAGTATGGAAAGTATAAAAAAAATTCAGGATACACCGTACCTGGAAGCGATTTTAAAAATGGTAGAACGGACACGATAGATTTTCGAGAAAAATTGAATTAATTATTCACATGGTAAATGATATCTTGTAGGCGCTAGTCTTGCAGAAGATTCGTGTGTATATCTAAGGGACGAGACCGAGTACGCCCCTGTCCGATTCTACGAGATAGTGCTTTCGCGCAATACGAATTCTGTGTTGGGAGCACCGTTCAGGACGAAATGTCGTAAACCGCGGGATACGATACTAGATTTGGAAACTATGAAGGTTGTGCGTTTAAAGGTCGGAATTGTAAAATTTAAGTTTGATTAATGGGTAAGCGGGGGAGACAAAAAGGGCGGTTTTAGACAAGAGAGGGAAGTTAATTGTGGGATCTCGGGAAGGAAAGGCGGTCAAAAAGGGCGCGCGAAATCGAAGTGTTTGCGAATTTTTTCGGAGACTTAGCAAAAATCGTTCCGGTGGAGTGTCGATCTAACTTCAGTGGATTTTGTGCAAAGTGTTAATTAATTAGATTCAGGAGAAGGGGTACGAGCCAGTGGTGAAAAGCTTTTAGGAACTTAAAAAAATTGTGAAAATTATTTAAGGACAGTGAAAATATTGAGTTTTAATAACAGATATTAGTTCGGTTTAATCAGGCGTGATCTAATAATAAAAACATCAGTATTACTACAATTTAAACGGGGTCGACAAATAAATGTTAATAATAAAATTGCGGATTTTATATCAGAAATAATAATAGAATAAAAATAAAAAAAACTTAATTACGATAAAAAAAAAATCGTTCTCTTGAAATGGAAAAAAATGTATAAGTACCGAATAGTTCAGAAATAAAACAATAATAATAATAATTTACGAAAAACGTTCGATCTAGTGGTTTCGATACCAAGATATAGCAAGTGCTAATTTAACATTAGGGAACACACATATTTAAAGAGGCACGATATTTTTGAAATAGTCTACAAACATCGGTCAACCGGAGTACATTACAATTGCGAGATAGTCAGATGGGAGCGATAAAGATACCTCCAATCAGATTCAGGTTATAAGGAAAAGGGTTTATTGTAAGAATTTCTCGGAAAACTACCTTTTACTGTGTTCAGTCACAGGGGTGGGAAAAACGAGTTATGATTCAAACATTATTGGCGAATCATTCAGTAGGTACGAGAGGAAGATCTACCAACCGGAGATCTGAACGCACGAGAGAGAGGGGGAGGGGGGTATAAACCCCAAGGAAAAGGGTGCCACAAGTGGTTCCGTGACCGAGGAAAGAGCGTCACCATCGACCTTTATTGTAAATCTTTCTAGTTCAAATTCGAGAAGAAGGATTATTATAAAGTTTTCATAAGGGGGGGGTGCACCATTACAAGGTCAAAAAAAAGATCCGGGTGGTACAACTTCTGCAGTTCAGTATCTCCGAATACTCCAATTTCGGAAGTTTGGTCTATGATTCAAAGATTTCGATCCTCCTTCAGTCCAACATCTCCTCGAGCTTCTCATTCTAAATGGATAGACGAGTTCTTGGACAAAATTGCCCCCCCTTCTGTACCTAACTTAGATGAAATAACTCCAATCCACAACATTCCTATGTCTGATCATTGGCTAGACTCTCCATTCACTTTAATTGAATTAAAAAATTGTTTATCAACAGTCAAGGACTCATCTCCAGGCAGAGATGGTATACCTTATAGCATTATCAAAAATGGTAATGATAATGTTCTAAATCACTTTTTAAGCATCTTAAATAAAATCTTCCAGACTGGCATAAAACCTGATGACTGGAGTTCTCAAAGAATCATCCCAATTCTAAAATTAAACAAATCACCCAATTCTGGATCCAACTATAGGCCAATTGCTCTTTCATCCACCCTTAGTAAAATTTATGAAAAATTAATTAAAAACCGGTTAGAATTTTTTGTCGAGAGTAATCATCTTCTCTCTCCATCCCAATTTGGATTTAGGAAAAAGAAATCTACACAAGATAACCTCGCCATCATCAGCACTGATATTAATTTATCCATTTCTAACAAAGAAGTATGTCTTGCAGTCTTTATAGACATAGAAGGCGCCTTTGACAATGTTTCCATCCCAATTCTTAAAAAAAAACTTTTAGACCTTGGCTTACCCCTCATGTTTGTCCAATCTAGTATTAATTTCTCGATAGGAAAATTTTCATTGAGCTACCAGATGTTACTCCTCAGACTAGGTCAATTAGGAAGGGTTTACCCCAAGGCGATGTATTATCCCCCTTACTGTATAATATATACACACACGATATGCATGTCACCATTCCCCCTCAAGTAAAAGTTGTTGAGTTCGCAGATGACATAGCTTTCTTCTCATCATCCAAAATCATTCCATCCGCCGTCAAATATCTTAATGAAGCCATGGATGCCCTTTGCACATGGCTCACTTTAAATGGTCTTGAACTTTCAGTACAAAAGAGTCAGTGTGTCACATTCTCAAATCGTCATAATAACCCCCTTGTTCAAATTTTATTTAAAAACTCTCCAATCCCCAATGCTTCCGAAGTTAAATTTTTGGGAGTAACATTTGATGGGAAATTTAAATGGTCTTCCCACATTAATAATATAGTTACTAAATGTGATTTTTTTAAAAATATTATCAGATCATTGACTGGCGTTTGCTGGGGTGCACATCCTATCTGCATTAAGTTGCTGTACAATGCACTTATTCGAAGCCATCTCGACTATGCCTGCCCACTTTTTAGTACTGCATCCAAAAATGCACTCAGTAAATTAGACAAAATTCAATCTAAGTCATTGCGAATAATAACTGGCACGATGCAATCGTCGCCCATCAATTCCCTTCAAGTAGAATGTTCTGATCCTCCTCTTTATTTAAGGCGTCAACTATTTGCTGACAAATTTGTTCTTAAATGTTTAAATTCTAAAAGTCATCAGGTTATTCCCAGAGTCTCGTTGTTCAACGACTCAGCACATTCATCTACAATCAGAGCTCGAACTAAACCTCTCCCTGCCATCTGTAAAAATTTTCGCTCTCTCTCAGAGCTTCAAATTATCAAAAATGATCTTCTTCCTTTGTACAAATTAAAATATAGTCACGTCACCCTATCCCCAACGATTTTAGAAGGGATCGGCAACCTTAAAAGTCATTCCAATCTCCCAGCCCGTACTGTCAATAATATGTTCAATGACATTATTTCTTCTAAATGGCCCAACTCTTCTCTTTTATTTACTGATGGCTCCAAATCTCCGGACTCTCCTAACTGTGGTATTGGTATTAACGTTTACCACAATAATTCTAATGAAAGAATATTTTATTCAATTTCAAACCAATTTTCAATATTTTCTGCCGAGTGCATTGCGATTATTGAATCTCTCAAATATATAATAAAAAATAACATTCTCTTGTTCTCTCTGACTCTCTCAGTTCTCTCAAAAAACTTAAAACCAGTCCTCTTCTTCATCCTGATGATCACTTTGTATGTCTTATTCGAGTATTGATAACCTCCATTCAAAGCTCTGGAAAAACTGTCACTCTGATTTGGATTCCTGGACATGTTGGCATAGTGGGTAACGATATTGCTGATTCCTTGGCAAAACAAGGAGCGTCTAACCCTACCGTTACCCTCGTAAACCATATTCCCCTGTCTGATATTTTTTCCATTGTTATGTCTGCCCTTTCCTCGGCAGATAGTAATTATTAAATACAATAGGTTCTTTGAATATAAAAGTGTTTATTACTGGAATAACCTAGCTGGATGGCTACGACTGTTTACTATTCGGGGGTAGGTAAATCTCTGCGGCCTTGCCAGTGGAGCTCGTCAAGTCTATCGCTGAGACTGCTTCTTGTACGCCAATGCCATCTGGCGAGCTATGGTGCAAGCTACATGCTTACCGCCATCTATCGTATTCTTTCCATATGAAATACTTAATTACTCTACATCACACCCTCCCCCACCTAACCTCAAGCCCTGGCTACAATAAATACAAGACATGTTCTTTTCAAAGAAGTTATACAATTGACAACAAAAAAATAGGATTTTAAATATTTCATTTATACACGATTTTATACACTAAATTCAACCAAACATAGTCATGATTTTAAATATTTCAACTTAAATATTTCTGTTTCTCTGGGAGGGACCTCTATGAACGCTTTGAACGGAGCCTTCCTTCCCAAGGTCTTAGTTGAGTAGTTTGCTCTCGATCATCCGCTGGTAATCTGAAATCAAGAGAACTCCACGTTAGCCCCTTCAACAAAGCTGAGGTTCCCAACTCGTCTGAAGCGCATTTCGTGACCTCAGACGCGGTAGGTGGGTTATTATCTTCACTCTCCTCTTCCCATTTCACAGATAAACTCTTCAACTGATCAATATGCCTCTTCCAAGTCAACGGAGTACCACAGATCCTAACGATATAAACTTTTTTACCCACTTTCCTTTCTACAATACCTCTAACCCAACCAACTTTATTCACCTGACGGAAGTCCTTGACCAGACATTTTTGTCCAACATGTAAATTCCTAATTTTTACGCCCCCATAATTCCTTATTTGATTATCTTGACTCCTTTTTATATAATCGTTAGCTATTTTTCTCTGTTCTGACACATCTTCCTGAGTGGTTTTAGGAATTAAACTACTGAAAGTTGATTTCAGTCTCCTACCAAACATCAAGACTGCCGGTTCTAATCCCGTTGTGCAATGTGGCGAATTTCGATAATCCGATAGAAAATCACATAATCTACTTCCATAATTTACTGGAAAATTATTCCTAACCATAATTTTTTTTAAAAATTTTTTTACCGTTCTAACTGAATTTTCAGCTTGTCCATTACACTGAGGGAATTTGACCGGCGAATTTAAAAATTCTATGTTATTCTCTTTAAGAAATTCTTTAAACTCTACACTAGAAAATGCTGTTCCATTATCCGAAACTATGCAATCAGGGTTACCAAAATTAGAGAAAATTCTTCTCAATTCCTTAATCGTGTTTAACGAATCCGCCCTTGGAACCTCTAAGCAATCGATCCACTTGGAAAAAGCGTCACAAATTACAAGAAACATTTTTCCTGCTACCGGCCCGCAGTAGTCTACATGTACCCTACTCCAAGTTGCCCCAGGGTTCGGCCACACTGACAAATGACTCTTAGAAGGTGCCGGCCTCATAGCCGCGCAATCATCACATTTTAGAACCATTTTTTCAATGTCATTGTTCAGTGATGGCCACCAAAAATAAGCTTTTGCTAGGCCCTTCATTTTAACTATTCCTAAATGAGATCTGTGTAATAACTCTAGCACATGTTCTTGTAAGGAACTCGGAATGACAATTCTATGTTGCCAGAAAAGGCAATCCTTGACTATGGACATTTCGTTTCTCTTAACCCAGAATCTCCACAGTACATCATCTCGACCAACTCGTTTTGGCCAGCCCTTACGCAAACACGTTAAAACTTCCTGAATAACCGTGTCTGTCTCTATAGCTGTGGAAATGAGCTTGATATCTATGTGCTCGCATTTATCTACATAACACACAAAATCTGATCCATAATCATCTTCAAATTCTTCTTGAGAATTTTCTACCGGAACAATCGGTGAAGCGAATTCGCTACTTGTAACCGGGGAGATTATACCTTTTCCTACCATCGATCTTAATTCGGATTCGATCTTCCCTTTACTAGAAAAAAGAACCGGCCTTGCATTGAAAAAAATTGGATCCGATTCCTGGTTTACTTTAAAATGGACTTTATATTTGTTAAATCTTCCCAACTTTTGCGAAAACACTTCCGGGTAATCTTGAATAAACTTTTCTCCATTCCTCATTTGCGGCGTCACTAAATTAATTGTCTCCTGAGAAGTTATCCCAAGATCGAAACATTCCATAAAATCTCTACCCACAATTAATTCTGTTCCTTTAATTACTACAATAAAACTAATATTTTTGTTCCTACCCTTAAATTTCACATCAAAAATCGCCTTTCCTACGACTTTTAAACGATTATTTCCATAACCTGAAATAATCCGCTTGTCTTGTGACAAAATGATTGAACTAAAATGTCGTTTAAAAATACCCTCCGGCATCACACATAAAGATGAACCGGAATCAATCATTGCCGTAAACTTTTTGTTATTAATTTCAATTTCAGCAGTAATCGGACTAATTGACGCAACTAAAACTTTACTATCCCTGTGATTTTCAAAAATGGGATTTATCGGATTATTCTTGCAAAATTTCTGTAAATGCCCAACGCCCTTACATTTAAAACATTTCGCATTACGAAATTTACAATCAAACGAAAGATGATCATTCCTTTTGCAAATAAAACACTGTTTTTTAACACTACCCACGGGTGATCTAAAATTCGTACCTGTATTTGATCCTAACCTATAAGCTGGTTTCGTGTTAAAACTACCCTTGGGGCTCGTCGATCGTTCCCTACGCTGATCTCGCTTGAACCCATCGCTAGTAACTCGTTTTTTTACTAGGTTTACTTCTGATTTAACTGTATTAGTACTATCCAAAGTTGACATACTAACTGCAAGTCCTTCTATTTCATTAAACGACAACGTTTGCCCTTCTACGAAAATTTTCTCCTTCGCGCGCCCCGGTAACAACCCGATTGCAAACATGTCTATAAGGTTTTTTTCAAGCCTCGTTTCGAATTGACAATACGTTGCTAAAGAACGAAGTCTAACCGCGAAATCTTTTATCGTCTCGCCTTGTTGTTGTCTTGCTAAAAAAAAATTCTCCCGTTCTTTAAAAACTGAACGATTTTTGTTACAATGTTTGTCGAGAAGCGCTAAAAGTTTATCAAAAGATAAGTCCGTTACTTTACTTGGAAAACACAGATTAATTAGTAAGGTCAAAGTTTCTGATTCAAGGAGATTCAATAAAAAAGCCCGTTTTTTCTCCATAGACGCTTTGTCATCATGGATCACGAAAAATTGCTCTATCCGAAGTCGAAACAATCCCCAGTCTCCGGAGAGATGGCAAAACGGTGGTATTCTACCCGATTCCATAACTCCCAACAAATAAATCGGCAAAAACAATTAACCAGAAAACAATAACAAATAATCCCTCTCAAAGAAGCAAAAATACTTATCTCAGGAACTCTTCTGGTCTCCCTCTGGGTTTTATCCTTGTCTTCTGATTAATCCAATGATTCGTCCTTGAAACTATTAACCCAATGATCCGTTTTGACCTTGAAACTTTTGGTTAATCCACTGATCCAGAACCAGATCGCCTCCTTGCGGTATATCACTTCTGTTCCTAAAACAAAAATCTTCTTATCCAGCCCGTAGCCACGGAACCAAATGCTCCTTAATCTCGAGCAGAATCTCTTCCGATTCCTTGCCAAAACTGCAAGTCACTCCAGCAGTGACTTAGTCCTCCGTGTCCAGCACCAATTATTATTCGCACGCGTAACTTCCACACAATTATATTTATACGGCTGCGCCAATTGTTATGTCTGCCCTTTCCTCGGCAGATAGTAATTATTAAATACAATAGGTTCTTTGAATATAAAAGTGTTTATTACTGGAATAACCTAGCTGGATGGCTACGACTGTTTACTATTCGGGGGTAGGTAAATCTCTGCGGCCTTGCCAGTGGAGCTCGTCAAGTCTATCGCTGAGACTGCTTCTTGTACGCCAATGCCATCTGGCGAGCTATGGTGCAAGCTACATGCTTACCGCCATCTATCGTATTCTTTCCATATGAAATACTTAATTACTCTACATCACATCCATCATCAAAGATAGATCCCGCAATGTTTGGACAGAGTATTGGAACATTGCTAGTCAATCCAAGGGTGCCCGTTACGCGTCAATACAAAGGACTATCCCATCAAAACTGTGGTTTCAAAAATTTCCCCATTTTTCCAAAAAAGAAATTTCCTTACTTATTCGTATGAGAATCGGACATTGTTCCGTTCCTTCTCACCTCTATAAAATTCATGTGCTTGACTCCCCAGACTGTACGTTCTGTGGTCTAGATGTGGGAACTTTAGATCACATATTTTTTGATTGTCCCTATCTAAATAAATATCCTCTCTTCTATCAAGCGTTATCTCTTCTAAGTCTGAACTCTACTCCAATCTTCCATAAAATTCTGAAATTTGCACATTTAAATAAAATTAATATATAAATTCACCTTTCCTTTCTCTGTAATTATAAATGATGGCCTAGAACACCCTTGAAGGGTGAAAGCCAGAAATAATTGAATTCACGCAAACTTCAATATTATACCTAACACAATATTGCTGGAGCGCTTTCAAAAAATGAAAATTCGTTCCATACAAAATGTATGAGGAAATGAATTTTCTTCATAACTTTCTTTTTCGTGAATTTTTGCGATGTTTTAATAATTATTCTGTTATCCGGGATGGAGACAAATCCAAAAAAATCAAAGATCATCAAAATCGGTCCAGCCGTTCTCGAGTTATAAATAGTGTAACTAACCCGACTTTGTTTTATATATTAAGATTTAAAAACTAGTAATTATTTCAATTGCGTTACGAAGGTATATGTATGTTTACATCACATTACGAACTTAAAGAATAGGACACCCCGTAAGTGCACCAAAACGAAACGTTATCAGTGCCATAAAAACTTTTTTTTATTTTTTTACATTAACTCCACACAGGAGGCCCTGAGGAAAATAATTTCTCTCAGGGCCTATGTCATCTGGGATGCTGTGTGGAGGGTCTTTTTGAGGAGAGGAAGGAATGAACATTGGTCTTGAAGAGACCCATGTTGTAGGAAGGAGGAAACACAGAGGCCGGCAAATCATTCCACAGCCGAGCTGTTGAACACAAGAACGAGTCGAAGAAACGACCCGTTCTCATGTGACAAATGTCAACTGTGTACAAATGTTGGGCACGCGTTTGGCCTTGTTTCCCGACTATGCACCGGTGCCGAAGGGATCAATGATGCTAGTTCCTCGGAGCATCTTCCATTGTAATACCGGTAGAACAAGGATAGCATTCCCACCCGACGCCTGTGCTCTAAAGATTGCAATCCGTCTGTTAAGATGGGAGAATCTATCAAACGGACCGCCCGTTTCTGCACAGAGTCGAGGGTATTTTTCAGGTATTTTGGAGCTCCAGACCAGAGGTGGCTGCCAAATTCAACCGTGGGGCGCACTTGCGATTTGTACAGGGTTAGCAGTTGTGTACTATTAAAGTATCTGCGGGCCCTGTACAGTACGCCCAGTTTTTGGGAGGCTAACTTTACTCTGGCTTCGATGGAGCCCCCATACCTGAGCTGGTCACTTAGGGTTACACCAAGCATATCAATGGAGGGCCTGTTCGGAAGATTGCTTCCGTTGAAAGAGACTAGATTTTCATTGCGATCCCTTTTAGACGTAATTAGACAAGATTGGGTCTTTGAAACATTAAATTCAACGAGATTATTTTTACCCCAAGAGAAAACACTCTCGAGGTAACCGTCCATTCTTTGCTACAAAGCCTTACGAACTTGCTGTCTCTTCTACACTTGTTACAATAAGTGGGCAATAATATTAAAATAAGCAAGACAGAGGGCCCTTTCGGGTAAGTAGGCGTGGTATGAAGACACACAGATACACCAATACATCAATTCTTAGCATTTTTATTGCTTTCATCTCTCGTTGCGTTACCTATACCATCCCCGTTCAAATGTCTGTCTACCCGCTGACGCATGTCTCATAGAACTGAACACAAATCACGAACTGACGGAGTGACAACGCGGTTAGGGATCATACGCGTATGATCCCCGTTCTAACACCGTCGCGTGCCATGCATAGAGCGGACCGGCACCTGCAAAATATTGTCATCGAGAATTCGCCGTCAGTCCGGTCACGGTATGCGACGGTGTTGGTCGGTGACGGGACGGGCTAGTGCGCAGCGTTTCATACTGATCGATATAAAGAATATTTTTTTGCATGCGCCGCTACGGTTACGGTCATGGTATGGAACGGTGTAGTGGGCAGAGACCTTTATATCTGGTAAACCCAGATTGGTATTATCCATTTCAAGCAGCAACGTGTGGCCTATCACCAGGGCGATACTGACAGTAGGACAGATAGCTAACTCTGAATGCTTTGCTAATAATTATACAGTTTTAAATGTTCGTATCACCGTAGATAAGGCGCTGTGAATTTATTATGTGAATATAGCACAAGAGTCCCAAATTCCCGAAGCCACTGGAACAATGACATTCTCGATTGGGGAATCTTGTAATGCTGAAAAGAGGGGGGAGGGGAGATAAGTCATTAAGTCCATCACCAAGATGACACTAACGGTATATTATCAGTCTGAGTGCATAATATGATTAACAATGTTGTTGCTAAGCTAAAATATTATTTTGTGGTATGTCGTTATAATTAATCCACACGTCCTGAATTATATACTCTTCAGGATGATAACAACAAAAGCATTTTTCAGAAATGTGGTTTGTCGTTATCTCGCGGTTACGGAAGTTTGGAAAAAAATATAAAAAATATTAGTCAAAATAAATGACATCATTACCATAAATGCTAAAAACGCACTTGCGATAAATATATTATTGACTCAGCCCTCTCGACAGCAGTTGCGCACCCAGGGAACAGGGCCCACCCCACTAAAATAAAAATAACATGGAAAAAAGGAAGCATTTTTTCATGAGTGTTTAATTGTGCTTTTTATTTAGATGATTATTTACACCGATGCCGGTTCGTGCGACGAGGCCGAAATGGAGAAAAAAAGAAAAATACTTCCAAAATACACATAATAAAACGAAGTCTACGCTATTTCAAATTAAATATTACCATTTTTGGAATTTCACTAGAACTGGCTGCCTTTATAATGGTTATGAAACTGAAGATAATATTCCATCGACCCGTGCGCGGTGATCGCTTTCGCGTGGATTGCCACTACTAGCTGCTACACACCACACAGCGTAGTAGGTACAGTCTGGAGGCAGGTGTAGGGCAGGGCCGTAGCTAGAGTTGAATTTAAGATAGGGCAGCGGTAATTACAGGTAGGGCGCAAGTAAAATGATCTGATCTGGGTCTGGGGGAGGGAAGGGGGGAGGGGGGATTCGCTCCGGGCGGCAAAATTTAACAATAAATAATAATAATATCTTGTTAAAACTTTAATCATTTCTTATTTCTTTCATATTTTTGTATATGATTCAGACCGATTGAAATGGGCACGGAATTTTTCATTACTTATTCTGTGACAAACCTGGGGAATCCTTTTTCTTCAAATGAATGTATATTAATAATTTATTTATTTATTTAATACAAACGGCATAAGTATGCCATAAACATTAATTACATGTCACAAATTCATATTCAAAATATTAGTAATGGTAAAACAGTGTATGTATAACAGTTAATTGTGACGATACATTGGGAAGTGACACCAGAGATACATTTACATGCAAAAATCTATAATAGAAATAAAATTAATAGTGACTAAAAAAATATGATAGCATAGCCGTCTTGTACCTCTGTTCCGTGCAGTTAAATAGATCTATCACATCTGCATATCTATTAGTAACTTCATGCAACCTAGGTAAAAGTGAGTGTTTCGTATACTCAGTCCGATTATTGTTACATTTAAAAAGGGTTTTAGAACGAGTGATTCTCGTGGGAATATGAAATTCAATGAGCTTAGTTAGATCAGGACTGTCTATTCTACCATTTACAATTTTGAACATTAATATTAAGTCTGATATAATTCTTCGATCTGACAGTCTTAGTAAATTTAATTCTTTCATCAAGTAATTATAATTTATGTTTTCAATGGGAATACCGAGGTTAAAATTAATATGTCTTAAGAATTTGTGTTGAATTTTTTCGATTGAATCTGAATGTATTTTAAAATGGGGGGACCAGATCGAGGGGTTATATTCGACTTGACTACGTACTAAGGATGTATACAAAATTTTTAAAGTTGAAATATTGTTGAAACCTCTGGAATTTCTAAGAACGAAGCCAAGCATTTTGATACCTTTATTATAGATTGAGTTTATATGGGATATGAAGTTTAATTTAGAGTCGAAAGTTATGCCCAAGTCACTAATTTCTTCGACAGAGGTAAGGGTAGAGTTGTTAAGTTCATAAGGATGAATAATTGGTTGACTTATTCTGTAAAAACTTATTGAATAACACTTATTTATGTTCAGATAAAGTTTGTTAATAGAGCACCAACTAATTAATTTGTTTAAATTATTTTGTAGACAGGCACAATCTTCAGCGGTTTTGATGATTTTAAATATTTTTAAATCATCTGCAAAAAGCAATACATCTACATCTTTATCAAATATGTCAACAATATCATTTATGAACAATAAAAACAAAATTGGGCCTAAATGGGACCCTTGAGGTACACCACTGGTAGCTATAAATTGATTGGAATAGAACAAATTAATTTTTACAAGTAGAACTCTATCAGATAGATAGCTTGCAAACCAGTCTAAAAGTTTTCCGTCAATACCGAGCTTACGTAGTTTAACCAGTAGAATTTTATGGCACACTTTGTCAAAGGCCTTCATAAAATATGTGTGTATGGAATCGACTTGAGTTTTGTTAGCTAATGCATTTGATATAAAGTTTTCATATAATGAGAGATTTGTCAGAGTTGACCTGCCAGACAAAAATCCATGTTGATTTGGAACAATGAGATGGTTAATATATGGGGAAATTTTATCAAGAAGTAATTTTTCAAAAAGTTTCGGAATTATAGATAGCTTACATATAGGTCTATAGTTAGTGACATCACTTTTATTACCCTTTTTTAGTATAGGTGTTAGATAACAACGTTTACAAATGTCCGGGAAGCAACCTGTATCAAGCGATTGATTAAACAATAGACAAATCGGCTCAGCCAGTGAAGCAATGCAATTTATGAGAATATTGGGGTGCACGTTATCAGGTCCGGCCTTTTTGTTTTTGTCTAGAGATTTAATTTTAGATTTAACGTCGTTTATATTGATGTGTACAGCAGGAATATGCATGCTCTCAATAAGGGAAGGTGGTGGTATGTAATTTTCTGGGATATCTTCGTCATATACACTTTTGAAGTAATCAGCAAAATAGTTAACCTTAACTTTCATATCAGTGCTACTCTTATCTTTGAAGTGCATTGAAATGGGTAAACCTTGTTTGTTTTTTCTAAGAGAGTTTACATGTGTGAAAAAGTTTTGTATATTAGAGGGTATAGATTTTTCGATTCCATTTATATAATTATAATATGATTTTTTGACAGTTTTTTACATTGAGTTCTGTAATTGTGAAATAACTTATAGTCGTTAAGGGATTTAGATTCTTTAAAGTTTTTGTGTGCAGTTTTTTTGCAAATAATCAGGTTGATTAACTCGCTGTTGAACCATTTCGGGAACTTCGCTTCTTTGAAATGTGAAAGTGGTACATAGTTTTCAATGGCCCTGTTGATAATTGTGTAAAAAATTTCAAGATTGTAGTTAATATTATTGTTGGGGTGAAGAAATGACCAGTCTTCATTTTTAAGATATTGGTTCATATTAGGATAGTCAGCTTTGGAAAAATTATAAGTAAAGTTAGGAAGAATAGTTGTGTCGTCTGGTGAGTTATTCAACAAGATAGTTATGCTTAAAGCGGGGTGGTGGCAGTCTAGGGGGAGGAGCTCGTCAACTGATTTAACAATGTGAATTGAGAGATCACTACAGAACACTAAATCCAGCAGCCGGTTATTGGTATTGTAGATTTGATTTACTTGATGTAGAGCGAGTAAGTTGGTCATATCTATTATTTCACGAGCATTTTCTGGTAGGCTTAAGTTGTTATAAGAGGTTTTATTCATCCAATCAATGCTAGGGGTATTATAGTCACCAAATAAAATTGTTCTGGCATCAGGGTATTTATTTTTAAAGGTTTCGAGGTCATCAATGTGGTTTCGGTAGACTGTGATGTTGGATCCAGGAGGAATGTAGACACATCCCAGTAAAATTTTACTTGATTTAGTTTTTAGTAATACAAATACCTGTTCTACGTCTAGATGTTTGCAAATTAATCGAGTGGATGGCAGTGATTTTTCGACGGATATGAGAACTCCTCCTCCTCTGGTTTTATTGCTGGTGGCTGGATTCCTGTCAAGGCGGTAGGTGTTATAAGATGAGAATCCAAGTTCCTCGGTATGAATATCAGGATCTAGCCAGGTTTCAGTAAGGAAAAATACATCGACGTTTTGAAGTAAAGAAATAGAAGTTTGCAACTCTAAGAGTTTGGTTCGGCAGCCGCGGATGTTTTGGCCGTATCCATTGATGTGTTTGAGTTTTTTGGATTTTTCTTAACTATTGTCGGCTTGCTGTTGATATATTTGATTGTTAGTCCAACTTCACCTCCCTGTATCCTACTTTCCATTGATTGACGTAGGTCTGATAAATATTTTCTTTGGTTCGGAGTTTGGTCGGAAAAAATTTTGACAGGGGAGTTGTTAAGATAAAAGTTTTTTTTCTGAGAATATTCATTACTTCAGTTGAGTTTCTTAAGATCACTTTAATGGGCCTCGATTTATCAGGCCTCACTGCTCCAAGACGGAATGTGTTGATGGAATTTGGTTCCATATTGTTGTCTATTTTCTTCAGAATGGTTGTAATTTGTAAATTATCATCCTTGATTTTTTCAATTTGGTTCAGTTGTGTGCTTTCGGGAACATTTATAATTATGAGATTATTTGCTCTGTTTTTCCTCTCTTCAAGCTCATCGGCCGCTTCACATGTAGATTCTAATGGGTTAGGTTTGTTGGTTAATGCTTTGAAAGCTATTAGCTTGCCCTCGAGTGCTGCCATTTTTGTAGCCATTTGCGCTATGGTTCCAAGAATAGCATTAGTTTTTGGAATCATTTTCGCAATTTGATCTTTGTTCAGTTTGCTACTGGGGTCTATTATTAGATCGGTTAGAGCCTCAACCGCGTTTCTCGCCTGACTGATAAATTCCTGGGAGTCCATTTTGTTAAAATTATTATTTTTTTTTTTTTGAAAAAATGGACGATGGTTAAGCCTGGATTTAAGGTGGAGTTACTTGAACTACTTGAAAGTATGGGCCGGGTCGGGCGGTAGTAGCTTGGGTGACAATAATACTTATTGTTTTGACTTTTATTAATATTGAAATGCTCACTCAGTTATGATTTTAGAATCCAGCAGGTTTGCACTACAACTTCTTTAAACTTGCAATAAGTCACTGGCTCGTTATATTATCTGTTTCACTGTTTAAAACAACTGTAGACTTTTTTCGTTATTTGTTTTTGGGGTGTTATGCCGTGTTGCGCTACCTCCTTCTTTAGCCAACGTTTCGGACATCGTTGCAGTGTCCGAAACGTTGGCTAAAGAAGGAGGTAGCGCAACACGGCATAACACCCCAAAAACAAATAACGAAAATGCTTTTGGCCGTGAAAATCTTAAAACTTATCCAACTGTAGACTGTTAATTAGTATTGAGCGCAAAATTGAATGTGCTCTCTGTGTCACACGAAAGTTATGATAATATAATGTCATATTGATAACTGCAGCGACTGGCAACACCATCTGGATCGAATTTTGTTTTGCGCTTAGATTTTTTATGACTAATATTGAGTGAGAATGATTGAGAGAGGTCCGTGGGCGATGCGCGACAATTCTAAGAAAGTTTCATGGATCGTCAAATCCAATGGATCATCAAACCATCCATGTGTTCCAAGTACAAAAGTAAGAGGAAAACCATTTTCTTGTTCTGGGTGTAGTATCTGAGCTTAAGCTGAGGACTTGGCAGATTATATCCTGGGTTAAAACCAGTTTCATGTTCCGAATGATCTGTCAAAATTCCAGTAGCGGATCAATCTGCTGACACATTTCGAAGAAAACCGTTCTAATATTTCGAGTGGAGTTAAGATTTTTATTTCAAACCATTCCACAAAATTAGTAATTCGTAGGAAAATCATACTACGCATTGTATGAGAGTAATACTAATTAAATCTGTGGTAACGCAAGCAGATTTACCCTTAATTTAAAACCAGTTTTGTGATCAGAGTGTAAATTTCCAGTTTTGGATTCATCTGCTGACATATTTTGAAGGAAAACGTTTTCTTATTCGAAGTGAATTGGAGGTTATCCACCACATACCCGCCCGGTGTAAGTAAGAGAAGGTTTCTATTTAACAAGGACACTTATTTTTTTATAGAACGACCCTCCAATTATAATTAACTAAAACTAGACCCCTTTTGTCCCTTCATACGTTGTTAGCGAGCATTCTGCAAGTGCTTGATCTGATGACAAACCGTTTAGTATGGAAAAGGCCCGAAGCTATCGATCTAGGGATTGGTTTATTTATGACTCAACCGTTGAATAACATCCCCAAACTGTTTGGGAATTCCCCCTAAGCAGTGATTGCAATACGCGCACAGCCTCTCACCACTTACTTCAATTCCATCTATGGGCAGAATAAAGAATTGATATAATATGATTCTTTGGTTAATTCGAAGATTTTTAGTTAGATGTCGCTACGCTACCCTTATAAGAAGTATTTTTTTGTCAATCATGTCAAACAATGAATAAACAGATTACTAGTATTTTATCATAGTCGATGGTATTACTTAAGGTAGGGCACAGGTATTTTAAGGTAGGGCATCGCCCCCTAATGCCCCCCCTAGCTACGGCCCTGGTGTAGGGTAGGGATGTGAAAATTAATAGATTATGAAAAAAATCGATAAAAAAATTAATTTTTCTTCAACAAAAATCGATTTTCCCAAGTGATTTCAATTTTATAAAAAAATTGATTAATTAGCAATCGATTTTTTTCACAATGCCGATTTTTTATTCGCAGCCCTACGAATGTAGCTACGCTCAGTCATTAGTCTGAAATCCAGAGCGCGAACCTCTTAGATGTTTTTAAACAAAACGTGACTTTAACGCCATCTGTGCCTCTACGATGACATTTCTTTTGTGCTTTGAAAGCAGTTTAGTTGAAGTTTCTAATCAAACTTGTCACTCACTAGATGAAGTCAACAGAGTCAACGAACTGTTTTACCCATATAAAGAAATTTGCCGTACGGACCTCGGTACAAACAAATCCCTTGAAGGAGACCAGTCAAAGTCACAGTCAGACATCCGAATTAGACCTGTATATAGCTGCGCCTTTAGAGAGTAAAGGTTAAACGTCGCGTTATAATCTACGCATCCACAGATGGCGCCAATCAAATTATTTTAGGTTTTTAATACTTTTTGCACGTCATGCTTAAAATTTTAAGGTAAATTAATATGAATTTAAATAAATAGTTTAGTTAGTTTTCAAATCTTTCAAGAAAGGCTGAAAAAAATAATATTGGATTGAGTCACCGATACAAAACGTGACATTTAACCTTAACTCTTTAAAGGCCCAGCTATGTACAGGTCTAATTCGGATGTCTGACTTTGACTTTGACTGGTCTCCTTCAACGGCATTTTCATTATAAACGGATTATTTATTAATCGATTTTTCGTGCTAAGAAAAAGAACCGATTATAATCTATTATCTCTACATATTTTAAATTAAAGTCCTCCGCGTCGTCTGCTGTTTGTCTGTCTGTACGTTCGCGATAAACTCAAAAACTACTGAACGGATTTTCATGCGGTTTTCACCAATAGATAGAGTGATTGGTGAAAAAGGTTTAAGTGTATAATTTGTCAAGGTTTTGTGTAAATTGGTTGAAATATAACGATAATTGTTAGAAGTGTCAGAAAAAGTCAAGCCTCCTGGGAGGTTTCCTTAAAAAAAACTGCCTAATCGCTTTGAGATATAAGAAAACAATGCATGGTGGGATATTCCTCTTTTATAGATCTACAAAAAAATCTACGATGGCATATGTCTATCTTTCATATATTGCTTACTATACCCATTCTATCTTCTAAAAAATTGTTACTTACAATTGGAAAGTTATTTAGACGGATACAGTATTAATCCTTATCAACTTAAATACATTAGTTACCACAAGCATATCATGCACATTATTATAATCTTTCACAACAACTTTACATATTATAAATTAAAGTCCTTTGCGGCGTCTGTCTGTCTGTCTGTCGCGATAAACTCAAAGGTGGCGGTGGTTATAAAGGTTGGATAACCATCCAGTAGATGGCGTTGTGTTTAGTTAGCCACAGAAATGCTTGGCCGGGTCAGCTAGTTTATGTAAAAGTCACATCCCTAGTGTAGGATCCGCCTCAGAGAGCCACTGATTTCATGCAACCGAAGGGAGTGGGGAAGTCACATGGAATCTAAATGAAAGGCTGCCTGTATGGTCACATGTTGTTAAAAGGTGGAGGCGATTCGCTTAGTGTGAAATTACAAAACTAGAACAATGTAAATATCACATTTGTTAGCAGTTTCTTGAACTCCTCTCTTTCCAGGTCAATAAGCCATTAGGTAAGGTTTTTACCGTTCTCTAATTTAAAAAAAAATACCGGCAGGTTTGGTGACTTAATATTTTGTGAAAACTGACTTTCCAAATGATGAAAATTGTCAATTTTTATTAGTTTGACCAAGGAAAAGACAAACAGAAATTGCAAAATTTTTGTACGCTGCGCATTTTCATACTCGTATCAGTTATAACGCATGTATCCAGAATTATTTTATTTTCTTCATGATGATAAAAACAATAATTTTTTGGTTTGACTTTAATATGAAAAAAGCAGCGCTTTTGATTTATTTTATTTATTGTTTTTATACACTGCAGGTAAAAATGTTTACAATACAATTTGTTACCTCACTAGGACAAGCCTGAGTTGAGGTTAACAATAATTATACAAGTTAACAAAATAACACAAAATTATACAGATTTTGAAAGAACAATATTGTTGTATTTCTTACAGATTGAGATTAGATTATGGGTACCTACTGGTACCTACTAAACTGATGGCGCTAGGTAGTACATTAATGTAGACTTTTAGGATGACCATAGTTTTTAGATCTGATTTAAAATAAAATAAAATAAAGTTTTTTTTTTTTTTTAAGGTATTCACCATAGTTACAAGAGCGCTGGACTATGGCAACAAAGCCATAGCGGTGTTCTTGGATTTATCAAAAGCATTTGACACTGTTTCCCACGAATTGCTACTTAAAAAATTATCATCTTTAGGCATTAATAATACAGCAATGGGCTGGTTCAGGTCTTATCTTAGTGACAGAACACAACAAGTGGAAATAAATAAGATATTAAGCGAGGGTAAATCAATCTCCTTTGGAGTCCCGCGAGGTAGTGTGCTTGGGCCAATATTGTTTCTAATTTATGTAAATGATTTATGTAGTCTGAATATTCCTGGTAACATTGTTAGTTTTGCAGATGACACTGCCTTAATATTTGAGGGTAAAACTTGGAATGAAACTTTCAACAAAAGTAATATAGGTTTAAAAGTGATAAATAGTTGGTTAAACAATAATATATTAACTTTGAATGCACAAAAAAACAAATTTATCACTTTTAGCATTTCAAGTAAAAGTCAGCCTTCTGAAACTCATAACTTGATTATTCACAATTGTTTTCAAACATGTAACTGCAACCCTTTAGAAAATGTAGTCAGCATCAAATACCTTGGTGTAAAAATAGATAAATTTTTAAGATGGAATGATCATATTAATATGTTAGTATATAATACTAGGAGACTTACCTATATCTTTAAAGAACTGAGACATATACTAGACAAAGAAAAATTAAAAACTGTTTATTTTGCAATAATCCAGTCTCTGCTTTCTTATAATATTGTGTGCTGGGGATCCTGCCCAAAGGCTTATATAGAACCACTTAATATTGCCCAAAAAATGATCCTTAAAGTTATGTTCAAGAAAAAAATTAAATATCCAACTCATTTACTTTTTAAGGAATGTAATGTAATGAACGTAAAACAGTTATATATTACACAAGCGCTTTGTAGATTTTTTAATAATATTAATTTTGCAGACACAGCAAATTCGTACTACGAGAATTGGCTCTGGTCTGAACTTTATGGCAATTCAAACTAAATCTTCTTTTGGTCAAAGAAATTATTTTTATCAAGCTCCACTCATATTTAATAGCCTTCCAGAACATATAAAGTCATCTAATTCCTTGTACACTTTTAAGAAGGATCTTAAATTATTTGTGTTAGTCGAGGATTGCCAATTGATTTTCTCTACTTTGTCCTTTCTAAATTATTAGCTAAATGAGTATGTTAATAGTAATAAGCTAAAATAATATAATTTTTGTTTGAACCGTTTTTGTTCATCTTCCTCTTGCCAAATCTACAGCATGTTAAATTATATACATATTATTACCAGCAATAATTGTCAGCCTGACACACTAATTTACATTGAAAAATCTTCCGAGAAAAGATACTTGCCGCCAACGGGACTTGAACCCGTGTCCTTCCGATTGCCGGTCGAATGCTCTGACCACTGAGCTATGGGGGCTTATCAAATACCCGCCAAATAATTCAATATATACTAGTGTTTCATTCAACAATTACTGCTTGTTATATTTTTTCCCACCCGAAAACAACCAACTTTATTTTTGCGAGAAAGACATTGTTAGTGTTAAATCCCTCGCTAGGTGGCGTCGAGACAAATTATGTCTGCATTTATTGGGGAAATACTTAAACTTGTTAAATATTAATTATTATTTTTTAATTTATAAACTAACGTTTAGACAAGATTTTTATGCATAGCACAAAGGGTAACAATTATTACAAGCAATAATTGTCAGCCTGAAACACTCATTTACATTGAAAAATCTTCCGAGAAAAGATACTTGCCGCCAACGGGACTTGAACCCGTTATATTACTTTTGTTGAAAGTTTCATTCCAAGTTTTACCCTCAAATATTAAGGCAGTGTCATCTGCAAAACTAACAATGTTACCAGGAATATTCAGACTACATAAATCATTTACATAAATTAGAAACAATATTGGCCCAAGCACACTACCTCGCGGGACTCCAAAGGAGATTGATTTACCCTCGCTTAACATCTTATTTATTTCCACTTGTTGTGTTCTGTCACTAAGATAAGACCTGAACCAGCCCATTGCTGTATTATTAATGCCTAAAGATGATAATTTTTTAAGTAGCAATTCGTGGGAAACAGTGTCAAATGCTTTTGATAAATCCAAGAACACCGCTATGGCTTTGTTGCCATAGTCCAGCGCTCTTGTAACTATGGTGAATACCTTTAAAACAGCATCACTCGTACCTTTATTTGCTCTGAAACCGAATTGATTGTCAGAGAGTAATTTGTATTTTTCTAAGAATGAAACTAATCTTGACTTGGCCAATCTTTCTATCAATTTTGAGAGAGTATTGAGTATGGTCTAATATGGTAATATGGGTCTGTAATTGTTAACCTCTAGGTGATCCCCACCTTTGAAAAGAGGTACAACCTTAGCATTCTTACAATGAGTAGGAAATATGCCACTCTTAAAACTAAGGTTAACAATGTGAGATATGGGACCGGCCAATACAGAAACATGCTGTTTGTATACCATGATACTTAAGCCATCAATACCACAGGAAAAAGACATTTTTAATTCATTTATCACTTTTGAAACTTCATAAATGCTAGTAGTTTTAAATTCAAAGCTCTCTCCTGAAAATTGAGTACAAGAGATTGAGAGTCATGTTTAATATATTTGAAGAATTTACTTTTCAATAAAAAAAATAGCGGCACTCTATAAAGCAAGAAATTTTCCTAGCAACGTCAATGAGTTTGTTCATAAAAGCTGCGTTTTATTTTATATCCTAAATCATCCATAACATATACTTCAGGCCCTAGAACCCAATTGCTACAGGCCGCCCCCGCCACAGGTTAACCCTCACAGTCTACAGATCCTAAATCCGACCCTGTGCAACACTTGCATCGATTTGCATTATTTTAGGTACCTACTGCGCATTCGTCATTTCACAACGTGGTTTTCGGGTTTGCGATATCGAAATTATTTTAAAATAACTTTTTTTAGACAATCAGCGTATTTCCTCGAGCTAATAGAGATAAGGTCTGGTTTTTCCAAAGACAAACGTCATGCACGGTATGTCGAACAGTCGTACCACAATATACTATTTTTTTAATTTTAAATAAGAAATCTAAGAAACTAACTCAACAAACCACAACGTTTCCCGCAGGGGTAGGCAGAGACGTTTTTTTACAATAGCTCCACGCAGGAGGCCTTGAGCAAAACAATTTCCCCCCTTAGTATATTGTCATCTTTGAGGATGCTTTTGTGAAGGGTATTTTTGGGGAAAGAAGAGAGAGAATGTTCTGGGTAGGCAAAAAGCATGAGGGTGGGTAGGAATCTGGAGGTCAGTGTCTTCAGGAGCGTCGGACATATAAATCTATCACTCCCACTGAGGTGCAAGGCGATGGGTAGAGAGAATCCGGCTAGATAAATAAAAGGTCTCCCTCGACCGCCATACAGCAGGCGGGCAACGCATCCGCCATCAAGACCTATCTAAACCTCACCCCACGAACCTGGGCGCCCCTGCTAAGTCACGAAACGTATTGAACTACTTGGGGTGACCTATGGCAGAGGTGTTGGTTATCCAATGACCGGGAGGCGCGGCGGTACCTATACCCGCCTCCCAACTTGTAAAGGTACCTACTATTTTGTTCGACTAAAATTTTATTTTATTTTTATTTTCATGTGACACCTCACAAGAGCACCCCTGTCTGTACAGTGGAAAGAAAACGGAACTAGTGGTATGTCGCCACCTTGTTGTACTAGACTGTTGGGCTGTAGGAAGGAATGTATCAATAAGGCTCTTCAAGAGGCCCGGATTATAATTATGAAGGAGGAAATACCCATGGCGGTGGCGGTAACCCGTTTTACAAACGAGGCGGCTTTCACAAAACTAGTTGAAGAAACGACCCGTTCTCATAAAGCCAACTTCAATACCAAATGTATTGTACTTTTTCTACTATTGCAGTTTTCCATATTGCATGGTGGATTATTTAGTTTTGATTTTATTTCGTTTTTGATTTCGTTTTTGTTTTAGATGTTATTTCTGATTTTGTTCTGCCTATTTTGATATTATTCGTAATAAATTAAGAAATAACATGTCAAATCCCAGCCGGGTGAAAAATTCAAAATAAATTAATAAACTGTGAACCGATGACTAAATAGCTAATGACCAATATAAATAAAATATTCTCCCAAAAGGGATAAACAAAATGACGGCCATGATGACTGCCGACATACATCGTTTCCATGGTTACCAAAATATATTATTCAGCGACTTTGGAAACGGTCCAGAATTGCGGTCATCTTGCGAAAAATGTTACTTTTTGGAGGTTTTGAGATTGATTCCCATTCAGATCAACATTTTCAGTGAAAATCTGGAATTTCTGCCCGTTAGGCCCAATAAAGCCCACTCGTATATTGTGTGTATCATTTTTTTACTCAGTGTTATTTAATCTGTAAGAAAGAACTGCAGGATTATTAGTAATCATGGATCATCACGATAATAATAAAGCCCTCAATGAGCTTTCAAAGTTTGAGCCCAAGCCTCGCAGTATAAGTGCCCACGAAAATGATGAATTATTCATGAATGTTGCATTTTGCAGATTTTGCTATTGATACCTCTGCTGACCATCGTTTTTAATAAAAACCCAAAATTTCAATGATTTCTGCGTCGTAGAGCCCTACATAACGAATACAAAAGCCTGACCCAAGGCTTGCATTTCATTGTGCCCTTAAAGATACCAAGTCTTGCATTATACCCCTAAAGATAACAAACCTTGCATTCTGCCCTTAAAGATACCAAGTCTTGCTTTATGACCCTAAAGATTCCAAGCCTTGCATTATGCCCCTAGAGATAACAAACCTTGCATTCTGCCCTTAAATATACCAAGTCTTGCATGATGCCCCTAAAGATAACAAACCTTGCATTATACCCCTAAAGATAATAAACCTTGCATTCTGCCCTTAAAGATACCAAGTCTTGCATTATGCCCCTAAAGATTCCAAGCCTTGCACTATACCTCCTAAAGATTACAAACCTTGCATTCTGCCCTTAAAGATACCAAGTCTTGCATTATGCCCCTTAAAGATTCCAAGCCTTGCATTATGCCCCTAGAGATAACAAACCTTGCATTCTGCCCTTAAAGATACCAAGTCTTGCATTATGCCCCTTAAAGATTCCAAGCCTTGCATTATGCTCCTAGGGATAATAAACCTTGCATTCTGCCCTTAAAGATACCAAGTCTTGCATTATACCCCTAAAGATAACAAACCTTGCATTCTGCCCTTAAAGATACCAAGTCTTGCATTATGCCCCTTAAAGGTTCCAAGCCTTGTATTATGCTCCTAGAGATAACAAACCTTGCATTATACTCCTAACGGTAACAAACCCTGCATTCTGCCCTTAAAGATACCAAGTCTTGCATTATGCCCCTAAAGATTCCAAACCTTGCACAATACCCCCTAAAGATTACAAACCTTGCATTCTGCCCTTAAATATAGCAAGTCTTGCATTATGCCCCTAGAGATAACACACCTTGCATTCTGCCCTTAAAGATACCAATTCTTGCATTATGCCCCTAAAGATTCCAAGCCTTGCATAATACCCTTAAAAATGATGAATTTTCCACAAATGCTACTTTGGGAGATTACGTAGGTAATATAAATTATACCTAATATGAAATAAATTCTAACCTAACCTGACCTCAATACAGGCTTGTCTGATTGAATTATTAACAATAATTCTTACCACGTAAAGATTGTAATGATACGAAGCAAAAATAAATGAAACCGATTCTATATTCTGAATCCACAGATGTTGTAATCATTCCTTGCCGGTGGTGTCAAATAATTTAGTGTTTGACATGTCTATATTTATTTCAATAAGCGGGTTTGGGTACCGCGCGCCGCCCCGAAAACTATTTTTTGGATAACCAACACTTCTGCCATAGGTCACCCTTGGTTTGCTACGTTTGGTGACTTATCAGGAGTGCTCGGGTTTAAGGTATGAGATTGTCCGTGTTTTGGCGGCGGATGCGTCTGCCCCAACTGCGTGTAAGACCGTTATTGGGAGAGACTGGTTCAGCGAAACCCTTTGACCTCTCCACACGGCTCTCTCGGAATATCATCTTGCACCGCAATGGGAAGGATGGATTCATTCGTTCGTCACTCCCGGACATATTGACCCCCACATTCCTACCAGCCTATCATTTCACCCACCTTTTCCTTCCCAAACTTCAACTCCTTCCTTTCCCTAAAAAGACCCTCCACACAATATACACTTATTTTATTTTATTTTATTTATTTGAGACACATACAGGATATTTATAAAACATTTTTGTGGGTAAAATATAATAAATTAAAATACAAATATAAATATCCCTAGACTAATGTGTCTGCAGTAATTACATTTGAATTTTTACAGAAGCAAACACATGAAAAACAATGCAAGTATTATTTATACATAACTTTAAAAAAACTTAAATACAAAATTGAAATACATTGAAAGTATACAATATTTTTGAAGTATTTCCTGAGATATAATAAAACAACAAATTTTTATTTTTATAAATTTTTTTTTTAGGTGCCCAATTCGTGGAGATATTTTTTGAAACATGTTACATTATTTAGAAAAATATCTATGAAAGTGTGTATTTTAACAAGATCGTTGTATGATCGACACATTCTGGACATAGGATTAAAATATCCAGTATTATTGGTAAAAATTTCAGTCCAGAATATGTTAAGGTTTCTGGTAGATTTGGGCCTGGCGTATAACTTGATTTGGTTGACTAAGTTACTGTCTACACGATTATTCACAATTTTATAAAGCATTAAGAGGTCATTTATGTTTCGTCTTTTAACCAGACTTTCTAATTTGAAAAGTCTTTGTTCGTACCCGTCTAGAAGATGATATACACCTGATCGGTAAGACAAAATCCGTGTAAATTTTCTTTGGACTGATTCGAGTCCAGATATTTGTGTAATATAATGTGGATTCCAGACTGTTGACCCGTACTCTGTTAGACTGTTAGAATTCTTAAACAGTTTGGTCGATCTTACAATAAAACCAAGTAATTTATTTGATTTACACACAATGTATTCAATGTGTTGATTGAATGTTAGTTTGTTGTCAAATATAATTCCTAAATCTTTTATTGATTCAACTGTTTCTAGATTGTGACCATATGCTATATAAATACAGAGTTTTGTTGGTGTTCTTGGTGAAATTTATAACTTTGCACTTAGCTATATTCAGTTCCATTTCATTGTCAACACACCAGGTAGATATTGTGTTAAGGTCTTGTTGTAAGAGTTCACAATTTTTAATAGATTTAATTGCTTTATATAATTTGAGGTCATCAGCATATTGAGAAAAATTACAGCGGAGTTTGTATGTAAGGTCGTTAATAAAGATTAAGAAAAGTAAGGGTCCAAGGTGAGATCCTTGGGGTACGCCCAACGTAACTAATATTGGGGAAGATTTAAAACCGTTGACAGTAACTAATTGACTTCTATGTGATAAATATGATTCTAACCAACGAAGCAGATTTCCGTGAATGCCGATTTTATACAGTTTATTCATTAAGATAGAGTGACTAACTTTGTCAAAGGCCTTACTGAAATCGGTGTACACGGCGTCTACCTGTGTTTTATTATTCATCGATTTACACAGAAAGTCCATATACTCGAGTAAATTAGTATTTGTGGATCTTTTAGCTACAAAGCCATGTTGGAAAGGACTATGTATATGTTTTACATGGTTAAAGATGGTTTTGTATACAATGGACTCGAATATTTTGCCAAAACAAGATAAAAGGCTGATAGGACGGTAGTTTGTTACATCATTTATACTGCCAGATTTATGGATCGGAGTGACGTGGACAACCTTCCACAGATCCGGAAATACCCCATCGTTCAGACTTTTGATGAATATTTTGTGTAATGGTACTGCAAGCTGATCTGCACAATTTCGAATAAATAGTGGAGGAATTCCATCTGGGCCGGAACCCTTATTGATATCAAGAGTGTTCAATTTCTCTTTGACCTCGTCTAAAGTTATTTTGATTTGAGACAGTGGGTAATTATAGAGTGGGGAAGAAAGTTTAGAGTCACTTTTAGAATTGGATGGTGAGCTAAAAACAGAAGAGAAGTAAGTAGATAACAGTTCACATGTATCTTCTCCATTTGTTGCTGATTTGTCGTGGAGATGCATGATTTTGGTGAAAGAATTAGAAATTCTTTTCGAATTAATAAGGGTTGAAAGATTTTTGATACTGTTAGGGAGAGAATTTTCTATTGAATCTACATGGGCTTTAAGGCATGTACGTATGGATACTTTTACTCTAGCCCTCAAGATAGAAAAACTGTCATAGTCACATTGATTTTTGTATTTTTTTCCATTTCTTTCTGAACTTTTCTTTTTCTCTGAGTTGGTGGATCAGAACATTGCTGAACCAAATTGGAAACTTATTATTCCTGATTCTTAAGCGCGGAGTGTATTTTTCAATTGATAGCCATAACAAGTTATAAAAATGTAGTAGGGAGTCATTACAATTCAAGGTGTTAAGATCGTCCCAGTTATTAAGTGATAACATTTCATTGCATTTGATGTAATCCGTTTTTTTGAAATTATATTTGATGTGATCTGGATTAGTGGGTAGGGGTCTGTATTTGGACATCAATAGATTTAATTCAATGGGAGGATGATAAGGGTCAATTTTGGATAGCACATGTGAAGCAATTTGAATGTTGAGGTTATGGTTTGAAAACACTAAATCTAAAATTCGATCTATATTGTTAGTTACGTGATTGAATTGATTAAGTCCAGTCAAATTTTGAAAGTCTAGTAGAGATATCGATTTTTGGCTATTATGTAAGACTGGCCTGGTGTGGGTTACATTGACATTCGGTGAGTATTGAATAGATGGGACATTAAAATCACCCATTATTATTTTTATATCGTCTGATGATAAGTTATTATATGTCGTATGACACTTTTCGAAAAAATCTGTGAGATTTTCGATCGGTATATCTGGAGGCAAATACGCCAAACATAAGTTAATGGATTGTCTGGATGTTTCATTTAATTTAAATTTAATCCATAAATCTTCTGTAGATTTTGAGCTGTGTGTTTATGTAGGTGTTCCTCAACGATGCATTTATGTAAATATTGGATAAAATAATATATAAGTTTTAAGATTTTCACGGCCAAAAGCATTTTCGTTATTTGTTTTTGGGGTGTTATGCCGTGTTGCGCTACCTCCTTCTTTAGCCAACGTTTCGGACATCGTTGCAGTGTCCATCATCAGGGCAGATCCGGCAGATCCGGTAGACATCTACCGGATCTGCCGGATCTACCCTGATGATGGACACTGCAACGATGTCCGAAACGTTGACTAAAGAAGGAGGTAGCGCAACACGGCATAACACCCCAAAAACAAATAACGAAAAAAATAATATATGTTTATTAAAATATGTAAGTGTTTATCGGACGAAATAGGAATAAATGTCATGTCGAAATACCGGTAGTACAAACGTGTGTCTGCGTGCGTTGATAATGAGCCGAGTGATGAGCACGGAAGTGAGAGGGGTACGGCGTTACTACTTCAGCTGGTACGATGCTTTGGTTGTCTGCCGGCTGTAATGGCCGGTGTTTTATTCTCGTTCTTAGCACTGAATTGCTGCTTTTAATATTCCCACGGCGAGGGCGCGGCGACGGAACAAAACAATGCTGCATATCATTCTTATACACTAAATAATAGTGAGACAAACAACGCGCGTAATGTAGGTACATAAGTCAGCTTCCTCCGTAGGAAAATCGCAATCAATCGTATTTCTCTCTCACTCGTAATGAAAAAATGAGATGCTGCGTGCCATTGCCGTGCCGTTGCTGTTGCTTTTGAAATTTTAAAAGCAGATTAGATGAAGCCATAGTAAATAATGCAAAATCATACAAAATCATATGTTTTTGTTTTGAAAATTTGATCGCTTAGAAGTATTGTAGATGCTTCAATTAAATACTGCGTGTAGAACATACCTTGGTCCTTAAAAATATTGGTCATTTTTTGTTATAAGTCTTTTAATAATAAGCCCATAAAAAAATAAAGTATAAGGTCTAGAAAACACACTTTCAAGTCCAAACTCTCCTATTTATAAACCCCCTTTCGGTTATGGTTTTATTGTATAATGTGGCAAATTCAGTTTATTTTATAATGATTGCAAAAAAAGTTGATATTAACACCCAATCTTCCCAAAATAAAATAAAATATGCATTTCGCGTTGTTATTTTACAATATGGCCGCTAGTCGACGAATTCGGTTTTTCAAAGTGAACCCTATGGCGTCCACCGAAGAACTACTGTTCACGCCACAGTCGCCAAACCTCAGTCACACCCCGAACTGAGCGGGAGATGGACGCGTCACTCCGCGTCGCTTGATTTCGTGAAATCAATTTTAAATTTCCGTTTTATTACAATAAACAATGCGTAAAACAGGAATTAATATTTTTTACAGGCCTTTACGAAATCAACCTGTAATACAAAACTCTCAAATACCTTTTCCAACCTTTCCAAAAGCTTTTTCTCAAGTATTTTTAAACTCCTCCCATAAAGGGCGTGAATTCCGATTTCGATTTTTTCCTGAACTAGTGGATCGCCTTAACCGATTCCCATGTGTCCAAATGAAATGATAATAAAATCTAATAGTATGATTTACACAAGTAATAAGTATAAACTATTCATCTTATATATTATGATAAAATTTGAAACGTGTAGGTACCACGAGCAAGGGCGGATATAGGGGTAGGTATGCAGAAGGTATGTTTGCGTACTGTGGAGATTCCATCACAGTACAGAAAACTGTCTTTATTATAAATTAGTTTTTCTATTGTTTTGACGCTTTCGTAAACCTTCCTTGAAGTATGATACTTCAAGTTTACTTCTAACAGATTTGTTGGATTTTGATGCTCGTCCGCCCCTTGTGCCCCTCCCAGAAAATAAATCCTGGATCCGCCCTTGACCATGAGTACACAGAACTGCAGCTCGTGGGATTTTGTGACATCGTAAAGGAAGGGTTAAGGCTCATGTATCAAACCTTGGGTTCACTGCAGTTAGGTATTTTTGGTACTTGTACACAAATGCCGCTTGACACCTGCAGTCTGCACTATCTACAGTCTAAATATTATTTGACTGTATGGTTTGCGGAATGACAATAAATGTTTTTTTTTAATAACTGGAAAAATAGGTGTGAATAATCTAAAAATAAGGTTTCAAAATATTTTTGAATAATGTGCGATAGAATGATATTATATTCATTAATCAATATGCCTTTTTGTCAAATTGAAATTTAATTGCTTCAAAATTATTTTATCTTAATCTTCTACATTCATATACTTGAATTGTTTAATAAGTTAAATGACAAAATGGTAGTTTTGTTTTAAAAAGTTTATTTGAAAGCGAATCTAATTTTGTCGTATTTTGTTATTCGTCAGTATTCACTCAGAATTGAAACGTTACTTGAAATGGCTTTCCCTCTCCCCTATCTTAATCCTCACAACATACCAAAATTAGAGATACCATAGTCTCACTGGCTACAGATGGTTGGGAGCAGTTAGGGCTCTTGTGCTTTGGTTGGAAAAAATATGTTATATTATATGATTTTTTTTTAATTTTTCCCTTGAATTATAATGTATGAAGATATTAAATATTAGTACTATTAGCTACTTGAAATGGCTTTAGCGGTGTTTGGCGACTAGATCTGAATAGCCAGATATATTTCCCGCATCTTCTTCCCCTCCCCACTACCTTCAGCCCCACAACATACCAAAATTAGGGATACCATAGTCTCACTGGCTACAGATGGTTGGGAGCAGTTAGGACTCATAATGTATGAAGATATTAAATATTAGTATTATTAGGTACTTGAAATGGCTTTAGCGGTGTTTGGCGACCAGATCTGAATAGCCTAATACATTTCCCGCATCTTCTTCCCCTCCCCACAATATAGGTACCAAAATTGGGGATGCCATTGTCTCACTGGCTTAAGACGGTTGGGAACAGTTGGGACGCTTGTGTTACATTCAGATAAGTTATATTATATGCAAATAGCAATCTTTAGCGGCTTTTTGCTAAGCCGACTGCTCGTACAGGTATGTCGTATTTTGTTATTACCGCATGCTCCTTCGGAGAGTCGAAATTATTGTTAGTGAAAATATTTTTTACAGCTTTAGATGCCTTCTGATATACTTATATATCGTATCGTTTATCGACTTTGGTAATACGGCCGTATATCCTCTTTGCATACTTACTTGAAGAAATAATCTTTTAGGGGATCAACTGTCGGAAGGATCAACTGTCGGGGGATCAACTTTCATGGAATCATTGTCCATAGTTCATCCTCTCTCTCAATTGAGGCGTTGCGGTCGTCGTCCTCTTTCAGTCGGCTCTTTGAGTCATGAAGGGGGGGGGGGGGGGGTGCAATCGTACTGGGGTAAATGTGGTGAGAGGAACCATTTACGTGTTCCGAGTAAAATTATATAATTCTAGATAAGTTTTAAGATTTTCACGGCCAAAAGCATTTTCGTTATTTGTTTTTGGGGTGTTATGCCGTGTTGCGCTACCTCCTTCTTTAGCCAACGTTTCGGACATCGTTGCAGTGTCCATCATCAGGCAGATCCGGCAGATCCGGTAGATGTGTCACACATCTACCGGATCTGCCGGATCTGCCCTGATGCAACGATGTCCGAAACGTTGGCTAAAGAAGGAGGTAGCGCAACACGGCATAACACCCCAAAAACAAATAACGAAAATATATAATTCTAGTTCCAGATTAAATGCAGAAAAATTTGGAGAGAAACGTTTCATCACCAACATTATTTTTTTTTCCAAAATGTATTACCTACATATAAGCTCTTGTATTATAAAAGGGGGGCCTCAGCACGGGTAAGCCACCCAGTGAGGCCAACATTACCGTATCGTACAATGAAATGCAAAATATTGTATCAAAATAAAAAATAAAACAAATTTGAAATTTACTTGTGAAATTTAATAATAATTTAATCTTGTCGACTCTTACGCAGAATCACCGCTAAGTTTAAACCTTAAACCAGCCCTTTGTTCCGAAACCATTCTCACGCTTCAGAAGATAATTTATAAATGAAGCGTTCCACGAGCTGAGTTGGTAACACTGATGCTGATCGAGTCAAAGTTCGTTCGGCGGCTTCATCTCATAGGGCTGGTTGAGTAGAGGTGAAATTGCAATTTATTTATTTATTTTTAGTACCTTTACATTACAAAGGAATGATATATATTGTCCTCCGCACTTGGAGTTCACCTGTGTTGTAGAGGACATTTTTCAGTTGTAAATTATAAATTGTGAATAGTAAAACAAAAGAGTGTTACCAATGGCGTCGTATTTTATACATTAATCAGTTCTCTTCCTGCAGTGTAAAAAATCTACCTCCCGAAATAAGACCGGCATTTTACACAAACAATAATTTAGGAAAGTTTTTAATTAATTCAAAAGATAAGTACGAAAAACTAAGTCATTCCGGAATATATAAATTAGATTGTAATGATTGTTCATCATTTTATGTAGGTAAAACGACGCGTAATGTCAATATTAGAATCAAAGAGCATCTTAGATGCTTAAATAATAATGGATTTTCGGAATTCGCTAATCACCTTACTGATAAAGATCATACCTTCAATCAAAACACCGGTGTTAAGATTTTACACAGAAATGGTCATGGTAACAGGCTTAATAATTTAGAAGCACTCGAAATAAAGAAAGCCGTTAAAACAAAAACCCAAATCCTTAATAATCAGTTAAATGTGTCCAATAGTCCGATATTAGGAATATTTCCTATAAACTAAAAAAACCCGTAGCCACTTTATTCCTTAATCACCTGTTCAAATGACGTTTTGTCCCGGTAGATATAATGTAATTATTCATTAGATATACCCGTCTCTTTCTCTCTATCACTATGTAGGATGTTAATTACACTCTCTCACTCTTACTTTATATTATGTTTTGTCTCTGTCGGTATGTATATATAAGCTCACACAATGTATTTTTTCATCAGTTTTAATTTATACCCTGAAGATGCTTGTATTAAGCGAAACCGGTCGGTAAATAAAAATTTAATCAATAAATCGTGGTTACAAACAAAGTGATTGTTTTCCTTTAATAATATTTTATTTTGTGTAGGAAGAGAATTGTATAGTTTTATAGCTTGGTAGTGTTTTTGTCCAAAGGATGTGTTTGTTTTTGGTATTTGTAGTTGGTGAGCATGTCTTGTTCTGTTATTATATTGCGAGAATTTTGTGAAGTGTTAAATGTGGTTAAGTTCTTGTAAAGGAAAGTTAGTATTTGTATTGAATATAATTTTTGAATTTTCAGCACTGAGAATTTTTAGAATATGATTGAAGTGGGTGTTAGTATTGGTAACTAAAGTATTGCTTTTATTAGGGTAATTGATGTCTGAAGTCTAAAGTCATGGTGTTTGAAAGAGAGAGTACGAAAACAGTAAGCAACATAGTTGTGAATGATGAATACTTGGAGCAGGTGGATGAGTTTGTGTATCTGGGCAGTATGTTTACGAGAGATGGGAAGGCTGAAAGAGATATTGAAAGAAGGGTGAATGCCGGAAACTCCATTAATGGTGGACTGAATGCCGTTGGCGCTAATAAAAAACTGTCAAAAAAGCGAAGCTAGCAGTCCACAATGGAGTCCTGGTACCTACCCTGATGTATGGCAGTGAGGCATGGAACTGGCAAAGGAAGGATGAAAGTAAACTGAATGCTGTTGAAATGAGATCCCTGAGACGTATAGCTGTAACGTAAGCTGATGTAAACGTAATGAGTAAGATTAAGAAAGGGACCCTCAGATGGTTTGGGCATGTAGAGCGAATGAACGAAGGAAGTAGTGTAAGAAGAATATACGACGCGAATGTGAATGGTAGAAGAAGTCTGGGACGCCCTAGGAAGACATGGCACGATCGAGTGAATCAGATACTTGAGTCGGGTCATGTCAAAAGTCAGAATAATAGAAGAGTATGTATGAGACGATGTATGAATGTGAGTGAGGCAAAGAGTGTGTGCCAAGACCGAGTTGTTTGGCGGTCCGTCCTCTCTGCCTACCCCTGCGGGGAAACGGCGTGATGGTTAGTTAGTTAGTTAGTTAGTTAGTTAGTTAGTTAGTTAGTTAGTTAGTTAGTTAGTTAGTTAGTTAGTTAGTTAGTTAGTTAGTTAGTTAGTTAGATATCTGAAGAGCCGCTGACGCCTTTGCAAAGAGCCGCAAATTCTGACCCATAGACTATGGAAAAGGCTGCGCGGCCAATAAAAATTGCATTAAAAACTATTGATTGCAATTGCTCATGCAATGTTGACTTTTATGTGAGAAATATGATTAATTACAAAGATTACTCGCTTTACTTTGGCCTATTGTTAAAATAGATAATTTTGCCTTTAAAAATTAATTGTACCAAAGAATCCCCCATAAGAAACTTTGGTCCACATCAATTACCACTATACTAAGTATTTCCAAAATCATTTAAAAACAGATGAAAAACTCTATTTCAATCAACACACAAATAATCCAGGCACTATCGCGCGTAAGTTGGATGTTATTCAATGTTCTTTACAACCGGATGAAAACTTATCCCAAAGTCAACCCACATTATGGTAGAAATTTTAATTTACGAACGACAAATTTGTGTTCCTCTTTTATAATTTAAGTTTCCTGCCGGTAAAATGCTTTTTAAAATAATTTTTATTATTTCATATTTTAATACTTACCTTATAGATTGTAGGTACCTAAATACGGCAAAAACTGGCAAAGATTTCTATTATGAAATTTTTTATTCTACATAATAGCCTCTATTTTATAATAGAAAAGATAAATAAATAAATAAGCACCCATCCATACTAAATATTGCTATACCTTTTGATTAGGAAAAATAATTTTTCAGTTTGGCATTTTGGGTTCAAATCCAAATAAAGTTTTATATGAAAAATGCAGTGCAGCCGTTCATAAAACCAAACTTTCCTTTACTGCGGCCCGCCCCTGTCTCCTGCTTATAATAATGTGAGAATACATACTTATATAAGTAGTCTGCGTCATCACATTGCGGTTATAAGAGTAAGCGGCTGATGGTCTGATCGCAGTCTCTCGCAGTCACTCCCAGTCGAGCAGTCATCAAGTCCGCTCCACAAGGCGCAACCACAAACCATAATGCTACCTTATTAATTATTAGATTGTTTGTTTCAAATCCGTTCCCGTTCGCACTGCCCAGTATAAGGACACATTCCACACAACCACTGGCATCACACATAACCAGCAAGCAGTAAGTTACAATATATCTACATAATATTATGTTTGAACTGCATCGGTGAGTTCCAATATCCTACCTAATTAAGTTTTGTTGAAAATTAGGAGTGAATGCCATCTTTTGAGATTTCTAACCAGGAATGTGATACTGACGTTGTTATTTCAATTCTCCTACATTCTTTATAAATCGTTTTTAAATATCGACCTGAGTTCCAAAATGAGTTCCGAAACAGCCAATCAGAAGACACCATTTTAATGAATTCAAAATTGTCACCAGATTATTTCCATACAAATTTTAGTCATTTGGTTGAATTTTTTAGTCCTTACGCATTCTACTAATTTCTCAACAAAATCATTTCTTTATTATGTAATAATGGTGGCTGAATAACTTCTTGGTAAATCAAGAAAGCAAATGCGAAAACCAAACATGGAAGATTAATTTTAGAAAAAAAAATAGTAAATTTTCGAAAGTTTTACCCGAATTTCAATTGAAGTTTCTAATGCGATCTCATTTTTGTTTAAATATTTTCGGCCGTAATATATCTTTATGAAATTATATTTCGAATATTTTTTCTAGTTAAAGTGAAGGACATCAAGAATTTGTTTAAAAAATTTATGGCGTCGATTAAAAATATATAGAAAACCTCAGTTTCTACAAAAAATCGGTGATATCTGCAAAAATCTTTCGGAACTTTAAAAAAGTTTACCTATGTGAAGGCAGAGAAAATTACATTTTTCTGATAATATAACGCCTTTTAAGTTTTTTTTAAATAATGCTCTGATACCGTGTATAAATACACCGACAAATATATTCTCCAATAAGTTGCGAATTTTCAATTTTTAATATATATTTTTTTTATATGATTTCAACTTTTTCATTCCTCTGCACCGGCCAAAAAAGGCACGGGAATATAAAAAAAATTGTGTTATAAAACCCTGCGTAATTGAAAGTGAGTTCCGAAAACCACCCAAATGAAAATTAAAATACGTTTTAAATACATGTTAAACGTTTAAATAGAAAATAACAATAGTATCAGATTGTTACAAGATCGTGCTAAAGGGTAAAAAATTAAATAACTGGAATCATGAAAACTCATCAGCCTACTCGTTTTTGTTGATAAAAGTAATAAAATCCATTAGGGAGGGTATTGGACTCAACAATCAATTAGCGTTACAAATAATTAGGTACTAGTGTTGTGTTGTTGTCACGCCCACGGAGGACAAAGTGGTCCTCCTCTCTTTAGTGGTCACGCCTCTGGAATGGGCGGCCCTCTGATGTGGCGCGTGCTGCATGCTCTCAAATGCCTGTTTTACAAAACTGTTGCTGTCACTGTCACTGTTATCCCCCTGAATATTGAGAGAAAGGGACAACTATACCACAGGCCGATTAAACCTACTTTAAATCGAGATTTTGTAATCCCTGTTTTCTCCTCTAAAACTGGAATGATTTTGAAGATTTTTTCAGCACCTATATTATTGGAAGAAAATATTCTATATCCGTACATTTTAATTGTTACGTTACCAAATTTGCATACTGGAAGTCTGTTGATGGCGTTGTTCCTATCGATTATTTATTTGATTTTAAAATGCCCAATTGGTTTTTGAACACATCCTAAGTTGATTTATGAACGTATCCTAAGTCGATTTTGGACGCGTGCATAGTGTGCCTACATCATAGGTTCTCATCGTGGGCAATTACGCCCCCTTGTTAACGTTTGAGACTTTCAGGGGGACAGTACCCAGAGAAAATTAGGGAGCGTTGAGATAGCCCAATGAGGACGTGGATAAATAAAATAAAATGTGGTCTAAAAAGACAAAAAAAAACAACCTTGCAAAATTCTCATATTTCAGTAGTTCGGGAAGTGGATGAAAATTGAATTGAAAGATTCCATTACATTCAGATCTACATTAATTTGTATGATAAGAAAAAAAATGGTATTATATTATCATCATACGTGTATTTATCGTGTATGGTTAATATCAATATTATACCTACAACCAAGATATTTGCAGTGGAAATAAAACACGAGGAGAGAAGTGGTCCTCTTTCCCTGCGTGGTCACACCGCTGAAACGGGCCCTCTGATATGGGGCGTGGTGCTTGCTTTAAGTGCCACGCGAAACTCATAAATCTCTCATACCCTAATTTAGCCGAAATAAAATCATTATTCTTCTACATAAATGTGTTCATTTAAGAAGCATTTGAAACTGTTTGTTAGGCAATCTCATTCGGCATCAAATTCTTGATTACTTTTTCATGCATCGGATTATCAAATATAATAATTTTTCTTAGTAAACCGCACGCGTCATTGAATTGGTGAAGGTTTGTATTTTTGTATGTCACGTAATGAATTTCTGAGAAAAGGAACTGGGACAGGAATATAGACCATCTCTAATAACTAAGTTTAACTTGACTTATTATTGCAGTTGTGAACAATGTCAACAGATTTGTTGTTTATGTCCTCAATATAGTCTAATAGCTTATAACTTAAGTCACTGAACTGTCGTTTTTACGACTTTAGAAATGTTTTCCGTGGTCCGGTGGTTCCTCCACTACGAATCTAGAGGTCACGGGTTCAAATCCCAGCGTACACTTATATTTTTTGGTTAATTTGTATTTTTCACAAATTAATTCATGGAAAAAAATGTAGGGAAAAAAATCTGAAATACGCGTTCCAGAAATATGCTAACTTCTGGATTCGCAAGAATTTTTAAAGTTTATTTTATTTTTTTTATTTACGGTATTGTTTTAAGGATTTTGTGGGAATCCACGATTCGTACCTCGAATTTTAAGTTGCGTTCAGAACACAACACCAGTTTTAACTTCTGACTGAAAAGGCATTTTCTCGAACAGAATTATAGAAAAAAATCCTTTATAATGAAATATTTAGTTGAATATGTAAAATTTTACAACGATTAAGTGCATATCATTGATGGTATACCGGTTATGATGTGTGTCGAGGTCAGTGCGATGATTTTCATGATCGGAAGCAGACTTAGTTTTAAGAAAAACGTAATCATAATCATAGTTTCATTTTGACGCAAGGTAATAAAAAGCAGGAGGCCAAGATTCGACCCCTGTGGTACACCAGAATTTACAACTCAAAAGGGAATGATTTGTATCCGTTGACAAAAATTATTAATTGTGTTACATTGTGTAAATATGATTTCACCCAACACAATAGGTCTCCATCAGTGGCGGTCCGTGAGATTTCACTGAGCTATAGTGCTAAAATTTAAAAATATGATATTACCGATGTTGTTGTAGATGAAAATGAATTTTATTATTTATTCTGAATTTAAACATTTTGTATGAAGATCTTTCAGTATGTGGATTTTCGATAGATCCGACATCTGCCCTGTAGATCTGGATATAAGGGAATCTTTCAGTTCAATTTTCATCCACTTCCCAAACTACCGAACTATGAGAATTTTGCAAGGGTGTTTTTTTGTCTTTGTAGACAAAATTTTATTTTACCTATCCACAACCTTATTGTGCTATCTCAAGGCTCCTTAATTTTATCTGGGTCTTTTACTGCCCCCCTGAAAGTCTCAAACGTTCACAAGGGGGCATAATTGCCCACGTTGAGAACCTATGATGTAGGTACATTATGCACGTGTTAAAAATCTACGTGGATACGTTCATAAATCAACTTACGATTGTTCAAAAATGCTATCCGAAACGTTCGCTAAAGAAGGAGGTAGCGCAACACGGCATAACACCCCAAAAACAAATTACGAAAATCTTCAGGATTCTTTCAGTCAAGGGATGCGCCGCATCCACATACTGAAAGATCTTCATACAAAAAGTTGAAATTGTGAAAAAAAAATCATTTTCAGATACAACATCAGTAATGACATATTTTTCAATCTTAGCACTCTACAGTGAAAACTCACGGACCGCCACTGGTCTCCACGTATTCCTAAGTAATCAAGCTTCTTTAATAGGTACACTTTTAGAATGAATTATTAGTCAGGCATAATAATTATCGAACTCGTGAAGAGAAGCAAAACTTCTCCAAAGGAAACCGCGATAAAATATTATTTTTTAATTGATAAACTAACGTTTACACAAGATTTTTAATGCATAGCACAAAGGGCAACAATTATTATAAGCAATAATTATCAGCCTGAAACACTCATCTACTCTTATAATAATTGTTACCCTTTGTGCTATCTTGCCTAAACGTTAGCTTATCAATTAAAAAATAATAATTAATATTTGACAAGTTTAAGTTTTTCCCCAAAAAAATGTAGACATAATTTGTCTCGACGCCACCTAGCGAGGGATTTAACACTAACAATGTCTCTCTCGCAAAAATAAAGTTGGTGGTTCTCAGGTGGAAAAAATATAATAAGCAGTAATTGTTGAATGAAACACTAGTATATATTGAATCATTTGGCGGGTATTAGATAAGCAGTGGTCAGAGCAGCTGATCGGCAATCAGAAGGACACGGGTTCAAGTACCGTTGGCGGCAAGTATCTTTTCTCGGAAGATTTTTCATTGTAGATGAGTGTTTCAGGCTGATAATAATTGCTTATAATAATTGAAACCGCAATAACATATTAGGTAATATGATATATTAAAGGAATTGTGTCTCTTGTGGTTTCCTGTCCGTTTCTATTTTTAGATTCTCTTTACTCTCCATTTGAAATAATAATACGATTTTGTCCGAATACCATTAGAATTTTTTTTTAAATATCTTAATTTTTAATTATTTTTTTTAATGTGAATATCATACAAGAGTTCCAACTGCTCCCAACCATCTGGAGCCAATGATATTATGGTATATCCAGTTGGGATATGGTGTGAGGCTGAAGATAGTGGGGAGGTGAAGGATACGGGTACAAGTAGGTGGGAAGGTACCCGGCTATTCAGATCTGCTCACCAAATGCGGTTTAAGTCATTTGAAGTAACCTTTAAATTCTGACTGGCGGTCTTACACCAGGGCGATATCGAAAGTATTACACACTCTGGAATGTTTCGCAAATGTACCGTGTATTCTCGTTATTTGTTTTTTGAGGTCTTATTCCACTTGCGCTACCTCCTTCTTGAGCCAACATTTCGGACATCTTTGCAGTGTCCATCATCAGGGCAGATCCGGCAGATCCTGTAAATGTCGACACTGCAACGATGTCCGAAACGTTGGCTAAAGAAGGAGGTAGCGCAACACGGCGTAACACCCCAAAAAACAAATAACCAAAATACTTTTGGCCGTGAAAAAACTTAAAACATACCGTGTATTATTTCTAATAATTTATTTGTGAAATAATACAATTCAATCATTATTTTATGCACACGCCGAGATTTGAACCCGCGACTTTCGTATTACCAGTCGAGAGTTTATTCTATAGCTAAGTATTATTTCCAACGCATAGTCATATTGTGACACAGTTCTTGTATTTGATGAACATTAAAACACTTGTTTCAGGAACAAGAGCCATGGAAGTGGACAAAAGTTTGCTGATGGAAGATAGGCAGTTGGATGAACTGACCACAACCCTCCTTGAATCCTCGGAGCAGTGTCCAGAGGACCTGCTGGATGCGGAGCCCCACCCAAGTGACCAGACCTTGGTGATGTTTGCTGATCTGGTGTATAGCAGGAAGACATCCAGAGAAGAATCAGACTCAGAATATGTGACTAGGATTCTGTCCGGTAAGCTTTCTTCTCTCCAGCCATCTGGGTGGAAACTTCTTGTCACCGCCAACAATACAGGTTGGTTCAATGGTTACTTTGGTGCAGCTTTCTATCACACCGGTTTACAGCAAGTGGTGGTGGCACATCGCGGAACTGATCCTAAATGCTTTGGAGCACTATACACAGATATCACAGGAATCTTCGGCACTAACTACACATCATGCATGAATTCGGCTGGAACATTTGTAGATTCTATACGTCAAATAATTCATTTAGTAAACAATCAACACAATAGGCACTACACACTCACAATCACAGGTCACTCCCTGGGGGCATGGCTTGCTCAGATAACTGCATTCTCAGTCAAGTATTTATGCATAAAACTTATAGAAAATAAAAGTAGGTTACAAAAGAACTCCGAGGCTGGCATACACGCCAAGACCGTTGGTTTTGATAGTCCGGGTGCCCGGGACATGTTGGCCCGAGTACTAAATGATTATTACTACAGGTATGAGATGAATGCACCCAGCTTAGATGGGCTGGACATTACTATCTACCTGTCAGCCCCCAACCATATCAACACCTGCGGGGTGCACGTAGGTAGGATTTATCGCGTTCAGAATGATGTATCCAACTTCAAGTGGATTGATAATACCATCACATATTCTGTTAAGTCTCACGCAATGAATAATTTTGTCGATGCTTTTAAAAATGATGATTGTACTTTTGGTGAAGTCTTGGATTGGGCGAAAAGCATTAAAGAATATAAGAAACTTTTTAAGATGTTAAATTGTGATAATAATTATCACGGACATGCAACAGTTAATAATCCCAATGACCTCAAAAAGTTCCTTCGGTATAAGGTGGCGGAAAACAGAGATAATTTTAAAAGTTCTTTTCGAGTTTTTTCAGAAGTTGAATTGCAAATGCTTTTCAGAATGCAAATACTACAGGAACAGAAAAGCGAATTGAGCATTCTAAAGAAATTCATTGAAAAGAATAAGCTTAAAGTGGAGAGTACCAAACTGCTTCCCAAATTTGATTTGAAACATTATAACCGAACAATAACTTGTGAGTCGGGAGATTCCCTGGTGGAACTCTGCAAGCGCTTAAAGCAGCTGATGCGGTGGCTGAAACCACAGTTCACGAAAGCAGTGGAGAAGCAAATTAAAGTCTTTAATCGAGCTGCAGACCTCATCTACTACACGGAGGGACAGATCTACCTTGACTCGTTGCCCAAGTGTTTACTAAACTTTGAGGATTCCGTGGGTTTCCGGGATTTCCTGGTTTCCAGCGATGAGCGAGTTCCCTGTCTGATCACAACTATTAAAGACGTTGCATTCCAAATGAGCCGACTTCGGAACATCCTTTATCAGATGGAAAGAAGCAACGACTCGTCCAACAGTTCCATCAAATATATACGACAAAATCACTACACTTTTGTTAATCAGTCCCAGCTGCAAAATTTTGTAAAAATTTTTGGTTGGCCCGTTGAGAAAGAATTCTTAATGGTGGTAGACTGCACATTATCCTCTCATAGATCCATGCTCCAATTGCTTAAAGACGCATATGAAAAAGATTTGAAATCCCTAAAATTTGTTTTGATTGTGTCGCAGCCAATAGACACACCCGACTCCTCTAAATTCTGTAAAACTGTAAACTTTAACAGTGATGTTCATTTCTCGGACCTAACTCCTGACTCACAGAATATAATGTTTAATCAAGGTGATGTAATAATTACTACGGATAAAGCATATAGCTTCCGAGAGTTCTTGGGAGACGACTGTTCTTTTCACGAGATCTGTCAGATCCTAAGTTCAGAAAGCTTGATAAATTTGATGACAATCCGAGACTATGCGATCAACATAAAGGATACGCGTCCCATCCTCATTGATATACCGATGCCATTTTTTAAATTAAATATTAAAACAAGTATGGAATTCTTTGCGAGTTGTGTAAAGTCACCCGACACTAATATCCTGGTGGTGATGAGTGGGCTGAGCCGTGAGGACCTGGAGACTGGGACCGATTGGGACTATCTCAAGGGGATGGACATCATCCTCACCGAGGGAGATGCACAATTCTCCTTTAGAGATGCCTGCAACAAGAACCAGGATAAATGCATTTACTTGTTTGAAGTGTTAGGCCGAGATGTGTACTGCAAAGAAGTATTTAATAGGCGTTTTTATTTAGACAGACAATTTCTTCACAGAGCATGCATTGACGTGGAGAAGTTTGCAGAAACTGAACATGCTGATGACCTGTTTGTTATTAACAGTGAGTCAAACAAAAAGGTCCTCTTGAAATTGACAGAGAATTGCAGAAAAAAAGAAGCGTTCACAAATAATATACTTGTTGCGCCCACAGAAGAGGAGATGAATGTTATTCAAAAATTTATTGATAAACATATACATTTCGTAAAAATTTGTCAAAGCGAGGAGAGCTATAAACTAGAGTGGCGATATTCCCACGCCTCTGTGGAGAGCCTGCTACCTTTTATGTCCACAGACTCCTGCGAGCCAATAAATGAAACAGAATTAAGGAAAACAGGAAGAAACTTGACAATAATAACAGACGAGCCCGGGATGGGGAAGACAACTACCCTGTCGAGCTTGTCAAGACTCATGGATTCACCATGGGTCATCTATATAGGATTAAGACGCTTCCAAGGGCATATTGGAGATAAATTATCCCAACCGCTCACTTGTAAAATCGTAGCAAATTTTCTGTTAAGTGAGTGTGGCTCTCAGGCTGAAGGGTTGTTAGAGTATTTGCTAGAGAGTAAGATATATTCCAAGCGAGTCGTATTAATGTTGGATGGGTTTGACGAGTTGGATGATTATGTCCAAGATAAAGACAAGGAGAGTGCCAAACAGAATATAATCAAGCTCATTACATTCCTTAAAAATATACCAACAGTCCAAATATTCTTGACCGCTCGCAATTATTTGAAAACATCGTTAGAAGAGAAATTATGCAATTTATGTACCTCATTTGTACCATTTAACGAAGAAGAGCAACAGAACTTCTTAATTGTGATTTGGCGATCCTGCCTCTCCCTCGAGCAGGGAGATTACGGAGAGGAAGAGGGCGAACGGCTCAAGGAATTTGCTGGAGAGGTGCTACGACAAGCAAAGGATGTACTGGGGCCAGACACGGAGTGCATCATGGGGGTTCCCCTGCAATTGAGAATGCTGGCCGAAGTCTTCAGGCCAACAAGTGATCAGCTGCTCTATTCTCCTGAAGTTTTATTAAAACAAATCAATGTAGAAAGTACATCAAATCTGTACAAAAAGTTTATTACGTTAAAATATGAAATTTATCTTAACGATAAAACATCTCTAGGAGCAATGGTGGATAAACGAATGATACAAAAAATTACTGACGATATAAGCAAAACGCACTCTTTACTTGGATTCAAAACATTCTTTAATAATTTCTACGATGAGAACTTTGACGCCATTGAAAAAGATTGGCATACATTAAATAGGGTTGGTTTGGTTCAAACAAAGGGAGATGGTGATTTCCAATTCGTCCACCGGACATACGCAGAATATTGCTGTGCAATGATGGTTGTTAACTGGCTCAATCAACGAACCCTCCATTGCAGGTATGAACTGTTTAAAGAAATCATTATCCCTCAAATCCTGCTTCATCCGGACAGTAAGATCATCCGGATGTTTTTAAATGTGTTAATAAATGAAACAACAATGTCAGAGACAGCTCTAGAATTAAATGCTGAATGTATTAGTAGACTGTGGAATGAAGACAGTTCCATATTCAGTTATCAGGAGAACCAAACTGTTCTTCATATTGCTGTCTTAGAAAATAATGTTTATATCGCCACAATGCTCCTCAGGGGATTACAAATAGAAAGTGCACAAGAAGCCTTTGTCTCTTTAATAATACAATATGACCGAAATCATAACACAGCAATAAATTTCTTAAATATACCTACACTAAATGAAATTCGTGAAAATGAATTAGTATTAGACACAATGACAATAAATATTTTACAACATATCGGAACATGTTCAAATGAAAATAAGGAAAATATTTTTTTCGCAATTTTTTTCAACCGGAAAGTTTCAACATCTGATGAAACCGTGGAAAAGTTTTTTGTAGAAAGATTATTTAAACGAAATTCCGTTCTAGTAGAAAAAGAAGAAACCATTAATAGGAGTATTATTAATTTATTTCATCGGGTTATTAATAATTATATAAGTTGTACCGAGAGAATATTTGACAGAGTAAAAGAAGTTGAATCAGTAATTAAACCATTTATAGAAGCGGCTGTTGGTGATATTAATGCTAAACATGTTCGAAATATATTATTTGAAAAATTAAAAAATAATGTTGAGCGGTATTGCTTTTTATTAATGAAACATAAAGATCAGAATATGCGCACAGTCCTTCACATTGCTATACAGGCGCGTCACCTCGATATAGTTAGAATACTCGGGGAGCAAACTGCTGTTCCCTTCACATTGCTATAGCGGCGCGTCACCTCGATATAGTTAGAATACTCGGGGAGCAAACTGCTGTTCCCTTCACATTGCTATAGCGGCGCGTCACCTCGATATAGTTAGAATACTCGGGGAGCAAACTGCTGTTCCCTTCACATTGCTATAGCGGCGCGTCACCTCGATATAGTTAGAATACTCGGGGAGCAAACTGCTGTTCCCTTCACATTGCTATAGCGGCGCGTCACCTCGATATAGTTAGAATACTCGGGGAGCAAACTGCTGTTCCCTTCACATTGCTATAGCGGCGCGTCACCTCGATATAGTTAGAATACTCGGGGAGCAAACTGCTGTTCCCTTCACAGTGTTAATGACACAGTGGGATAAGCGGGAGATGACTCCTTTAGATACAGCTGCTTTTGGGCGGGGTGGACTGGATATTATTAAGTACTTGGTGGAGCTCGGTGCTGATATTAATACACGCAGTGGGGGAGGCAGGTCTGTTCTGATGTATGCGGCCCTGGGGGGAGAGTTACTAACTGTAAAGTATCTTGTTGAAAGAGGTGGTGACATCCATGCTACATGTATATTAGGCCAGACTGTACTACATCACGCGGCAGAAGGGGGACATCTCCCGGTAGCAGAATTATTGCTGCAGCAGGGCGTGGACCCCGACAGGGTAGACAGGTGGGGAGGGACCGCACTAACTCTGGCATCACTGTGTAAGAAGTGGGATGTGGTGCGGCTGCTGCTGAAGAGGGGAGTGGATGTTAATGCGGATGGAGGTAAAGCTCTTAGATGGGCTATAAGGTGGGGTGAATGGTCTATAGTGGAGGCTTTAATAAATAAAGGAGCAGCCATTAAAGAAAGTCAAATATATGAAAATTTATCCGAATTTAAAGTAAAATATCCAAATTATGAATTTAAATAATAATAATAATTAATTTAACCCCTCAAGTCTAGACACTATAATATCATGTTAATTAACCCCTCAAGTCTAGCCACCATAATATCATGTTAATTAACCCCTCAAGTCTAGACATTATAATATCATGTTAATTAACCCCTCAAATCTAGACACCATAATGTTATGTTAATTAACTCCTCAAGTCTAGACACCATAATATCATATTAATTAACCGCTCAAGTCTAGACACTATAATATCATATTAGTTATAAAATCAGTCAGATTTTTTTTTTTGCACAAGAATCCCAACTGCTCCCGTCTGGAGGCGGTGAGACTACGGCATCGTCAAATTTGGGTATGTTGTGAGACTGAAGATAGTGGCGAAGGGAAGTAGTTTTTTTATCATTATTTTTTTATATGTAAATACTGCACAAGGGTCCCAACTGCTCCTGTCCGGAGCCAGTACGACTACGGCATCCCCAAATTGCGGTATAATGTGAAGCTGGAGATAATGGAGAGGGAAAAAGGAAGGTTGGAAAGGTACCTGGATATTCAGATCAAGTCACTAAACACGGATAAAGTCATTTCAAGCGACGTTTCAATTCTAAATGGTTTTTCACCAGGGCGATTCTGAAAGTATCTTCCGCAAATATATCTTGTATTATTTTAAATGATGTAATTGTGAAAACACAAATCAGTCTAATAGAATTTATTTGCGCACGCCGGGATTTGAACCCGTGACCTCCGGATTACTAGTCGAGAGCCTCGACCACGGAGGCCGTCATAAGTTGAAACGTAAAAGTTAGGAAGCACTTGCTATTTAGTTCTAGTCACCAAACACGGCTAAAGCCATTTCAAGCAATGTTTCTATTTTGAACGGTGGTCCTCACCAGGGCGATACTGAAAGTATTTTTTGTATATAATTTTAAATGAATTAATTGTGAATTGGATAAATTGTTATGCAAAGAGACTTTGTGTTGTCTTTTTTCTAATATAGTATTAATATAAGGACTTGTCACTTGGTGCCAGATATGGTACAACATGTCTCTGGTGACAGATATGGTACAACCTCTCTGATATTGAAGTTTGGTGCTGAATACGTCACTTTGGGTTCTGTAGCCTGAAATGGACAAATTGGACAAGTTGTGCAAATAGTTGTGCATTATCAAAATATGTTATCTTTACAGTCGGGGGCGTCGCTACAATAGATATTATGTACAGTGACTAGGTACTTTTTGACTAGATCTGAATAGCCGGGTACTACCATAAAGTATCCTGTCTGGAGTGAAGTGGAGTGGAGCAAACTGGCGACATCAGTTTTGTTTGCTCTGGGAATAGATCTCCCTTCTAGGCATTATCCCCTCAGTGCTTTAAACTTAAACCAAATCTGTCTAAACTCCCAACAGGACTGGCTTCAATTAAACTAACTATTTATTTAAAGCACTGAATAGACAACACACACTAGAAATGCCTTCCATGTAGATTTGAATGTCGCCCCTGACTTAATACCTTTTGGTTCTAGCCCATTTAGCACGCGCTCTGTCTCCCTTGCGCTTGCCTGACATTGTGTATATTGTCATCCCATTTGAATTTCATCATTTTGATGTTCCACTGTTCCATATTTGAAATAAGGCGGGAATGTTTTTAGAATGGTTTTTGAGCAATTGTGAATTTAGGAATTCATTTGACAATCTCATTTCACTGAAATAAACATCCATATTTTATTAAACACATTACAGCTGTTAACCTAAACTAAGAACATTTCTCTTTTACACATACTCGTACATGCTGCTAGAAATATATTGCATAGAACGTTTATTCATTCTTTTTAACTTTAAAACGAAAGACATACATTTCCGGGTCACGAATAATCTGACAATATTTGACAATCTCCTACTACCATCACAATAAGCGGAAACATGTTGCTTGTGCTGTGATGGAGGACTTAACCAGTAGAGGGATTGAACTTGCAACGCTCGGTCGGAAACCAAACGCGTTGTCTACTTAGCCACTAACCGGTCTATCCATGTTATTTCGTGTTTTAGAGAATTTGTCTTATTTCAACTAGCGCAAACCGGTATAATTCCGGGATATTATAATTACAGTATTATAAAAAACAATAAAAACCGTTTTCTGTTAAAATTAAATATTATAGTTAAATACCTACCTACTTTATCACTTGTCTGAATTCCTCACATAATGGGCTCCAATTTTGAAAATTACACTTAAATTCAAAGTAAGTACGTGATGTACATAGAGTTCATTAAACAAGAGTTACAGACAGACCCACAACCGGAATTAATATGATTTCTGATATAAGTTTAACTAACATAGTGCCCACTGACCATACAGAATTTTGAATTATTTCATTCACTTCATCTAGTACAGTATTATCTACCCCCCCCCCCCCCCCGAATGAAGCGCCGTTTAGTGTTGACAATAAGTAAACAAATCTTCACCTCTATTTTGCAATTTTAAAAGATTTAGAAAGTGAGAACATTCTCCTCTTCCCAAGGTTTGTTTGTACAGCAACATTTTTACAACAAACACAGATATTACACTTTCATTTATATTATTACTAGCGGCATGCGTTGCTTTGCCATTTAATAAAGAATTTTTTTCTCCCTGCGTGTCCTATCCCATTCGTCCCGTTCCCCTTCCTCCCCTACGTCTTCTTCCCCCGTTCCGCGAACCCCCTCCTGAGTTCCCCCTCCTCCTCTCTGGTTCTTCCCCCCCCCCTCTACCCGAGTTCCCCTCTTCCCTCCCGCATTCCATACATTCAGTCTCGGTACATTCAGTTTTCAAACAGCTTGCGTGTCACCTTTTGCATTTTTTTATACAAATTTCATAATGCCAGAACTCACCAGTAGTTTTCCATAAACCCTGTCCTGACAATCTTCTTCTTCTTTCGTATGGTGGGGGGTCAGAGGGGGACATCTAGGTCTGCGAGCCAGTCTAGGGCCTCAGACGTTGCCCTGTGGACCTCATCAATCCCGCCGGGGAATGAATGGAGCGGGCATTCGTTGACCACATGTTCGGTGGTCTGCACCGCACCGCATTCACACGTCGCCGACTGTTTAAGGCCCCATCTATGCATCATATGAGCACAACGGCTATGGGAGCACCTTATCCTATTGATGACAGTCCAGAGTTTGCGAGGCAATGAGAACCCAGGCTGTCTCTCAGTGGGGTCTTGCACGAGATGGGCGTTTTTGACGTTGGCTGATTGCCACTCAAGCTTCCACCTATCTTCTGGGGTTAGAGGTGTTCGAAGGAGTCTTTCTCCTTCCGTCCAGAAGGGTTTTCGAGACTTTAAGCGGCATGCCGGGTGAGAAACGACATCATCGTGCAAGGGTATTTCGCTTTTTTGCAGCGCCTTCTTGTATTCCCTCAGTGTTGCAATCTCTCGCCTGATATTTGGCGGGGTTATATTTGCAAGTACGGGGAGCCAAGGAAGAGGAGTCGATTTTAAGGTTCCGCTGATGGTTCGCATTGTGGCATTAAGCTGAACGTCAACCATGGAAGTGTGGGCGCTTCTGGCCCATACTGGAGCACAGTATTCAGCTGCTGAGAAAACCAGGGCAATGGATGCCGTCCTGAGCGTGTTGGCGTCGCATCCCCAGCTAGTACCAGCCAGCTTATTGACTAAGTTTAGTCTTGTCCTGGTTTTTTTGCCCACTGTTTCCATGTGTTTCCGGTAATTCAGGCTCCTGTCCAAAGTTACTCCAAGATAGCGGGGATGGGGGTCATGGTAAATATTTTTTCCATCAAACTGAACACAGAGTTTTGCGTTTGCCTGTGAATTACTGAGATGGAAAGCTGTCACAACTGTTTTCGACCCATTCGGCTTTAGTCGCCAATTGAGGAAAAATTCTTCCATAGCCTTGAGGTCAGAATTAAGGATCTCTTCTGCTGCATTGAGGGTTTTGGCTTGGACTGTGATGGCGAAGTCATCTGCGTAAGCAAATTTTCTGCCTTCAGTGTGAGGAAGATCTCGTGTATAGATGTTGAAGAGCGATGGGGCCAGTACTGAGCCTTGGGCAAGGCCATTATTCAGGTGCATTTTTTTGCTTTTTAGCCCTCCTAGAAAAACCCTGAAAGTACGGCCAGTTAGTAGTTGCTCAATAAGTCGTACTGTGTTGCCATCCTCTATGGTGTCGTAGAGCTTGACAAGGAGGCCTTTGTGCCACACCGTGTCGTAAGCCGCAGAGAGATCAATGAACGCTGCCGCAGTCTTAAGCCGTTTCTGGAATCCAGATTCGATGTGTGTTGTCAGAGCTAGCACCTGGTCACAGCAGTTACGGCCTGGTCTGAAGCCAGCTTGCTCTTGTGGAACCACTTTCTCCAGAATTGGGGTAAGTCTGCGGAGCACCACTCGCTCTAGGAGTTTGTACATGGTACTTAAAAGCGAGATGGGCCGATAGCTGTTTGGATCTTCTGTTGGCTTGTTGGGTTTGAGGATCGCAATAACTTTAGTTTTTTTCCAGATATTTGGAATTACTCCAGTTTTAAAAATTTCAGTAAACAGTTTTGCGATCCATAACTTTGTCCGTGGCCCAGCATGTTTCAGAAAGTCTGGAAGAACTCCGTCGCATCCAGCTGCTTTCCCAGCTTTTGTTGCAGTGAGGGCGATGTCTACATCATCAGCTGTAACGGCGACCACATCGTTAGGGTTCACCGGCCATTTTAGTCGCGCCGCTTTCAGGGATTTTTTGATCTGGTGGCTTATATTAGACCTTGTTGTCGTTTTTGAACTGCGGAGTAGTTGGTGAGCAACAGCATTTGGGGACACTTTGGGGGTTGTCTTAATTGGCTGATTTGCAGCTCCGAGTCGCCTGAGTGTTTGCCACGCTTTTCTGCTCGAGTGTTCGAAACTCATTTCTTCCATTAGTTCGTTCCACCTGTTCATGCGCCCGTCATCCAGAGACTGGAGAAGATCAGAAGCAGTGTCTGGGTCGTTGTTCCTCTCGTATTCAGTTAGAAGGCGTTTGCTTTCTGAGCTCCATGTTGGGATATACACTTTTCTGTAACCTCTAGGGATGAATTTCTTCGCAGCTACAAACAAAAGGTTCGAAAATCGGTCGTAGAAATTCGGCTTTGATGGTATGTTATCCACAACCCTGTCAACATATTCCGAAAACTCTCGCCATTTTGCCCGTCTTAAATTTCACCGTGGCATCGGGTTACTGGAGATTAATGGAATCTGTATACCTATGTTTAGCATGACTGGCCTGTGTTGACTATGTGGGAAATTATTCAGTACAGTTCTCGAGGCCCTCATAGGTTTTCCGTCCGGCGCTTTAGAGACAAAACACAAGTCGGGCGTGTATTCACGACGCCAACGCGCAGAAAAGAATGTCCCCTTTTGTTTAGCATCGTAAATAAGTTGGCAATCCTGTGCTGATGCCCAATCGGTGATTTGTTCACCAGCTTTATCGGTCGTCGAGTAGCCCCATAGGAAGTGGTGGCTGTTGAAATCTCCCACGTACACCGCCGGGTGATTGTGTGGAGGGAGTGCTGGTGTCTGCCATACTTCATTTGGAGGTTTGTAGATGTTAAATATTGCTAGTTTTCCAACCTGAATACCGATTGCGTGAAATCCATCCGTGATTTTTCGGGTAATATTCTGCAGCTCCGGCCTAATGTAGGTCGCAAGGCCATGTTTTGGGTGTCCCCGCACTGCCACTAGGAGATATCCGGGGATATCCAAACGTGGTGAGTCGATTTCTGCGATATGGGTCTCCTGGAGAAGCAGGATATCAATGTTTTTGCCGTAGAGTGTTTTTACTAAAAAGTCCACCTTTGAGAGAGATGTTCCCTCAATATTCAGGGACAATATTTTCAATTGTTCCCCGATATTTAATTGTCCTGACAATAAAAAACACAAAAAAAATAATTATCCAATTTGGTGCAGTCGTTCCGAAGTTATGCGCGAACATACATTTCGGCGATTCATTTTTACTTACATATTTACATAGAAGATTCATGCACTAATAACAATAATATATAACAATTCAAAAAATTATTCTTTTTGTTTAACACTAGGAAAATTCTTTGTTTGCACTTCACGCACGCGGAACATTTTTTTTATTTTAGGTATATTAAACCTTGCGCGGACCCCCTGACGTTGTTCAGGGACCCCTAACTCAATTTAAATTTTCCACGGACCCCCTGCATGATCCTGAGGACCCCTGGGGGTCCGTAAGGACCACTTTGGGAACCACTGATCTAGTACATAGGTATTGGCTTTAAGGAATTTATCTTTTTATCAAAAGTTTAATTTAAACAAATATTTTAATAAAATGTGGATAATGTAAATATAGTCCGGCTGACGACAGCACACATACACACATACACACATACAATTGTATTAAATGAATTAGTGTTGTGTTGTGATTAGGCTAGGGGTTTCACATATAAGCCGTTATCCGCATTGGGTGTCCGCATTTTTCTTATTGACCAAAACTAGAAGTATACCGGAGATTTGTATGAAGGTGATTCCAATAAAAACAATAATTGGATAATTTTTATAGCGCCATTTTTATGAAAAATCACCTCAAAGGCACACATAATATCTGACTTACGAAGAACGTAATCCTCAGTTTTCTTACTTACACAGTGATATTTTATTCCCACGGATTTGACCGGCGTCAATGTTTCCTGCCAATTAATTACTTTAGTGACAGTTCAATCAATATATTTTGTATACCTACTATACAATAATCTGAATGTTTAGTCACCCTATTATATACGTACAGTGTCCGTGGTGCGTGTACTCTGATAACGAGAGAATGAGATAGTATAATCGGTCTCCTCTTTGTGCGGTGCTTCGTAGCCTCCCTACTCTTGTCTACTTTAGATTTTTCAGAAGGTTTCACTTCTACCGCCTGTGAATTTTTTGAAAACACTGTTTTTTTTTTTTAATTGTTGCTCTTAAACCAATTTCATGAAACTAATATGTTTTAATAGAAATTAAAACAAGTTTCCTAAATCATATATATGTTTTCCTAGTTCTAGTGATAGCACTTTAATAACAATGAATAGTTTGACGGTAGTGTCGCGAATCTTAAAATATACTCCGTCCCAGAAGGACGGCAAACCAAGTTTCTTCCCGACCCCTTCAGGTTAAAAAGTAGATATTTGTAAGATTGCATACAGTGTAAATAAGTTTATAAACAAATCCTTGTTTAAAACAATAACGCTGGTTATATGGACGCATAGATCAAACAATCGGAAACAGAATTGAAACACAGAGGTAATAACATCTCAGTACTCGGCACTCGGCACTCGGCACTCGGCACTCGGCTTCCGGCACTCGGCACTCGACACTCGGCACTCGGCACTCGGCACTCGGCACTCGGCACTCGGCACTCGGCACTCGGCACTCGGCACTCGGCACTCGGCACTCGGCACTCGGCACTCGGCACTCGGCACTCGATACTCGGCACTCGGCACTCGGACCATCCAACCCTTGTTTATCTGCTCGGTAATATCTCATTTTGTTTATATGAACATTGTCCCAAAACAATTATTTAGAGTTTTTTATGAATAGTTAAGATATGGATGTGTTATTTGAGCAAGATTTGCACAAGGAATGATGTTGTGAAATATGTTTAATGAGACATACATGCAGACATACATACATACATACATACATATATACATACATTTAAACGCAGCCCAATTTATCAAACACAATACATGAAGCACAGATATAAAGTGTTAAAACAACTGCTAACTTATTAAGAAATTAAAATATATTATATTAAGTCTTTCTATAGAGTTATACATATGTATGTGCCTGTTATTGCTATTGAGTCATGAAAACACACTTCTTTTATTTACTACATTTTATTAATTTATTGTCTATTGATGTGTCTATAGTTAGTGATTTATTTTGTTGGTTTTTATGTTTTCTATTTATTCATTGTTCAATACATGAATGTAGTTGATACCTATCCTACATCTGATAATAATGTATATTACTAAATGGTTTAATGGTGAGATTCTTAGTGACCTGATAAGGAAATGCAAACTTCACAGAAACTGGAGGTGCACCGGATTGATGAGTTATCGGGAAAAGTTTTGTATTCTACGATCTAAAATCAAGCGTAGTATAAATATTGCGTATAAGGATTACATAAATAATATCGAAAAAAACGTCAAGAATGATCCGAAATCCTTCTGGAAATTTGTATCCGAAAAGAGGAAAGACGGTGGGTTTCTAAACTCAGTGTCATGGAACGGAAGTACTCATACTGGGCCCGATATTCCGGAAGCATTTGCAAATTACTTTAAGTCAGTCTATAGCGAACATAATGCAGAATTTGACTCATACACCCCAGGCGGTTACTCTTCACTAGCTCAAAATGTTGAAATTTTAAGTGTAAATAAAAATGATTACCTAGCTGCAATTAAAAAACTGAAACCAAAAAAATCTGTTGGACCGGATTTTATTAACACAATTGTCCTGAAGGGTTATGCCGATCCGTTAATGGTACCGCTTTTACATATCTTTAATATTTCACTTAACTCCGGTAAATTCCCCGACCATTGGAAAATCTCAAAGGTCACACCCTTACACAAAAATGGCGATAAATCATGTGTATCTAATTACAGACCTGTGGCAATTCTTTCGGCACCGGCCAAATTATTTGAACTCGTGATACAAAAACGTATATACTATAAAGTAGAACCATTTCTTATAAACCAGCAGCATGGGTTTAGAGAGGGCAGGTCTACGACGACCAACTTAATGGTATTTACGGATTACGTCTCAAATATATTGGACAACAACGAACAAGTAGATGTCTCATATAATGATTTTGCGAAAGCTTTTGACAAAGTAGATCACCTCATATTACTGAATAAACTTGAAAGCTTCGGCTTCTCATACATGCTGCTTTTGTTCTTTCATAATTATTTGTCTAACAGAAAACAATACGTTGTTTACGGGCAGTTCACATCGAAACTCTTCGCCACAAATTCTGGGGTCCCTCAAGGGTCTAATTTAGGACCACTTTTATTTTTATTGTTTATTAATGACATAGGGTTGTTTATAAGATTTGTAAAATTTTTGTTATTTGCGGATGACATTAAACTATACACCTGTATAACGATAAATGAAGACTCCATTCGTCTGCAAAACGATATCGACGGTATAGTAGAGTGGAGTCATCAAAATAAACTTCTTTTTAACAGTAGTAAGTGTACAATTATGTGCATTACAAGGGCAAAGCGTACTTTATATTTTAACTATAAAATGTCTGGTACCTCTATAAAACATATCTCGATAACGAAGGATTTAGGAATCACTTTTGACACGCGTCTGACTTTTCGAACTCATATCGATTCGGTGTGCAACTCTGCAATGCGTATGCTGGGTTTTGTTATATGTAATTCGAAATCTTTTACGAATACGGTAGTCATAAAAATGATTTATTTTACTCTGGTTCGCAGCATTCTTGAGAGTGGATCGATAATATGGGGACCCGAAGATACCCTTTACTCAAATGATGTAGAAAAGGTGCAAAAAAAGTTTATGCGATACCTCTACATGCGAGAGTTCGGATATTACCCTTTATTGTATCCCTCTGATTTTCTCGCTGGAATGCTGGGGATAGAACGTCTAGACGTCAGGAGAAATATTGCAATGGTGTTAGTGGCGCACAAGCTACTAAATGGGCACACTTGCAATCCAGATACTCTGGAACGAATTTCCTTTTTATGTCCCTGATAATTTCATCAGAGCTAGACAGCACAAATTATTTATTTTTCCAAGGGGCAGGACCAACCTACCAATGATCATGCCTTTGGGGAGAATTACTACTTTGTTAAATCACATTTCTTCTGTGATTGACATTTTCAATTTGAACCAAAGAGAATTTAAGACAGCAATAAGCATACTATTTACCAAATCTGGCTAATCAGATAGTATTGATGTACTTACCCATGCAAATAAATGTATATACTTACTTATTATAAACTGTTATTTGTGAAATGTAAATGGAATATACTGTTTTTCACAATAAATCAATAAATAAATAAATATTTTATTTAATAATGTTTAATTATAATATGTACAGTATAGTCTCTGTAATCGGAACCCACTATAATCCGAACCACCATGCCCGGTATATCTAGCTGATAGCTGCATATCCTCGCTAAGTGTGGGATTCCTCGCTTAAATCCTTAGGCTAATCCTTGATAAGCCGCAAACTAGTTACTTTTTTAGACACCGAGGCGTTAGCAGTGACACATGTTAAATTTGAGCGTTACGTAAATTGTAAAAACTATTTTCCTCATATCTTTCTTATTGTAAGGTTTATAATTTTTAACCTGGCTTGTCTTGATTTAAGTAAAATGGTTATTGTAGTACCTTATTTGGTAGTTTTTTGTGTCCCAAAATAAGATCAATTAACATATTTGCATTGCTAAAAGAGCCAAGGAATTGTTGAGTTATATTCTAAACATCTCCAAGGATTTATAAAGTTTATATAAAATATTAATGTTGTTAGTGTCTCTAACTAGAAGCCTCCTAGAATATAATTCTCCAATATCTGTCTCCTTATGGAAACCATAATTAATACTGTTGAAAGAGTTCAACGCTAATTTACAAAAATGTGTTGATTTCAAATTTATAATTCTGTTGAAATTATAAACATTTTATTTGGTTTTGCTCCAATGAGATTGTTTTAATAAAGGGAGAAGAATATGAATTGATGTTGCATGTTTATTTAAAAATATAAATAATTTGTTGGACAGCCTTGAAATCCTAACCTAAATGTTGCTTTATCGTGTATAGTTGATAGTAACTAGAAATTGTTGTCTGTATCAGCCCCCTTGAGGTGATTTTAATATGTTTGTAATAATTTGTTAACTGCCATTATGTTTTATTTTATATAATTTGTCTGATATGTTTACTTTAAAGTTGTTTACATTGTGTTACTTTCCTTTGTTTTTATTACATATTTGTTCTTTTTTTACTGCTCTATTCTGCTGTTATTTTACTGTAGTAATTTCTGTAACAATATTAAATTTTCTGAACACAGTTTTGATAGTTATTTAGAATATGACAGGCTATTAGGTTAGCTGCCATTGCTCTAAAATCAAATCAACGATATGATATTAGCGATGAGGAACTAAATTATTATTTACCAGTTGAAAGGGAGAAAGAATTAAATTGTCAACAATTATTTGTAAATATGTATTGAACTGTAAAATAATAAATGTGTCTCTTGTAATATCTTGTTTTTATTATATTTATGTATTTGTTCCTTTGTTATTCCTATTTTCCAACACAACTATCTGTCATATAACTGACTATGGGCTTCATAGAAGCCAGAGCCAAGTTAGCCTCTCAGAACCTGGGCGTACTGTACAGGGCCCACAGATACACAACATGATATACAACTGATCACCCTGTACAGCAAGTATTGCAAGAACACCCCCGTTGTAGGCTGATAGGCAGCCACCTCTGGTCTGCAGCTCCAAAATACCTGACAAACCCTTGGCGCTGTGCGGAAACGGGTGATCTGTTTGATAAGATGTATCTTAACAAACGGATTGCAATCTTTGGAGCACATACTTCAGGTGGGAAATCTTGGCCTTGGCCCCACACAGCATCCCCAAAAGGCGACATAAGTATTTTATGGAGTTAAGTATGTAGTTTTAAACAATGGTAAGTACCTATACAATATTTCAGTATATAACAAATAGGACATACAAATGTAGCTTGTGCAATAATGAAGGACAGGAGCTAATAGAGGAATGAACCCGTGACACCACACTGGGAACCAGAACTTAGGACAACTTGGATACTAACCCATGGATGACAAACATAATAAAATTAAATACACTTTGTTTATTTATTTATTACTTATTCGCCATTGTTCAGCACGTGATTATGAACCCCACTGATCAGGGGTTAATAATTTCACAATTTAATAAAAGTATCACACATTAATATCGGACATAACCACAGAGGAAACTTTTTTTATTTTTTTTTTTATTTTAGCGACTATGTAAGTACTTAAGTGTAGATGTTATATTTCTTAGTCCTTCTCACTAGTGGGTCTTGTGCCGAGGTGGACTGAAGTTATTTAAGGTTAAACGTCACGTACGTTATAATCTACGCATGCACAGATGGCGCCAATCAAATTATTATCGGTTTTTAATTCCTTTTGGAACATTAAGGTAAATTAATTGTTTGCGCCCTTACATATTTAATATGCATATAAATAAATAGTTTCGGCCATAAACAAACACAAATATTTCAAGAGAGGCTGAAAAATACAATTTTGTATCGGTGACTTAATCCAATATAGTATTTTTCAGACTTTCTTGAAAGATTTGGGTTGGTTTATGGACAAACTATTCATTTATATTCGTATTAAATATGATTTGAGAACAAAATACCCAACCAAACTGAAAAATTATTTTTGCAATCAAGAGGTTTATCAAATATCTAGTACGGATGTGAGGTATTTTATTTACTTTTGATTTAAATTATAAGATAAAGGCAATAATAAAAGATGTTATGTTTCATGGTTTTATAGGCAACTTGGACAATTGTTTGTGAGTAAATGAAAAACATTGAAAAATAATCTCAATGTATTTATTTTTAAAATATAATGAAAAGTAAAATAAAAAATATAAATTAATTAAAAAAATATATTTTTATTTGTGTACACTTTAAATCAAAATTACCTGTTTAAGGAGGAACACAAATTTATCGTTTATATATTAAAATTACTACCCCAAAAATGCATTTTTAACTATGTTTTTTTTCATCACTTTTATGAAGTAAGATTGTTTTTTTAAATGTTTTTTATTTACTCACAAATAATTGTCTAAGCTGCCTCCAAAAACTTTATTGGTCCATAACTTATAATATAAAGCAAAAATAAATAAAGTAGCTCACAACCGTACAAAATATTTGACATACCTTTTGATTAAAAAATAATATTTCAGTTTGGTTTGGTATTTTGAACTCAAATCCCAAATTAAGATTTGTATTGAACCGGCCGAAACGAGCCTCGCAAACGTTCCACAAGGTTAAACGTCACGTACGTCATAATCTACGCATTCACAGATGGCGCCAATCAAATTATTTTAGGTTTTTAATAATTTTTGCACGTTAAGCTGTAAAATATTAAGGTAAATTAATTGTTTGCGCCCGTACATAATTAATATAAATATAAATAAATAGTTTTGACCATAAAAAAACCCAAATATTTCAAGAGAGGTTGAAAAATTCAATTTTGTATGTGTGACTCAATCCAATAATGTATTTCAGCCTTTATTGAAAGATTTGGGTTTATTTATGGATAAAACTATTTATTTATATTCATATTAAATACGTACGGGCGCAAACAATTAATTCCCCTCAATATTTTAAAGCAAACGTGCAAAAAGTATTAAAAACCTAAAATGATTTAATTGGCGCCATCTGTGAATGCGTAGATTACAACGTACGTGACGTTTAACCTTAAGCATTATTTTTATTCTTGATCTAGTCATTAGAATGTTTAATTAGTTTTATTTCTTGGGGACGGATGTTATGGAGTTTCGTTGATAATATTTGTGGTTTCTTTGTCCGAGTATGATTTTATAACAAGGAATATTTTTTTTGTATTTTTTATTCGATCTAGTGTTATGCATATATGGTCTTGTAGAGGATTTAGTATATTTGAATTAGTACTGTATTAAAATATAACTAGCCGTTGGAAACAATAGTTATATTATTTCAACGTCCAACGCTGTTGAAAATAATTAGCGCCAACAGTTGAAATATAATACCTACATGCGAATATTATTCAACGCAGTCAACGATTCAACTGCCTAATAAATAAAAAGGGTTAAGAGTTTGTACTTCGTGAACAACATTACTCGATATTTTAAATGGTATTTTGGTTATGTACGTACCTACTGCACGTTTTTTTTTTCCCATCCAATACGGCCGATACTCAGCGCCATGGAACAAACAAATTTATCAACGACAAGCAAAAAAATAACCTATTGATAAATGTTAATGTTTTGTACCTATTGTTTTCAACGGTGTTAGAATGATTAAGTCAAAAAGGTCAAGAGATCACACTTCGTGAACGATATTATACCCAATTACACAAGGTCTTTTGGTAATGTACATACCTACTGCACGTTTTTTTTTATTTTCCCGTCCAATACGGCCGATACGTAGCGCCAAGCAACAAGCGAATTTATCAGTGACAAGCAAAATATATCTTCAACAGGATAATATTTTCAACAACCACCAACGTCTTCCAACAGTTTCAACTTTCAACATTATTATAGGATTATTATTACGTGTGTGTCGCGTGGGGCATAGAGATAATAATAATTAATAATACATCAATGATTCGGGGAACCACCCGTTAAAAGGGATTCCTTAATACGATTTTGATATATTTTTTGTTAGTATCGTGTTGATCTCCTATTATAGTTGCGTCAACGTCGACGTTATTTTCAACAGCTATTTTCAACAGTTGAAAATTGCCAACGATAACGACGTTGGCGTTGGATAGAATTATCGTCAACGCCCAGTACTAATTTGAATATCTTCAATACATATATTTGTTGTACATTTGGTACGTCAAAGCTGGAAATTGCAATTGAAGGGGATCTAATAGGTACTTTCACTTTGGTCTTTATGATTACTATTTGAATAGTATTCAGGTTGTGTACGTGTACTGACGACCTCCGTAGTCCAGTGGGTAAGACTCTTGACTCACAATCCGGAGGTCGCGGATTCGAACCCGGCATGCGCAAATAAATTTTATTTGATTAATTTGTGTTATTTCACAATTAATTCATTTAAAATAATATATAGTATATTTGCGGCATGTTCCAGATGTGGAAGATACTATCAGTATCGCCCTGGTGTAAGACCACCATTCAGAATTGAAACGTTGCTTGAAAATGGCTTTAGCCGTGTTTGGTGACTAGATCTGAATAGCCAGGTACTTCCCAACCTTCCTCTTCCCCACCTCCTTCCCATCCCCACTACCTTCAGCCTCACAACATACCCCAATTGGGGATGCCATAGTCTCACTGGCTCCAGACGGGAGCAGTTGAGATTCTTGTGCGGCATTCACTGTAAAAAAAAAAAAAGTACTTATGTTTGGCAGATCCATTTGATTAACCGAGAGATAAAAAAGTAGCAAATTATGTATTAATAAAAAATAGATTAACCTAGAGATATATTCTTCTAATAGGTCAGGCCAACCTAATGATGATTACTCCATAAAAATTCATAGCTGTACGAATTCCAATGAATGTAGTGAGTGCCCCAGTATAGAGCGCACTTCACAGATAAAGTACCTCGGCCTCACCATTGACCCATACCTCAAATGGAACCTACATACCCAGATCATTGCAAATAAAATTAGAAAAACAATACACTTCTTCAGATCCATAAGGAACTTTCTTAACTTACAACTCTTAAAAACGATTTATTTTGCAATCACCCAATCTATCATTGAGTATGGTATCATTGCATGGGGAGGGGGCACTTCATCAGCTCTAGATCCTGTCGAAAAGGCACAGAAAACAATTATGAAAATTATTCTCAAACTTCCTCTAACTGCAGACAGTGACCTTATATTCAAAATAATGAGAGTATTTGATGTTCGACAGATCTATGTAAAAACTATCCTCATGCATCTCTTTAAAAACAAACATGTCCTTTACGAAAAAAAAATAAACTTAAGATTTACACGTAACTCCAACAAAGACATATTGCAAGTTCCAGCACTCTCTTCCACCTTTGGTCAACGTAGCTTTAGATACTTTGCCACAAAAATATTCAACATTCTCCCAGAAAACATCAAACTGAGTCAAACACAGAGAGAGTTTAAAAAATATGTTAAAATATGGATACATTCTAATGATCGAGCCTATACTGGTGCCCTCACCCATACGCCCAGTCATTGACAGTTGTTATTGTAGTAATAACCTTGCAGTTTATGAATTGTGTAGGTATATGCAAACAATAATGTTAACTAAAATAAAGTTTTTGCTGTATGGAAACCTACTTTACACATTTATAAAAAAACCATAGATAAAATTGCGAGAAACAATTAACAAAATTTCTGCCTCAATACAGGTTCACCTAGTGAGGCAGGCAATGCACAACTAAAAATACTGTATAACTATACTACTCCTGTGTAACCTTTCTTACATTACTTTCTGTTTGTTAATTTTTCTGTACTGATTGATGTAATCTATTTGTAAACTACATTGAGTATGTAATTTTTTTAATTTTTTTTAGTTATATTGTTGTTATTTCATTGAATAAAGATTATTATTATTATTATTATTATTATACATCCATAAATCAATATTTAAATATTTCTCAAATGCGCCTCTGGTAACTAAAGGTGTATTTTACAACTAATTTAATTTACAATTAGAAGAGATCAGAAAGTAGATCAATTTAAAGAATAAATAATTAAACATTGAAGCAATATTGATTATCCAGTCATCCAGTCATGCAGTAAACAGATTGACAGGAATTAGTACCTTGTAGAGTGGAACATACTCTCAGTATTGCTCTACTAAGAGATCACCAATCACAAGCGAAAAAATTGTTTGAAATGGTTTGAGCAACTCTGAAAAGCGCATTACATATGTTTGCCCCTGATCTATTTAATTTAAAATATTTTATGACTAGATAACGAACTCATTTTCAAAATTTAATAAGACATATCTCATTGGGTAAACAATTAGCAAAAAGAAACAATTAAAAACAACAATACACTTCAGATTTCTAGACAGCATATTCCCTTAGTACACTGAATACTATATGATCTTAATTTATTTCAAGCAAAGTCTGATTGATAAGATGTACCTGTTGTGTCTGTTTGATGAGATGTACACCTGTTGTGTCTGTTTGATAAGATGTACCTGTTGTGTCTGTTTGATGAGATGTATATGTTGAGTCTGTTTGATAAGATGTTCTTGTTGTGTCCGTTTGATAAGATGTACACCTGTTGTGGCTGTAAGATAAGATGTAACTACCTGTTGCGCCTGTATGATAAGATATGCCTGTTGTGTCTGATAAGATGTACCTGTTGTGATTGCTTGATAAGATGTACCTGTTGTGACTGCTTGATAAGATGTACCTGTTGTGTCAGTATGATAAAATGTTCATTTTGTGACTACTTGATAAGACGTACCTGTTGTGTCAGTATGATAAGATGTACCTGTTGTGTCTGTTCGATATGCGCCAAATACCTATCGACTCCTAGGCCATAGACAGGTCAATGAAATTGAATGTCTTTTCAAAAAAGGCATTTGAAAATGTTTGTTCAATTTTAAGCAAAGTAAGAAATATGCAATTGAGCTCACTTCAACTTTGCTCTTGTATAGACTATCAAAAACGGTCGTAGAAGCGATCGGTTCTTGTGTGACTTGGAGCACATTCCTTTGAAATACTTATATATAGAACAAAGTCAGCATTCCCACCTGATACTTATGCTTAAAGCTTGCAATCTATCAAGTTAGGGAATCTATCAAAGATACCGCTCGTTTCTGTAGAGAAAAGGTTTTTTTTTGCATGTATTTTGTGTCTCCAGACGAGAGACGGCTGAAGAGGCCCTGTACAGTAGGTATGCCAGTTTTCTGAGAGGCTAAGTTGACTCTGTCTTCGATGTAGCCCCCATGCTTGAGCTGGTCACTTAGAGCTTTATACAAAGCATATCAGTGGAAAGTTTGTTGGGAAGATTGCCTCCGTTGAAGGAGACTAGATTGTCTGTATTAGTAATCAGACATGACATATAATATAGTAAAGCTGCCATTTGATGAATATAAGATGTAAGTACTTAAATAATTATAATAATTAGATACGTATGTATGGTAGATTTAGTGTCTTAACTAACTGGAGCCAGTGGGACTATTTCAATCCCGGTTGGGTTATGTTGAGTGAGAAGGGGAAGCAGATGTGGTAGATGAAGGTTTGTAAGTAATTGGATATTCTGACCTAGTCACCAAATACGAATAAAATCATTTCAAATAACGTTTCGCCTCTCAACTATATCTGCATACCGCTTTTTTCTTTCTTAATGAAGTCATTAGTCATTGCCGTCTTTTTAGGATATTTCAGTATTTAGGTTATTCTGTATTTGTTCTACTAGTATATCAATGGAAGCGGATTCTCCTTGAATCTTTCAGCATCGGTGCACTGCCGAGCATAATATTTTCCATATTTATTTACTAATTGTTTCTTTACACTGCAGGTAAAATATTTACAATAAAATTTGTCATCTCACTAGGACAAGCCTGTGTTGAGGTTAACACACACACCGCCACCGAAAAGGGTAACTTACTAGGTAAAATATTTGCGGATAACTCAACCCTCGATGACCAAGGTGCTGTCCCGACGTCGGTTCCTCACTGCGGTTTTCGTATGAAAAAGCTGAGGATCCGGCATCGGGAAGTACTCCATGTTTTACGAGGGCTTGATGTTAATAAAGCTAGTGGGCCTGACGGAATACCTGCCCTGGTACTGCAGAGGTGCGCTGCGGAAATAGCTCCAATTTTGACGAAGTTTTTTAAAATGTCCCTGAAGACTGGCTCTGTGCCCTCTGGTTGGTTGGTCTAGCGGTTATCCATCCTATTCCAAAGAAGAGTGACCGCTCCAACCCGGCCAACTACCGCCCCATAGCGATCACATCAGTTCTGTCTAAGGTGATGGAACGTGTGATCAACGACAAACTGCTCACATACCTCGAGAAGAAAAAAATTATTAACGACCGTCAATACGGATTCCGGCGGAACCGCTCGTGCGGTGATCTTCTCGCGTATGTGACGCATGTTTGGGGGCGATGCCTGGAACGTTTCGGTGAGACCCAAACGGTTGCACTGGACATCTCCAAGGCCTTTGACCGGGTTTGGCACCGAGGACTTGTCAACAAACTGCATTCTTACGGACTTCCCGCATCCTTGTGTACGTGGATTGCCGACTTCTTGAGGGAGGGGTCGATTCAGACGGTAGTCGATGGTTTCACCTCTTCCTCACACTCGATAAATGCTGGCGTCCCGCAGGGATCGGTTCTGTCTCCGACTTTGTTTTTGTTGCACATCAATGACCTTTTGTCATGTGCACCAATTCACTGTTATGCGGATGACAGTACAGTTCATGATAGCTTTTTGTTTGACAAGCCCCCAAAGGGCTCACAAACTCCAACAACTCGTAGGGCTTTGAAGCAAAGAATGGACGGTTACCTCGAGAGTGTTTTGTCTTGGGGTAAAAATAATCTCGTTGAATTTAATGTTTCAAAGACCCAATCTTGTCTGATTACGTCTAAAAGGTATCGAAATGAAAATCTAGTCTCTTTCAACGGAAGCAATCTTCCGAACAGGCCCTCCATTGATATGCTTGGTGTAACCCTAAGTGACCAGCTCAGGTATGGGGGCTCCATCGAAGCCAGAGTAAAGTTAGCCTCCCAAAAGCTGGGCGTACTGTACAGGGCCCGCAGATACTTTAATAGTACACAACTGCTAACCTTGTACAAATCACAAGTACGCCCCACGGTTGAATTTGGCAGCCATCTCTGGTCTGGAGCTCCAAAATACCTGAAAAATACCCTCGACTCTGTGCAGAAACGGGCGGTCCGTTTGATAGATTCTCCCATCTTAACAGACGGATTGCAATCTTTAGAGCACAGGCGTCGGGTGGGAATGCTATCCTTGTTCTACCGGTATTACAATGGAAGATGCTCTGAGGAACTAGCATCATTGATCCCTTCGGCACCGGTGCATAGTCGGGAAACACGCCAAACGCGTGCCCAACAATTGTACACGGTTGACATTTGTCACATGAGAACGGGTCGTTTCTTCGACTCGTTCTTGTGTTCAACAGCTCGGCTGTGGAATGATTTGCCGGCCTCTGTGTTTCCTCCTTCCTACAACATGGGTCTCTTCAAGACCAATGTTCATTCCTTCCTCTCCTCAAAAAGACCCTCCACACAGCATTTCAGATGACATAGGCCCTGAGGGAAATTATTTTCCTCAGGGCCTCCTGTGTGAAGTTAATGTAAAAAAAAAAAAACAATAATTATACAAATTAACAAAATAACACATAATTATACAGATATTGAAAGAACAATATTGTTGTATTTCTTTCAGATTGAGATTATGGGTACCTACTGAACTGATGGCGCTAGGTAGTACATTAATGTAAACATGTAGACTTTTAAGCGGGGTCCATAGCTCGTCATTTGCCTTGACAGTCCCATAACAAGTCAATGTTTGTCATCAATGGGCCGGCGGCGGGGGGGGGGGGGTATAATTCATTTAATTGACAGGACGAGCCGTGCGGTGTGGTCATATTTATGGAAGAACAAACCGAACGGCCTTTTGAGGTTATGTGTAATGAGCGAGCTTAAATAATCACGAGTTTAAAATATTATTGTACTTATGTATAATATTATAATAAATACATTTGATAATAAAATTATAATATAGCAACAAATATTAATATAATTATTCGGTTTAAATCGAGAAACGCCTGGAATATTCTCCGCGCGGGAATGTGGATACATTACATGTTTTTGTACACTGCCCTTGAAACGATTTTACACAAAAATGCAAATTTAATTTAATTAGAAGAATAATTATTGTATTTCGGCTAAATTAGGGTATGAGCACGGAGGTCCGTGGGTAAGAGAGATTAATTTATGAGTTTCGCGGGGTACTTAACTCAGCCAGCCCGGACCGGGGACTACAAGATCTCCAAGATCCACCTTTTTTGCGATATCTCGTTAATTAATTATACAATTTCATTCATATTTTTTTTAATCCTTGAAAAAATACCAACATTTCTTTTGCCATTTTTTGTTTTTCAATATTCAAAGCACATAAGATAGAAAAAAATGTTTTTGATAAATATTAGTGCAAATCGCGGTGCCCGCTAGCATTTCAATACCATTATTTTTGTCCTTACTTTACGTTCTCGAGTCATGTTTTTTTTTTCAGTCTAACTTACCCGGATGGCCACCCGGGACAGCCCGTAATACATATGTGAAGGAGCGAGACAGTTATACTGTTTGTACATTCTGCCAGTTATACCTGCGCTGCAATTATCTTTCAACAGTCTCGGTCAGTTTCGACCTTTTTCAGAAAACACGTGTTTAGTTTCTGAGGATGTGGGTGGTTTGGTATATTTATGCAGAGAATGTTAAACGTTTTTCACGTTTCCGATATTATTATTTATGATAACGTTTTTTTGTACATAAAAATATTATCTGTAGATACGCTCCTTTAAAGCTTTCTTAGTCGTATTACTTAAAATTTGGGATAGGTAAAAAATTTGGCAGGCGGGTATGAGTACCGCAGCCCGGGAACCATTTATTGGATAACCAACACCCCTGCCGTAGGTCACCCCAAGTAGTAAGGTTCTCTACGTTTGGTGGCTTAGCAGGGGTGCCGTGTTCATGGGGTGAGGTTTGTTTAGATCTTATGTACCTTTTATAGTTGGAATAATAAAATATTTTAACAAAAAAACAATTTTAGTGCACTGTCAGAGACAAAACACCAATAATATACACTTTAAAAATAATCCGGAGGGTATTAGGAAAAACCTTACTAATCAACTGCTAAAAATAAGTATGAAAACAATAGTATTATATAATAATGTAACAAAACCCATAGTATTCAGTAAACCAAATGCAATGCTTACCATCCCCCAGAAGGAAAGAATCGAAGGAATGATGAAAAAATGTAACAAAGCCGCAACGCCGACAATAAAACTAAATAAATCATAAATATTCAATATTGCAGAGAACCAATGACGCCCTGACATAATTTAGTTCAAATTATATTAGTCTTAACAATCCTTTAAAAGTATATTCCTTTTACTACCCGAGTACAACATTGCATATTAAAAGGGGACAAGCTTTTCAAAGATAACATGAATTGAAAATTACGCTTCACATATTTACATCATTATTATTTTGTTTTAATTTTAATACATTTTAATCTACTTTTTTATTGGTCGTTTTGTTCATGGGAGAACTTTACCGCTCCAAATAGCTGTGTCGATTTCGGCTTCCTTCAGAATTTGGGAGGCGGGAATGGGTACCGCCGCCCCGGAAACCTTTATTGGATAACCAACACCTCTGCCACAGGTCACCCCAAGTGGTTCGCTACGTTTGGTGATTTAGCAGGGGTGCCCGGGTCCATGGGGTAAGATTTGTCTAGGTCTTGGAGGTGGATGACCTGAACACACTGAACCCCATATTCCTACCCACCCTTTAAACCCTTTTCCTTCCCAGAACTCTCCTCTCCTTCCTTTCCTTTAAAAAAAACTTCCACACAGCATCCCTAAAGATGACACAGGCCCTGAGGGAAATTATTTTCCTCTGGGCCTCCTGTGCGGAGCTCATGTAAAAAAAAAAGAAAAAGAATGGAGATAGTATAATAGACTTTTGCGTGTTTTTTTTTATTGAACATAACAATGAGCATATTATTATACAATGTTTACAATTATATTTACAATTATATTACAATGTTTCTGGTCTAGGAATGTAATTTCTAAGTCTCATAAATATATTTATACATTTTCATTTGACAAGTTCACAAGTATACAGGCAAGCTGAAATCTCTGAATGTGAAATAATTTTTTTAAAGAATATTTGCAAATGTTACCTATCTTTGTAAAGAAATTATCGTTGTTATGTATATTAATTTTATTAACAATACTTTCTCTTTAAATTTATCGAAATACTTGTAAGTTTAAATAAAATATAAAGAACAGTCAAAACTGCAATGTTTACAAATTATTTTTATTTAAAAATATATCCCACTGTTTAGAAAGCGCTGGCTAGCTAGGGCTTCAGTGGCTATTAGAGCTCCGGTCACATTCCGCATCAAGCCAGATGGTTGACATGACGTCACTTAGAACACATAATATTTTGCGATTTGTACAAATACGAGCGGGGGCTTGCGATCCCTCGGTTCGGTTGTGATTATTGGTAACCTCCAATCTACGAGAAAGCCTACGAGAAAAAAAAAACTTATTCTAAAAGGAAAAGCGCAGCGCAACGACATCTGTATGATCAAATACAAAACTTACTCGAAATGGAGGTAGTGTAAGGTTGGTTGATGATTTAAAGTTGTTTTAGGTTACATACAGATGGTGATAAAATCAATATTTATCGGGAGTCCCTAGGGACTCAGGGCCAATTATAAATACGAGTATTGAACCAACCAATTAAATAGCAGGAAAGGCAATTTAAAATCGAGTCGGCCTATCAGCGAGAGGAGGGCCGTGCCCACTTTTCACACAAAGGCCTGGACTTTGACCCAAGTGATTAGTGAGATAATTAATGGGTTTGACGTTCCCACGGAGAACGGGGGTTAAGGCACTGAGATGTAAATAACGAACAATTCAAGGATTTTAGTACGATGAACTCAAAGAATGTTATTAATAACGGGTACCTTCAAGAGATCGCGAACCTTAGTTCTCGAATGCATTGAAGGCTTTTAGTTGCGGAAAAACACACTTGGATAACGATGGAAAATTTTTATCAGTAATATATTGAGTAGAAAACGCAGGGATCGAGAGGCACGCCTACCGGAAGATTTTCAACTATAGAATAACTATGTATGACGACCGAGATGCCAAATTCGAGGGAAAACGTACGAAAGGAAAAATGAAAAACGTTTGACACAATGGAAAATTATTGTTATTAATTTCAGATAAAGCGGAGATATTAGAAAGACGACTTTTGGAATAAAAATTATTAAAAAATGGTGGTTTCGTTGGGGGCATAGAGCATGCGAGAGCATGGCTCGGTGTGCCAATTGCAATCTCAAAGGGAATACAATTAGTATTGTTAAGTGTCTGGGGTCGAGTAACAATACCGGACAAATTACGGATGATTTTATTCAACAGAAATGGTCGTTTTATGTCATTTGTGCCGTTGAAAGGATCACATAATTGAGCTTGATTACTGACAAAGTGGGCGCAGGAAATGGTTGTCGACCACACATGTATTTTGTTTTCAAAAACAATGAAGATCCGAACATGCCTTTTATTTATACAAGGCCCATTATCGATTAAAAAGGGCAATAAAAATTAACGTTGCTCTAACGTAATGTTTACATTATAGAATTCATATAAAATTTAATTACAAACACATAAAAAGGAATTTATTGCCAAGTATGTAGAAATTATAACGTAAACAGGTGTCAAAACTTATGGTTTATGGGATTTTGGGTAAGAGTGAGTTGGAGAATTGGGCGGAATTTGACCAAAGTAGATAGCTTGACAGATATTCCAGTATGGAAATGGGTAGTGGGCAGAAAAAAAAACCCCATAAATAATATATCAAAAGGGAAAAAGGGTTTAGCGTGGGGATGGAATCACGACATAAAAGGCAAACGTCAAATTTCAATAATGGATCATGAGTTAGGGAGGGGGAGAGAACGAAAACCCGACATAAACGGAAAACTCAGGTAAGGAAATGGGGAAAACTCAAAACGTTAAAGGTAGAGTAGATATGGAACCAGGATATGGTTCCTTACGAACAACGAAGGGAAAATCATTTAAGAATAGTTGCTAAAACACCGTTACTTGAAGGAAATTCAGGTGGGAAAAGGAAAAAGTTGAATATGCCACAAAAAGGGTGAAAATACGGTTCTGAGACATAATTGCATAGGTAGACTAGGGGTAAAGGAAGAACTTCCGTGAAAATTCATACAGGAAAATTAGCGTTTAAAACTAGGAGACCGAAGAATCTACGTTTCGCAAATATGTATGCCAATTTAAAATATAGTTTTAGCAGATCACTTATGGGCCTGTTTCAAATTGAGAAAAAAAAAAACAAGATTAAAACCATGTTTATAAAATATTTTATGAAGACAGAAGACATGTGAAAAATGGGCAAACTGGATGGCAGCTTACTAAGTCCGGGACTATAAACCTTAGAGAAGCGAGACAAAATTGTGGGACGAACCATAACGAAAAATCGAAAGGACTTATGTATGAACAAGGGAAAACGGTAGGAGATTTTCGAAAGATTTCGAGCTATTTAGGATTAAATTTTCTTGACAAGGAAAATACGATTACGACCTTTTGGAGATGTGTTGGGTATAAAAAAGCACGTTTGGAAGCATTCGGGGAGTCTTTCGACAACTGGCAAGGTTGCTCAAAACGTCGCGCATGTCGTGAGAATTACCCTGGTAATTAATTAATAGAGTCTAGAATCAGTTTTATACTTTAAAAATACAGTGAAAAAGTAGAGTCAGTTTTATACTTATAAAAATTCAGTGGTAAAGTAGAGTCTAGAATCAGTTTTATACTTTAAAAATACAGTGGAAAAGTAGAGTCAGTTTTATACTTATATAAATTCAGTGGTAAAGTAGAGTCAGTTTTATACTTATATAAATTCAGTGGTAAAGTAGAGTCTAGAATCAGTTTTATACTTATATAAATTCAGTGGTAAAGTAGAGTCTAGAATCAGTTTTATACTTTAAAAATACAGTGGAAAAGTAGAGTCAGTTTTATACTTATAAAAAATTCAGTGATAAAATAGAGAGTGGAGTGTCCGGATAGGGTTAATCGTGCAATTTAACGGAGTGTTATGATCTTATAATAAATCTAAAATTCAGTGTTTGCAATAATTTCCGATTCAATAAAATCTAATAATTAATTAATTAATTATAAATTCAATGCGGAAGGAGTTTAATAGAGTGTGTTTGAATTGATTTAAATCTGTTCTATGAAGGTTAAAATAAAGTTATTTAATCCGAGGTTAAATAAAGAAAATTACAGTCTAATAAGTTTTATTAAATAAAAAATTAACGTTTAAGTCGAAAGTTGGAAATTTTATTACGAGATATTAATTATCGTTAGATGACAAAGTAATAATAATAGTTGATCCGAAATCTGGAAAATACTTAACCAGAAGTTCGAATAAATAACCCAAATTATTAATTTTACACAAAAGAATTATAATTTAAATCGAAAAAAAAAAATAAAACTTTAACTTTGTTCTTAAATGGAATAATTCAAATTTAAAGAAAATCTTTAGTTGTTATAAAAAAGAATTATAATCTAAATTGGAAAAAGATAAATAAACCTTAAATATTGTAATAAAGTGGAATAATTCAAATTTAAATAAAATCTTAAGTTGTTATAAAAAGAATTATAATCTAAATTGGAAAAGGATAAATAAACCTTAAATATTGTTATAAAGTGGAATAATTCAAATTTAAAGAAAATCTTAAGTTGTTATAAAAAGAATTATAATCTAAATTGGAAAAAGATAAATAAACCTTAAATATTGTTATAAAGTGGAATAATTCAAATTTAAAGAAAATCTTTAGTTGTTATAAAAAAAATTATAATCTAAATTGGAAAAAGATAAATAAACCTTAAATATTGTTATAAAGTGGAATAATTCAGATTTGAAGAAAATCTTTAGTTGTTATAAAAAAAAATTATAATCTAAATTGGAAAAGGATAAATAAACCTTAAATATTGTTATAAAGTGGAATAATTCAAATTTAAAGAAAATTTCGAATTAATAAACTAATTCATTGAAGAGTAAATAAGAGTAATTATATATCAAATAATAAAATAAGGATCGTCGGGGTTAGTTAGATAGAATCGGTCTTCTTCAATAATAACGACAGATATTAAAGGAAAACGTGAGGATTTTATACATCAGGGATTTATTAAAAAGGGAAAGGAAGGAAATGAATTCCGGATCTTGTAGGATTAAATCGTTAAAAGGAGGAAATCGAAATAAGAGTGCGATAAGTTATACAGGTAGTCTGGATGCTCTAATAAATTTCATACCGATGATAATTACCCGGTGGAGCTGAAATTAAGACATTAGAGCTTTGGTGAGTCCTTACAATATTTAAGCTTTTCCAGGTTCCTGTGGGTAACCTGACACTGATGAATGTGATACCAAGTAAGGGTACATAAATAACTAACCAAATTATTAGCATTCGCATGTCACTTCACCCATACAGAATGAAATGCTGTAAAGCAAATACTTAACAAATAATTAGATAGAAACGCATCACTAAATCAATTTTGATATCCTAGCGTACTTGTAAAACAAATACCTATTAGCTTCCTTTCACCAGCATGATTAGGGTATGTTTATATGACCTTCGATTGTGCATCAAAAATTTCGATTGGAGTTCAATGTCATCCATTGACACAGTCACCTAGATCCCATCAAATAGATAAACAAAACAAAGCATAAATGCCAAGGGACAAGTTTATCAATTATAGCTTACGACGAAATCTGCATTCAATATGTGATAGCAACATTGACGTTAAATTCATTCAATTCTAAACAACTTGATTATACTAGAGCGATCGCCAATAGGTAGCATTGTTACAGCATGCAAAAATTTCGCAAAGTAAAGTACCGCGACTAGCTTCAAACTCAAAAGAGCTCATCATTATTATTCAGGAGGTCATTGATTCAATGACAACATGATTTATCTCGTTTTATAAATTTCTCTTATAGGAAGTAGGTATCCAGGAATCCATAATCATCCGCAATCCTAAATACCTAACACACGAGGAACTAGTGACCTCATTTAAAAACACTGGTGTTCAAATACTCATACAGTCCTAAATCCTGAATTTGCACACGTATCTAGACTTTAAGGCTTCTGTATGTGAGTATAAGCTATCCGGAAATGTAAGTGTCAACCTTTCTGGTCGGAGAGCTTTGATCTTGTGGCGGTGTTGTCGAGGTGGGCATACGGGGAAGAGGAAGGACGTATGCGGACAGTACGCTGACGCGGCATTAAAGCTGCAGGTTATTTGCATACCGTAAGTCCTTGTCGAACCTGAAAGCAAACATAAGGCTCATGAGGTGCGTTTTATGTCAGCTAGTCAGAGGTGGAGTGTAACGCTGGGTCGGTCACGCGGGAGGATGGATCTGCCCGTCACAAGCTTACGCCACATTCAACGGATAGAGGCATGATAAGGGAAGACATGTAATACCCCTTCTAGACTCAGTAGAGTTAAATTCAATCCGGAGGAGACGGAAGTCGGAGTAAGACAGAAAAACGGCATGAAGACTAGGTATTCCCCCTGCTGGCGTGAAGGGCCCCTTTCATAGCATGAGACGCCCGCTGAAGAGGGTAAAACTCGGATCTAAGGATAAGCCTAGCAAACGTACTGGGGAGAATCCGGTTTGTAATTGTTGTTCATCGGTTTTCACTTGGATAGCGGAGGAGCCGACTTTTCAGCAAACATATTATCCCCATATCCATCCATGTCCATCCATTCCTACCTTTTCTACAATTTTGCGAGTACTAACCATGAATACTAACCATGAATACTAAACACTATGTTAGGGGAAGTTGCAGACAAGGACTTCGAGTGATAAAACTGGATCTTCAAATACGACCATCCTACAAAGGTAAGGTTTTCTTTCTTGAAATGTTTAATTTATTAACTGTTGGTTTATGTTATCGACGCATCAGCGGTGATAGGAAGAATTAAATAAACAAACAAAATTCCTACGGAAATCAAGTAGACACGAGGTTTAAGGGTGAGGCTAGTTTATCAAACTCGGTTTAATATACTAAAATAATAATAACTAAATAGATCGGAAAATTCTCACACTTTCTCTAAAA